>JAPMOQ010038796.1:28750-104371 GCA_026543055.1 Argiope trifasciata
CCAAATATATGCAAATTTCGATAGTCGCTGAACTCATATTATCATAGGAGACTTATAACATAACATCACGCTTCCATTTAAACTCCTGCTGAACATCACATTTTCCTTGGTTTAATTTGCAATAAGAATAATTTGAATCATTGTTTGAGTTTCTGTCACAGTGACTTACCGTGCTCTTACTGGTTAAATTCTACTTTCAGATAAAAATAGAAGCTTAAGTTATATGTTAAAACACTGATACAATTATAATAATAGTTTTTTAATCGTTAACGATGTGAAAATCATGTTTGTGCGATTATATTTTCGAAAGTAATTGCGGAAAAGTGCCAAACATTTGCTTAATTTTCAATTAATTCAAATTCAAATTAAAAATATTCAAAAAAGGGCTAATAGGTTCACATTCCCGAACCCTAAAGTATACATATAGAGATTTAATTAGCGGCCATTGCTGTAAAATATTTAGTTTCAATTTGTTGTAATAGATGTCACTACGGATACTGCAAAATACCTCTGAACCAAGTCCAGGACGCGTGACGTAAAAATTTGAAAGAAAGCGAACTACGCAATCGCTCTGCAGACGGGGACAGAGAGGGTCATATCGTTCCGATTATGCATCTTTAAAACGCAACGTAGTTTCGCCATGAAACAATTAATTAGGCCTCATCGTTGGTGGCACCTATAAGTAATACTTTTTTTCTCTGTTGTAAATAGTCCTGTTATAATTGTAAATGTCTTTTCCTTTTTCTTTGCTGTAAATAAATTTCTTTCTTATTCAAAAGCTTCTTTTCCTTCAAATAAGTGACCCTAGACACTGATCTAAATGTGGTTGGATGGACATTCTGTCCCACCCAATTCCTGCATACATGTACCAAATTTGGTAGCTGTAGGTCCAACGGTCTGGCCCGTAGAGCTCCAACACACACACACATTGAGCTTTATTATAAGTATAGATATAGATATATGTGATTTCCATTTATCCATCTTTTAATTATCTTTTTATACTAGTTGTTTAACTCATTTTATTACAAAATTTGTAATACGTAATTTTATTAATTAAATATTAGGTTTAAATATAATAGGAATATATTGGTTCGATATAGTTATTTATTTAAAACATTAGTAATATAAAGTTGTTAGTTCAATATTTTATTAATACATGGTCAATAACACGAATAAAAATATCTTATTGATATGTGCTATGATAGTTATGATTCAAAGGCCTTTGTCTACTGGATATTACTATCTTCTACTGGTTGGCTGGAAAATTTAAAAATCGCCACTGTTCCAAAACCTTTATTTAGTTTTTTGAATTAGTTGCATTCAGAAGATTAAAAAAAAATCCTGTTTTCTTTTCTTCTTTGGTCATTTAGATTTATGTTAAGAAGTGGCTGCAACGGAGTCATTTTAAATTTAAAATATACTTTAATCTTTTAATTGCTGTTGCATTATTCTTTGATAGTATAATCCTACTGCATATATAAGAAGTTTTACAAATATTTTTATTTTTTGTAACCAGAATTGTAATTTTTCCGTGATTTACTGATTTACTACTAGATGAATTAGGAACAGAATAGTCAGAAGAAAAAATTAATAAGCTTTTTCCTCCTTCTATAAAGTTTATTAGTTACGCAATTCATGTCATATTGTTTCCTAGTCTTAGTGATAAATGGTATTTCTAACTGATTGTGGCGACATAAAAAGAGCTAATAGTCATGCTAAGATGGGTTTAAATCATTCTTCACTTATTCTATAAATTCTGCCCTCTGATACTATCTAAATTGCTCAAAATTAGATTGCAATATAATTAAAATTTTTTAATGTAGTTGTTTTAGAACATTAAGAATGTTGTTGGAAATATCTCTATTTTTGAAACTGATTCTGTAATTGATGGAATTACAATTAATCAACTTTACTGATAATTAATATTAATAACTTTTATATCGTGTTATTTGATTTGAATTATATAAATATGAAAATAACGACTGATTAAAGGAATACTCTCAAAAAGTCACAGCCGTTGGATTTCGATTATTACGATTCATGATAGTAAAAATCGATTAAACTATTTCTCATAAAAAAATTCCTAGAATTCGCCAATCAAACTATTTACGAAAAATGCATGCAGCGAAATGAAAACCAAGATCCTGAATTGATAAAATCTTTTTTGAGTGAATGGAAATGAAGCAAAATCAAACAAATTTTCATTAATTGAATAAAATTGTTAACTTTTTGTTTATTGCAATAATAACGCATTGCAAAAGAGGTCATAAAATCAAAGCAGCCCCATCACAGCACAGCAATGCTTATATAGAATAAGAATGCGGATATATTTTTAATTTCATCCCAAATGGTACACAATTTCTTGTTAGTCAAAATGAAGCTGCAGTTCTACTGTAAAATATGAGCATTCTTACAGCCAAAATTAATTTAAGATGTTATTGAAGAATATAATATTGATTTTCATGCAAAGTATATAACATTATTGCTTCTAAAAATATTTTTGCTTTACCTTTATTTCCATACGTATGCTTTTATTGCAACAAGCCATACATTTTAACCGTTCAAGCATATGGTGCATTTCACTCGCATCCTCAGAGAGCTAAGAGTTAAGTTTGCTGCAAGTTCACCATTAGAACTTACTTCTGTGAAACGTATACGAGCTCCATATGACATAAGAATTTTTATTAGATGTGTATAGCCCTTTTCTGCACATATGTGAACAGGTGTATATCCTATGTCATCAGCAACATTGGGATCAGCCCCCATATCCAAAAGAAGTTGTACAGTTCTCATTTCATCTTGATAAGCAGCGTAATGAAGTAATCGCAGACCTTTGCATATGGGGTCATCCAGAGAACATAATAAATTTTCTTTATTGATAAATTCTTTGATGAACGCCGCTGATTTTTTTCGAATTATGTAATCAGCGAGTTGCCTAAGGGGGAATGGATGTTTGGAGTTATCATCGCCTTGCAAACAATCAAAAACATCTATAAAGAGAAAAAAAAGATAATTAAGCATATTTTTGTAATTTTCCTTAATTAAAATTGTTACAAATCTGTAATGTTGCGTTTTAGCATGGTTTGTTCAATCACTGGGTAGACCGTCATACTATTTGGATACTGATTGGATACCGAATCATTTGTTTTGAAAGACTGGTGACGAATTTGGAGACAAAATAGATGGTACTGGAATCTTCCAGAATTTTGGTGATTGAGCCAGTAAGAACCAAGATATGTCTGATTGCTCCAGAACCTTCTCTAACCACCTCCCAGAATTATAAAAGGCGGACAGTCAAAAGCTGAATCAGCAGTCGACAACAACAAATCCTGTCGATACTGCTACGTTTAGTGGTGGCGCAGTGGTCGGTTGTTTGCAAGAAGAAAATATCACAAGCTGAAGTCAGTCATATATTAAATCGCGGAATCAACAGTGAGTAGTTGGATCAATCAGGCGAAGAGCAAGCATTGTGTGGAGCTCAAGCAGTTGCAGAATTGAGCTGTGTGCCGAGCTCAGATGTTTATTGTAGAAGTGACATTGAATAGTGGGAGGAGTAGACAGTCGTGTAGTAATGAGTCGGCAGTTAATTACAGTTAAAGAAAGAAGACAGTGGATAATTGCTGGTATTTAGAGAGAGACCCTAGAATGAAGTTATCCCTCTTTCCTACTGAATTCTATCTGTGTGTTGTGGCTGTTATTACTACTTGTGGGCTACTGTTTGTTATAGTGTGATACTGTGTTTTTATGTTCGTCACGGCTGTATATTTATTGTCTGAATATTCTAATCCCCTTGTATAATGAAAGTCGTCATTCGTTATTAAGGCCTGCGGATTGTTTTCAAACCGTTCACCCCTCTACAAGCAAACCCAGTGACTTTACGAACTTAGTAAAATTGAAGTTTCGTAAAAAATATTGATTTCCCATAAGAAGCAATTAAATAGCATATATCTTAAATTTCAAAGATAAAGTATTAGGTACTGTTACGTTAGTATGTATTCGTTGCAAAAATGTTTAGAATAGAATTTAAATTTTTTTTAGCAATATTGCCACTGTATAATATTGCTAAATCAATAAAAAAAACTTTATATTCATAGAATTTTATACAAATCACTCAAAAAATGCTACTAAATTTTTGTATTACTGAATTTTTTTTCCATGATAATTTACTACTGAAATATTTTATTGTGCTACAGCAAATAATATTAATTTCAAAATTATATATAATAGAAGGAATTTGAAAAAAATATTTAGATGGCTTGATTAAGTTTTACTTTAAAAACTTTATTTAACGAGTATAAAATGATTCCCCATTTTTTCCATGAATTATGTGTAGTAAAGTAATATTTCATAAATCAAAATATCAGTAGATCACAAAAAAGGAACAAAGTTAAGAAAAAGTTTGAATATATTCTTCCAAAACTAAGGGAGTGGAAAATTACTCAGAATTCAAATCCAGTTGGAGTTGAATATCAAAGCAATAAATTCTTCTCATTGTTTCATCAAATCTTTAATTGCTGAATTTTCTTCCTCTGTTGGAAGCTGAGGAAGATGGATTCTACTAAATTGCTGTGTCATTTATAAGACGAATAAAAATACTTGGAATGATTATACCGCGACGAATTACACCAGGAATAAATATTGTGAAAATTAGAGGAATAATGCACCGGATAATTGCATTTTTAATAGTGCTATGATGTTATGGGACTGGTGTCAGAAAAATTCATGCATATAATGAAGAGAAAATATGTGAGAATTATTGAAATAACTGGCCTTTATTGTCTGACAATTTGACAGAATTATAAACATGAAATACGTTTGAGTGATTTAACTAAGATTAAATATAAAAAATAGTCTGCGTGAAATCAGTCGGATGCCCAAGGCGACTATTATACACTAAATTATTATTTTTCCCCACTAAATATTGTTAATATGCATACGATATACAAGAATTTATATATTTCTTTGTAAGTTTGTATCAAAGAACGATTAAGTGGCCCATTTGTGGATTTTTTAAAGGTTTATTTGTTAAGATTTTATTTTAGATTCTTCTAGTAAATTTTAGCCTAACTGTTCACGAGAATCTTTTCTAATGTCGTTAGACGGCAAAAGTTGATAATGGAAATTAGCCAGACTTTTCTTCTTTGCTTAAGAGTGTTTTTAATTTCACAAAGATTGTTTTCACACGAGTACAATAACTTCACTATCATGCTTATTTTTTTTCATCTCCTTTGATCCTACAGTCCCACCAGTTTTACCTATAATATATCTTTAAATGTCTTCAACGCGTGGTAGCTTTTATTTTAAATATGTGTGGAAGTTGCAATAGAATTATTTTTAGATTTAAAGAATTTGAAATGTTTTTTTTAGATGTTGCAACGATTCTTTCTGAAGCATATAAATAAAATCGCTTCCAACGGAATGAAGTGCATATTGTCTTTTGAGTTGTTATTGTTTGATTTGAAAAATTGGTATAATATTAAATTATTTTTTGCTAATAAATATAAACATACGTTGTATTTGATATTAAGTGGTGATAAAAAATGTATAAATATTAGAATAAATAAATATATTTTGAAGTAACAAAACATTTGATTTGCATGATTTGATGGTTTTACTATATTTTATGAAATCATAACAGACTTTTGTTCTAACATTGTATTTTCAGTGTGATTAAAGAATTATTTTTATCTCTAGTTTTTGAATTAGTTATATTATCTGTAAGAAAATATTGTCAATAATCAAGTCATTCCCAGACATTGATGCATTTCAAAATTGAGGCATTTCAATATGTGAGCGAAAAAAATCTATTTGGTTTTGCAGTTTGTATTTTAATATAAGCAGTTTTAAATTTAAAAAAAGAAAAAAATGAAATTTTTTATAACTAAAATTTTCATCTTGCCTAAAGAGCGTCTTTGTAACAGATTTTATTACATTTATCTACAAAGAAGAAATTAAATGTAAAGACAAACTTATGAAAATAGATAGAAGATATCTAAAAGAAGAAGTATGAAAATAAAAATTAATACAGCGAAAATTTTTATTTTTGAATTCAATCTTCACTGCCTCAATATTGAGAAGAAACTTGAAAACTGAAGAGAGAAGAATTTCCGCCGCACGGTACAAATTTTAATTACAGTGTAAAATATCTTTGAGATAAATTAGGCCTAATTGGTAAATTGCATTTATCTATTAAGAAAGAGATCCACGCAATGACGATTAGAGAATAACTTTAAATTTATTTAAACGTGGTTACATCTCGTAACCAGAACGAAAAGTAAAAACATACTTATCGAATGACGCACATCTACTTGGAATACACACAACGACAACCAAACATCTCAAAAGTTCAGTCGATCTTTTTATCGAACATTGCATTTCTTATTTATATGTACGGCAATAAACAAAAATTCCTCTTCTTCAATGATATGCAAATAAGAGTAATCTTATTTGCATATTGTTTTAGATTTCAGCTCTTGTGTGACTGCATCGAATTAGCAGGATTCGAAAAAATTTGAACCCGATTGCGGAGGCTGCCGATATAAATAGGAGAATTTTGACTTATTCCCAACAAAATATGTGCCCTTGTTCCTTCCAGAAAATATGAAAATCAAATTAAACACTATATAAACAAGAGTTGATCTCGTATTTCGTTAAATATTTCTGAAAAGATTATTTGCAGAACAAACTGATTTCAGGTTTTCTGCCACCATCGATTTAACAAGAAAGGTGGTGAAAGATTATATAAAATTCTGTATGTGAATATAAGGCTTTCAATTATATATCAACCACAAGTTCATGCATTTTATTATTACAAATGTGTAAGGATAGTAAGAAATCTTTTTAATATACTCTAATGACAAACTTGAAACGAAAAAAAAAAAGAAAAAAAGAAAGAAAGAAAGAAACGCTACTATAAATAAATTATGTAAATAAAAAAATGGTTGAAATGAATACTTTTTTAAGAATCGTTTAATTCCTTTTCAAATTTAGTACCATTACTTTTATGAATGATATATTGTCTCTCTAAATTTGTTTTGTTCGATATGTTCCATGTTTACTGGTTATTAAATTGAATATCATCATATATACATGACTCTGATATCATTAAAATGCAGGGAGAAATCAATCAGTTTTAAATTTATAAGAGACTTTAAAATATTTTCTTTTGTACAGACATAAAAAAAATTATACTACTGAGCAGTTAAACTTATGTTTCAGGAATTAATAATTTTTTTAGTTAAAATTTATGAAAGCAGTTGCTAATTGCTTTTAAAAGCTTCGCAGCTCTATCAAAGAATAATAATTTCAAAATATTTTTTTGAACATTTGAAATACCAAATTTTACTTTTTAGTATGACTGAAATTCAAAAATTTACCAAATGTATATTTCTATGTCAAGAGATCAAGTGTTAAAAAAATGGCCATTAAAGCAGATGAAAATCGCAATTTTAAGAAAGGTTGAAGTCATTGTTTATCACAAGCTTCTAATCGCGCATTTCGATGAACCACGAATAATATTGAAACGAAGTAACGTACCTGCTTCAATGGCGGATGGAGGAGTAAAAGGCACCATGAAGCTAGTTAAATCCATTGCTTATCTCTGTTGAAATAACTAGTTTGAACCCCGTTGAAGTTAAAACTGAAAGGGGAGTTTTTCAACATTTTTTAATTGGCTCCTGATCAAAACATCTTGTGCTGCTGACGACATGACACTTCAGCTGTTTCATTTGTCAAATGCATAAGTACAGATAGCCTTTAATCTTCTAGCACACGGAAATATAAAATTTCAATGGAGTTGCCAAAGTGTGAAATGCTATTTAAATAACAAATTTTAAAAGGACTGAAATGGAAAAAAAAATCAGAATAAATTTTGAAACCAACATTTTAAAGCTCATAAGCACTTTCAAATATTCCAGATTTGAATTTAATAATCCTTTTTTAAACTAAGGAACGTCTTCAGGAACTAATTGATTGCTCTAGGATATTGATTAAAACAGTATTTCTAACTAAAACTTTAATTCATGGATCCATCAGCAAAGTATTTTATGATTTCAAATTTGGTCATCGAAGGTGAATAATTTTAACTATATCACTTTGATAAACTACATCTTATCAAATCAAGATACAATAAAAGTATAGTTACAATATAATCAGTAAAAGTTGTTGAATGGCGATACTATATTCTGAATGGTTAACTGTACCAAAGTGGTAAAAATCATCAAATCAATGACGAAACTTAATGAAATCGTTCCAATTACTTAGGCTGTGTCTACATCAGTGCAATATCTCCCACAATGAAAAGGAAAAGGGAAAACTACAACTATTGGTGTATTGAGGGGTCATAGGCATGCATAAAAACTAAAACCTTTTTGGAATCCATTTTGGGGCCGTTGAATTCTTTAAGAAGATTATTCATAGAAAATGTATTGGATTTTTCCGAATTTTCTATAAAAGGAAGAGTGGAAGAAATCAGGTGATCTTTGATGGCATACCTGAAAGTCATGAGCTTTCGGAAGAAACCAAAAATGACAAAATCGGAGCAATGATTTGAGCTGGGCAACAAATGAATCTGTTTTCCTTACTATTTTAAATATATAAGTGCCTCGAATTAAAAAAAACATTCAAAATCATTTGGTATCGAAGTATTAATTTTTATAGCATGCCAATGAATAGAATAGTAATCTGTTAATTCAATTTTATATTCTGAAATTATTAAAACGCATTATCATCTAGAAGACACAAACGTAGGAAATATCAAAACTCCCATGCATCAAGAAATGAGGGAAGAAATCGAATACTAAATTCCATCTTTATAAATACGAACAGTAGAATTAAATAAAAGCAATTAAAAGGTGTCTTTTCAATTGATTGGCATGCTATAAAAATTACTTTTTGATGAGTTTTCTCTGAATCGATCCTTGTCTGCTAAATTAAAGCTTGTATATCATTTCATAAATGAGTATTTGGTGATTTCTTATCATATTTAGTGACAAAATGTCTAAAAATTTGAAAATCTTTCTTTTGCAGAGAAATGAGAAAATTAAAAATTAAAATTTAGAGTTTTTATTTTATTTAAATGAAGATACTCAATTAATGTAAATCTTCTAGATCAAAATAGCAAGGAGCTGCTCTTTTATCTGGATATTTACGAGCTTAAATATCAAATATATTAAACTGAGATTGAGAAAAGTGCATTTAAAATATAAAAAGCATATATTTTCCTTGTTAAAAAAACCTGGAAAAATTGACTTTTTCACAGCTGTGCAAATCTTTAAAGAGATGTTCTTGTAAATATATAAATTTATTCTGAGCATCTTGGAAACGGCTCTAAAGATTTGGATCAAATGTTATACTTAGATAAGGTTTTACTTTTTAAGTTTATTTATATAGGCTCCTTTCCTGAAAAAAAAATGCAGTTTTACACACAAAAAAAAAAGGAAGAAAAACAACTTTTTTTTATAATTAATTTTTAGAGCCGTTATCTGCCAGCATCCTGGTATAGGGGTAGCATGTCTTCCCAGTGATCTAGGCCTCCCGGGTTCTAGTGCCGGTTCGGGCATGGTTGATCTGGGCTCTAGAAGTAAGATGTATGAATGTGTCCCTCTGTAAAAAGGTGCTGTGCAAGCGAATGTGTGTGTCACCTACATTTAAGCTAGAAGTCAGCCTTCTGCCCACTGGTTGCTCAGGAGTCTTTATCCTCAGAAGCTACTTTTAATTTAACACCACACCACACCTCCGTTTCTAGAGCTCATGGGGCCCCTTTCCGGTTTGGTATAGATGTAGGTGGACTTTATTAACCAAAAAAAAAAAGTACACTACAATGAATTTGAAAGATACAGAAAAATGACTAAATACATAAAAATACAACATAGCAAGTGATGATAAATGCTAGACTGAACTTCTTGAGCACAAGAAACTGGATGAATGAGCAAAGTAATATACAGTATGAATGCACAAAAGAGTTCAAATATTGAGAGGGGGATGAAAATCAAGTTATGAATAAAATGTATTTAAATGGTGAAATATGTATTATGAAATATGTATTTAAATGGTGTCCTAAGAAAATAGTAGAGTTACTCTAATTGAAGCAGATCTCCCTGATCAATTAGGAATCTAATCATGTTTATGATTCTACTTTTGGATGATGGATTACTAAGGACTCTTTTGTACCAAAGACTTTCTAGCGATGATGAGGGTTTTCTGAGGTGCCATGAAAGAGTAAAAGGGCAAGAAGTCGCAAAGTGAATGGGATCTCCGATTTCTCCACAAGAGCAGTAATCATTTGTTGATAGATGGAAGCGGTGAAGAAAAGACGGGAAAGGTCCATGACCAGTAACAAACAGGATTTCTTCACGAGTCCGGGAGAGTGGTTGCAATTTTACTGTTTTGATGACTTTAAAAACAAAACGACCCGTATTTCCATTATCCCAAAGATTTTGCCATTTTCGTATAAATATTTTCTGCAGGTGCTTTTTAAGATGACATCGGGGCTTTGGGACTTCCAATGGAGCACCTTCAATAATAGCTGCTTTTGCAAGAAGATCAGCTCCTTCATTACCCCGATAACCAGCATGGGCTTTGATCCATCTTAAGAGGATATTTGGGTTTTGGAGGAGAAGGAACTGAATGTCACGGGCGAGTTGATGACCCTCAGAAGCTACTGCACCCCCTTTCCGTGGAAACAAGGACACGACATCACCATTATCGGAGTAATTTTCTTTCTGCTCTCATGTTGACAATATACAGAGCCATCATGAACCCGATTTCACCATGATAAAACTGAGTGTAAATTCAAAGATAGAAGTAATGATAGATTGTAAACTGAGTATTGTAATATAACAGATTGCTACAAACGACATTTTAAAATAAACGCATTCAAGTCTTTTTATTTAAATAACCAATCATATGTTAGGAAAATTGAAAAAAAAAATTCATTAAAATAAAGGAGTAACGCTTTGTTTTCAAGACATTATATAACATTAGAAGACAAAACATTGAAGGTTGACAAATACCAATGATCTAGAATTAAAAAGTTGATCTGCAATAGATGCTAACAAGGGGGAAATTTTTAATTTTTTTATTCAAAAAATTTTAATTTCATTTTAAAAATCTAATTGAAAATTTTACTTTTTCTGTTGCTTATTATGAAATTTCAATACTCATTCTTGTTTAATGTAATTTAATAAAGTAAAATCCAATTTTGCTAATAAATATAAAATTTTAATTAATTTGTATTTTATGAAAATATCAATAAGCATTTTACAAACCATCTAAATATAAACACACAGTATTACAACTATATATAAAATGTATATAAAAAAAACATGCGCAATGATTTGTTTTAGATGTTCAAGCAAGACATTCATTCTTCAAATAATACAAAATTTTCCAATGATTTTGGGATTCCGAGACAGTGCACTGCTTTAAGAAAGGAAGGACCCCAGCCTAAATTTTTTCTGAGCTGTATCCTTGCTGCCTGTTGAAGTGTGAAAGGCTGCAAAGCTCTATTGTAGAGTATTTCTTTATGATCTTCACTCAACTGCCTAGATTGTTCTATGAATGGAATATTGAAAGTTTCAGAAGCTTCGACTAATAAAGCAAACACTTCTGGATTCAGACCGAGATGGATTCTGTGAACAACTTTCAGAATCCCAAGGTTGTGATTTCTCTGGATTTCGAAAACTATACGGGCACCATACCTAAAAAGAAAAAAAAAAGACCCTATAATTTTAGAATATCAGAACATTTGAATTTAAGTATTTCTTGTAAAAACTTGATTGAAAATTTAAATTTAAAAGAATATTTGTTTTAATATCACTGATTTCATAACTGTTATGAATATGAAATCATATTCACTTCCTAGTTTGGATAATAGTAAAATAGCATGCGTCAAATTTATTTTTCTCCATTTGCAAATAAAACGCAATAGTTTGTTTTCTGCAATGCTCATACGCAATGTTTGAATCCCAAATTGATAACTCCGATTGTCGGAAGGCTCACGAGAAAGCTTGCATGGCCGGACTGCCACAAAGTAACATTGGCGAAAACTGTGATAAAATCCTAAGGGCTATCACCGGTCCAGATACAACCCTTCCCAAAGGAAGTGCGTTCCACCATTCATAGGAGAAGTCAGACCTTCACCTTTTCGTGTATCCACAGAGGGGGGGGGAGAGAGCCAACTACTATGCCGGAAGCTTCTCATTTCGAATAACGAGGTGCTCATCCCCCCCCGCTTGACACGCAACACTTGAAAAATCTCTAGAAAATATTAGATGAAAATTTTGGATGTTAGATAGACATGATAGAGTGAGCGCAATATAATTATGAATTGATTCCATTGTTACAAAGGATAAAACAATGAAAAGTATTATTTCATGCATAAAAACTGTACAAAAACTTTCAGATATTTAGGATTTAAACGAATCACAATTATAATTCGTATTAATTCCTTTAGTGAATGAATTATTGTTTTATAAATAAAAAATAACTAGATGTTTGATATATAATGCAGTTTTACACACACAAAAAAAGAAAGAAAAACAACTTTTTTTTATAATTAATTTTTAGAGCCGTTATCTGCCAGCATCCTGGTATAGGGGTAGCATGTCTTCCCAGTGATCTAGGCCTCCCGGGTTCTAGTACCGGTTCGGGCATGATTGATCTGGGCTCTAGAAGTAAAATGTATGAATGTGTCCCTCTGTAAAAAGGTGCTGCGCAAGCGAATGGGTGTGTCACCTACATTTAAGCTAGAAGTCAGCCTTCTAATTCAAGTCTATTCACAGGGCACTAATTCAAGTAAATTCTCTACTGCATGCCGATCACTTATTCTCTGTTGTGGTCTGGGTCGAATTATCTACAGGCTAAATAAGTAACTGCCGACAGACCCCCTATGTCTTTATGTTATTTTGGAGGATGGCTAGTTTCAGAGCCCTCTAATTTTTATTGCATTTGATATTCAAGGTTCAAAGTTTAAATTAAATAATATATTAATATTGATATTTAAGGTTTAAATTAAATTCCATAAACAAATTTAAAACATTTCTATTCTTTCATTCAATTTCAAAATGCTGAAATCTTGAATATTCGAGTATTTCTTAAAAACTGACAAATAAAATTCTGCAAAATATGCAACTTTTGTTTTATACTAAAACAATGTTTTTTTTTTTTTAAAAAAATAATAGCGATTACATATTTAATACTTCATAGTAAAAAGTTAGAATTAGATCTTCTTAATAGGCAACAAATTAATTAATTCTTGTATTAATCACGGTTTAAACTAAAAAACAGTACACAGAAGAGACAGAC
Source organism: Argiope trifasciata (assembly GCA_026543055.1). Taxonomy (NCBI): domain Eukaryota; kingdom Metazoa; phylum Arthropoda; class Arachnida; order Araneae; family Araneidae; genus Argiope; species Argiope trifasciata. The sequence continues at coordinate 42,056 of JAPMOQ010038796.1, forward strand.
ATTATTTCATTAAAAGTACAAGAATATCATAAAATAAATCAAATATAGAAGTCCAATCGATAAATTGACATTACTTTTTAGCAGGAAATGCCAACTTCTCAATTTTTAAAAAATTTTCAACAAGAATTCTATATTTATCCATGCTTATAATAAAGCTGAATGTGTGTGAGCGTTGGAGCCCTTCAGACCAGATCGTTAGACCTACAACTCCCAAACATGTATATCTTGGAGGTCGGGAATGGGCACCTCCAAACAATATCTTTGAATTTTTAATTAGAATTTCAGTTAATTAAAAATCAAAACAAATTTCGGTGTTTATCCACCTTTACTTTCGAAAATATTATAGCATGAAATTGATTTTTACATCATATTAAAGATTTAAAAAATTATCTTTTTGGTGATACTAATATTTTAATCAACAAATTAAAATTCTGCTTTTAATGAATTTTTTAAAAGATAATTAAAAAGTAAAACTTAAGCTTAATGCGCGCGTTACGAGTGAAAGGAAAAAAATAATCTTTTATCAATATGTTGCCATCAGAACCGACAAGAACTGAAATGAAAAAATCAACAAACTGCTACTGCAAATTAAATATATAAAAATGCAATAGTCAGCACCTGTCTATATGAAATGAAGTATGATTTTTTTCTAAAAAGTAAATGTAAAGAAAATAATTTATGACTTTTGCTGTGTTACTAATTAAATAAATCTGTTTCATTTAAGACTAGCCGCTTTTGGCAACCAGCTGGTTCGCCATGAGTAATACTTTCTACAATTTTCAATTAAATATTTACGTATCTTGCTTTCTTTATAACTCATCAGACAAATATATTAAAACTTCAAAATTCGATACTCACGTAACTCGTATTATCGTGGAAGCCTTACGATTATTTATTTGTTCATTGTACTATATAGCTCTCTGATTTGCAATCAGCTGCTGTGCAGTTATGTGGAAAATATCACATCTTATACTTATTCTATATCATTACGCTACCATTTCAACACGTGCTGAGCATCACACTTTTTTTTTTTGGTTTAATTTGCAATAAGAGTTAACTTAATCATTTCGTTTGAGTTTTTGTCTAAGTGACAGCAAAGAACTGGTACTCTCTGAATGTTCTCTTGCAAGTTAAATTCTACGCTCATTTTGTGAGAAATTAATTATTGGGAAATATAATTGTAGTATTTTTTAAAAAATTCATTAAAAATGTAAACCGAGTGTACAGATTAAAACATTATTAAAAGTCATTTTTAAAAGGATTTGAAAAACAGTTTTGTGCTGTAATATTTTCGGAAATTATCGCAGAATTATCGTAGGAAATTATCGTTAGTTTAATTTTTAATTAATTAAAGTTTTAAAAAAATTCCCAATACTTTTTCATTCTCCAAAGTAAATATGAACATACCAAGTGCAGTAGCACGACATCATATGGTCTGGTGCGTATTTGTCCTAACACACACATACACATTTATTCATTCATATACGCAAGCACATATTCATTTGATTATCAGACTCGGAGTAATTCCAGAAAAAATTGACTGGCTTGAAACTGATATTTTCTTTAAGATGGTGAACGGAAAGATTTAAAAGAACACGTTTACATAATAATATTCTTTTATTTTTATAAATCAGCCAGTTTTAATGGTTGATTTAGAAGATTGATTGATGCAACAACTTTTGTTGCATCAATCAATCAAAACCTATAGCTTAATCTTCAAAATGAAAGCTTAAGTTATAGATTAAAATACTGATACCAATTGAAAGCTAATTTTTTTTTAAATCTTTAACTTGATGTAAAAATCATGTTTGTGCGATAATATTTCTGGAAGTTATAGCGGAAACCACCAAAATTTAGCTTAATTTTTAATTAATTTAAATTCTAAATCAAAATTCGAAGAAATCGCTCCGAGGTGTACATTCCCGGTGTCCAAGGTATACACATGCCAAATCTGATAGCTTTAGGTGGAACGGTCTGACTTGCAGAGCACCAACACACAGACACATACACATTGAACTTTATTATAAGTACATATTAATATGGTTTAACACATATAATTTCAATTCAAGGCGCAACGGATAGTTTGCAAAATTTGCATAATAGAAATCTATAATTATAAAAAAGTTCAATGTGTGTGTTGGTGTTCTACAGTCCTAATCGTTGGACCTAGAGCTACCGAATTCGGCGAATGCATACTTTGGAGATTGGGAATGTACACCTCGGAGCAATTTTTTCGAACTTTCAATTGGAATTTGAATTATTTAAAAATTAAGCTAAATGTTTTCTTTTGTCAGCTATAACTTCCGAAAATATTATCGCACAAACATGATTTTTACATCAAGTTAAAGATTAAAAAATTAGCTTTCTAATGATACCAGTATTTTAACATATAAAATATTTCGGACAAAACGATGAAATTTTACAACAAACGAAAAATGATAAACGAGCAATGGGAAAATTACCTTTTTTAAATGTGTTGCGATCATATTGACAGAAGTTCAAATTAAAAAGTAAATTAACTATAACTACAAATTAAATTGAAAAAAAATGTAACTCTCACCACGTGATTGGATTAAATTAAATAAATATTAAATATCATGTTTCCTAAAAAAATTAATGCGATGCAAAGGTTTCTATGATCGTTTGCAATATTTATATCATTAATTCAATAAATCCACTTTTTGTTTGAGGTAAACATGATTGAATTGATACTGGATACGCCACGCATTCGAATTCGAAACAAATGGCTAATTTCTAAATCATTTGTAAAATGCACACATAGTACTGATAACTTGTTCTAAATAATTATAATAAAAATAATAACAATTACACTTTATGTAACTTGAGTCAAAAAATGCATTGATGAGTAACTGTTATATATTTTCATACTTTGCTCCGAGACTCTCATATTTAACATAATATTTTCACTAATATTTTGAAACGTAACTTTGAACTTGTAACTTTGAACACGTAATTAGAATAAATTAAATAAATATTAAATGTTATGTTTTCTAAAAAAATAAATGCAAGGCAATGTTTTCTATGATCGTTAGCAATATCTATATCATTAATTCAATAAATCAGTTTTTGTTTACGGTAAACATGATTGAATTTATACAGGATGCGCATTCAAATTCGAGCCCAATGATTAATTTGCAAATCATTAATAATAGGTATAAATATTATTTAGTACCTTTTAACGGGGTGTAAATAAGTAAGCAATTACATTATGTGTTGTTTGAGTCAAGCAATGCATTGATGAATAATGAGTTTTAGATTTTTTCATATTTTGCTTTGTGAGCCATATTTTACAAAATAATTTTAGTAATATTTTGAGCAAAAGTTGTTACATCAATAAATATTCTAACTCAATCATTAAAACCGATTGATTTATATAAAAAAAAGGAAAGTTATTATTAAAAAGTGCTCTTTTAGATCTTTTCGTTCACCGCCTTAAAAAACTATATCAATTTCTGAACAATCAGTGCTCGGAATTAATCCAAGGCTGCTAATTAAATGAATATGTGTTTGTTTATATGAATGAATGCACGCATCTATGAGTTAGAACACTACACACCAGACCATATGATCTAGAAATACCGCACTTCGTATGTGCATATTTAATGGGGAGGATGAAAAAGTATACCAAGACGGATTTTTTTGTAACTTGAATTAATTAAAAATTAAGCTAACATTTGGTTTTTTTCTGCGATAACTTACAAAAATATTGCAGCATAAAACTTTTTAAAAAATCCTCTTAAAAAGGACTTTTTTTCATTGATTTCATTCTTTTAACCTATAAATTCAGTTTCTATTTTTAATGAATTTTTTCTTAATACTATAACCAGATTTTCATCAATCAGTTTCTTACAAAATATAAGTAAGATTTAACTTGCAAGAACTCGTTAAGAATGTAAAAGTGACTGCCGTCACTTTGGAAAAAAACTCTAACTGAATAATTAAATTAACTCTTATTACAAATTAAACCGAGGAAAGTGTGATGCACATGTTTAAATAGAAGTGTAATGTCATGGAACTGATATAAAATGCGATATTTTCCACATAATTCCATGACAACTGGTTGCGAATAAGAGAGATATACAGTGCAATCAACAAACAATCGTAAGGCTTCTATGATAATATAAGTTACATGGCTATAGAAGTTGAAATATATTTGATTGAGAAGTTATAAGGCGAGAACGGCACACAAGCATTTAATTAAAAATTTTAGAACGCATTACACCCGACGAACCAGCTGGTTGCCAAAAGCGGCTATTATGTCTATAAAAAGGATCTAAATGAAATAAATAATTACATATCATCAAACATGAATCGATAAAGGCTTTAATAAACGAAGAATGTTTATTTTTTTTATCTAGAATTTCTGCTCTTTGAAGGATATTTAACAAAACATTTTTCAGACATAAATATTTTAAAAACGAAGAGATAAACTTCAATCAACTCAATCTCTAAAACTGACTGATTTATGAATATTCGAATGTCACCATTCAATAAAAAAGGGTAATTTTAAAACACTTTATCGATCATTCCAAAGATAATTAGCGTTCAAGTTTTAGCAAGACTGACTGATCTAAGAATTAAAATATTGATTGTTCTAAATTATTCTATCCTCAAAACTTCATAAGTTGATCAAATTTGAAGGCAGAAGATAGAAACCTTCATTTATTTATTTGAAAGTTGAAGTCAAGAACATTTTCGTAGAATATGATAAATTAGAATTAAAAAATGTATACAATTTAGACTTAATAATTTTTTATTATGTTTATAGACCTTTATAGACCAAAACCAAATAAAATATTGTTAATCGCTTCATTGAAATCCTTTTGAAAGTAAAACTACAAACCTAGTTTTTTGATGAATACAAGAAATTTTTGTTTAATAATTCTTGAAATTTTTCTGTAGTACACATAACGATTCTCTTTTCAGTACTTATATTTTTTAAAAAAAATGCTTGGTATCAGTAAGAAAAATGCTTTTATATCAATTTGCAATTTAATCATTTCCACTTTAAATTGAAGTGAAAATTTTGCTGGGATTGACGTATAATTAGAGAGACATATAGCACATTACGGGCTTAAAGTCTTTATAATTGCATTAGTAAAATATGACTATCAAAATTTGAATCTTAAAAACATTTTGATGAAGTAGCTATTAAAATACAAGTTACATAAAGTATTTATTTGACAATGGCAAATCACATAAAGTATTTAATTGGAAATGGCGTCTCATAAAGTACTTGGCTGATAATTTTAAAGAGCATTAAGACTGGCGAACTGGCTGGTCACCAGAGGTGGCTATTAATATAATAAAATTAACCTGATTGTAGAATCAATTATTATGAATAATTTTCATAAGCTTTTTTGAAATTGACATTTGATATAATTTTTAATACCGTATTTAATTTATAAACATCTTGAGAAAATTCCGGTTGAAGCATAATAAGCAAGCAATTGTTATATTTTTGTAATATGAAACTGATAACTTACTCACCTCAAAAGCAATTTTAAGATCTCCAAGCGTGGATGTTCACAGTTCTGGAGATATTCTCCGATAGGAGGTTTCAGCACAGGTTTGCCATCTGATAAAGTAATGGCATTTGGATTAGCTCCTCGGCGTAAAAGAGTGTGCACGATCTCCACTTGGTTGGCGATCTTTTCAACAAGCGCAAGATGCAAAGCCGAACCAACCACAACTGATACGGTATTGATATCTGCTCCCGAATCCAAAAGGAATTCTAAGATGGCCACATCACCGCGCAGAACAGCATAATACAAAGGAGGTGGTCTTGTCCTTTCCATAGGAAAATTAACGATAGCTCCGTTGTAAACTAATATTTGAACAATTTCCAAGTTGCCCAATAATACAGCATAGTGCAGAGCTGTCTTCCCGTCTTCAATACTAGCAGCATTGACATCAGCACCATAGCTGAAACATATTAATTTGTTTAAAGATTTTCGTGAGGGTAATATGTAGAATGCATTGTTATAAAAGTGGAGAAAAAAAGTTATTGAGACTGATGAGTATTTCGAAAGACAAATATTTTGAATTAAAATGTTCTCATAAATAAACCATTATCGAGAAAATACAATGTCATTTCCTAAGTATGTATGGCAGTAAAAATCGGTTAAAAGAATTAGAAAGTTTGCATTTTTATACATTTTATTGCCTTTAGAAATTTTCTTTTTAGTAAACAAACTTCAAAATTAAAAACTTCAATGCTTTTTAAACTACTTTCGACACATAATTTCAGCAGGTAAGAAAATTGCATTCTTTGGTTGACAGAATAAAATTCTGCTATTTATATTTGGGAAGAGTAGAAAAAGGTATTTGAAGAGGAAACATGTGGAGATGATAAGGATTGTATCTCTTTTCTAATGTGCATAGGTAAATGCATTTTGTACATGCAGATGTAATCTGAATACTCATTTTCCATCAATCAGCACACATATTACTTGTAAATAATGATATATACAAATTCAAGGTTTCAAGTCATGAATTATATATATATATAGGATTTTTGGTTTGCACTAAATAGCTTTTCAAATCGATAAAAAAATTACATTGAACCTAGAATTTTTACTAAAAGTGCAACAAACTGCAGTTGGAAAAATCTCTAATTTCAAACACTGGATTGAAAATTTTTAAAGAAATTGTTAAGGAAAAAAGGAATCCTTCCTCTTTCCCTGCTCATCTTTTAACCCAGTTCACGAGACTCTAAATTCTCCTTCAATTTTGAAAGTGTGTACATAATTAATAATGTTTAAACTAATCTTTTAGAATGTTAACAACTCAAATTTACCTTATCAACAGGTGGACAGTTTCCACAGCTTGAGAATTACGGCATGCTTTCATTAGTGGCGTGATACCTTGGAGATCTCTCGCATTTACATCAGCTCCATATAGAAGCAGCAACTCTACAGATCGCGTATCAAGTGAGTTAACCAGGTTGATCTCCTGACCGAGATAATAGCAAGCATTGGCATTTGCTCCATGTTCTAGCAAAAATCGAGCTGTTTCATGTTCACAGAACCTTATGGCTAATCTTAATGGCTCATCTGCTGAGGTTGCACGTGGTGGATGCCCGTAACTTTGATCTTCAGGATTGATCTGTTTTTAAAAAAATAAGAAATATCACATTAAAATAACTGTCTTTCTTACCATTATTCATATGAAAAGTGATTCTTTCTTAAAAATGCAGTTAAAAAGTTTTTTAAATCAAAAATAGCCAATTACAGATGATGCATTCAGATTTTAATTCAATTATTTGATCGGAAAAGGTCACCTGATATAAGAAAATGAATCGATAAGATATCAAGTTCAGGATTCAGAGACAGTTTGACAACTAACCAGTTTAAAATCTCATTTATTCGAAAACTTTGCAAATAAGCCCAAGTTGCCTTTGTAATAAAAAGGGTTTGCATTTGTGCAACTTTATATATATTCTAAAATTTAATGCTGTAATGAAATATTTTTAAATTTACGCATAAAAGGTTTTAAATTAAAAATATACATTTCGCAAATAAAAAACAATAACAATGATTTATTTTGGCATGCACATCCGCCGCATCAAATTTTAAAAAATCTACTATAAAAAATGTACCATATGTGTATGCGTGTATATGTGTATTAAACCATGCGTGTATGTGTGTATTTTTCATATTCAGAATTTCATGATTGTAATGTTGTATATCTTAACGTAACAGAACGTTTTAGATGAAAGAAAACTTCTAAAAGTTAATGACAAAGCGCTTTGACCAAACGTTGTAGACGTATTCAGCTTTAATCACGGATAAAGTTGAATTTAGCTTCCTGCATTTATCGGTTTAATTTTTCTTCATAAAATCTTTTGGAGTATTTACATTCAACTGATATGTTCTTTACTTTTATATCTTACTGATGTTTTATGGTTTGATAATGGTCTTATAGTGATTTGGCTTGGTTCAATTTTGCTGAGATCTTGCTTAAATTTGAATTTTGAAATAATATTTTGCATTTTATTATTGTCAAATTTAATGTCTTTGCTTCATTGATATCATTTCTTATCTCCAAGAACATCAATTTCTTCGGATTTTTGGGTCACGAGGGTTAATAGTTGGATTAAAATGAGACACCTCACAGAAAAAAAATCTACTTGAGAGTGAACTTTGATAAATTCTTCAGAAGGGATTCATAATTTTTTATTCCATTTAAGGTATCCGACTATATTCGTAGGAAAATTTTTGAAAAAAGGGATTTTTAAAAAAAAACTATTTATGGTTTTTAGATATATTGTTAATTATAAACACTATGAATATAAATAAATTATTTGAAAATAAAATACATTTTGAGAAATATGAAACTTTGTAGTAACTTTTAAAGAAATTTAACCAAAACGGTCAACACTCTATGCAAAACTGTAATACAGAAATCTAATTTTTCTTTGAACACAAGTTATATCCAAAATCCAAGAAAAAGCTTGAGAAGCAAATAAGTTTTGTTTAAAATATGCGTATATGTGCATTTTTTCCATAAATTCACAACTTAATTTTTCTAAAAACATCTATAAATGAAAGAGTATTTCACCAACAATAGATATTTTGGCTCATTTTATTGCCAAATTATTTAAAACATTAGCTGAATTTTTTACGTAAATACCTCTGTTAGTTTTTGAGATATTAAGTTAGCGGTGATGAATTTTTATGAAAATTAAAGTTTTGAGAAAATTGAAGACAAATTTTAGCTTAAAAAAAAGTATTTATTTAAAATTCTAATGGGTGATAGGTCGGACCTTCCTTTTCCTAGAAGAGATAAACTGTTTTGGGAAGAAAAAAGTCTGAAGTACTAGAAATAGCAATAAGAATGTGGTCGATAACCAGTGTTTTTAACGTAGTCGGATACCTTAATTAATTTTTGCATTTAAACCTCATATTTATTTCTAATTTTGTTAAGTTCATTTGTGTTTTAGATGTATCAGCAATAGAATGTTCTGAAAACAATGTGTCTTTCCTTTAATAATTTTGACTAATTATCGGTTTTTTTTAATACATTTACTTTTAAGTTATTTTCATAGATAGATTTAATTTTGGTTGACATTTTCTTCTAAAAGTAACACTAATTAATTTAATTTAGCCGTTTTTTATAAATTATTTCCTACTAAAGCAACTACTTTTTATTAGTGCCACTCGTTTTTAACATATATTTTTATGTTTATAAAAGAGATACTGAAAGTGTATTAAAAAGCGATAACTAAATTTAAATACCAAATTATTAAGGCTGCCATAAATAAAAAGGAATTTCTGCCACCACTCAATATCTAATTTATGATCCGTGTGGTGTGCCGTTAACTTGAAGACAATATGCATTTTTGTTTCTTGCCTACGTACTTTTTCACCCGAGTTTATCTCTATAAGTAATGTATAATATTTCATGTGCATTTCATCTATACTATTCTATCTCATCATAAAATGAGATATATTGAGCCGGCGTCCTGGCACAGGGGTAGCATGTCTTCCCTGTGATTTGGGCGTCCCGGGTTCGATTCCCAGTTTGGGCATGGTTGTTCTATGTTCTATCTGTGAGTAGTGAGAATGTGCCCCCTTGTAAAAAAGGGCTGTGTAAGTATATGTGAAGTATGAAGTAGCTAATTAGTACTCTTGGTCATAGTTGGCACTACTGAAAGAACAAGAGACGATAAACTTTGGCTCAAATTCGCCGACAGTATCTGTCAGTGGGCTTGTAAAGTGCCATAAGTCACAACAACAGATATATTTGAAAACTCACTTCTGTGAAACGTATCCTAGCTCCATAAGCCATGAGAATTTCTATCAGGTGTGAATAACCTTTCTCAGAGCATATGTGTACTGGCGTGTATCCCATGTCATCCATGATGTTAGGATCGGCATCGCAATCCAACAGGAGCAACAGAATGTCCATCTCATCTTGGTATGCGGCGTAATGCAGGAGCCTCAGCCCTTTGTGGATGGGTTCGTTCAAACAGCCGAACAAGTCCTCTTTCTCGATGAACTCTTTGATGAATTCGATTGACTCACGGCGAATGATGTGGTCGGCCAGTTGCCGCAAAGGCTGTCTGCAACGGTTACTCCGGTGGTAGATTTCCAAGACATCTGAAGTGAAAAGAATATTTAGTATGGATAAACGAAAGAAAATGATCGAATGGGGGGGGAATAACTCAATAATCTATTGCTTCTCTTGCAAATTTCTTTTTAAAAAATTGCAAAAAACCATAATAATTTTTTTATGTTACACTCAAACCTGTTTTTATGAGGTTCTTTTTTATGTGATTTTTTATTTGTGCGGATTTTTTTTGTGCGATCTCATAATTTAATTATTGAACTGACAATAATTTCAATGTCAACGAATAAAATGAGCAATGCAATATTGCCATTGAATTTTTGGGTGATCAATGCATGATTGCAAATAAACATTAAAGGACATCTGCATCGTGTTAGTCGGGGTTTTAATGAAAAGGATTGCTTGTTTCGTTGTGTCGTGCGGTTGGTTGTTTGCTAATGAGTTAGTTGGCGACTAGTCTCATCTCTGGTTTTAATGACTTAGTAGAAGTTTACTTGAAGGGAGCAAAGAGTTGTTTTTTTTTTTTCATTCATCACTGATCTGCACAAGTGACAATGAACATCATTTAGTAAATAAAGTGATTTCATAAAAAAGAATATAACGTTTGTTTTAATTTTAAAACATATTAATTGACATTTTTCAAAGGACTTTTACATTCCTGGAGCATCAAGATAAAAATCACTTCAAAGAGTAAATTTAAGGTAAATTTTTTATATTTTCTATTTAGATATGTATAATTTTTTGGATTTTTATTTTATGTTTGGACAAAATCCCTGAAAATGAATAAGGGAAAAACCAAAGCCAAGAGGAAGGTTATTCATTAGAAACTAAGACAACAATTTTAAAACGCATAGCAAAAGGTGATGGATCCACAGCTCTTAGTAAAGAATTTGTATTGGGCGAATCCACTATAAGAGGTATACAAAAACAAGCAGATGAGATAAATAATTCTAGTAATTCTACCACAAACGGAAGTGCTCAACGAACATCATATTCAAGAAACACTTTGATAGAGAAAACGGAAAAAGCGCTTACATTGTGGATTCAAGAATTGACTCAAAGACGAATCCCCATTGACGGAGAATTAATTAAAAAGAAAAAATTCCAAAAAGAGCTTCAATCTTGTATATCTGGCTACCGAGACATATAAAAGCGTTTAGTCAAACAACAGTCATCGCAAAAACTTATCACCGACTACATGGTTACTCAAAAAAGGTCAACTGAAAACCAAAGCGAGGAAGTATCTTCCTGTGACGAAAGTGACTTGAACCAGTTTATCGCAAGAAAGCTCGTATATTGTCAGACTACCAAGAATAATTATTATACATTTCAAAAAATTTTGCATGTCCAAAATAAATACATAAGTAAAAAAAATAATTAACAATGTTCGTATGTTTTTTTTTTCTTTCTAAATTAGGATCTAAAAGCTTTCGCGAGATTCGAAGTAGCTGCCAATCCTTCGTATCTTGATTTCGTTTAAAAAAGCAATTTTTAGTTACGGTTATGATTTATTTTATAAGTGAGATTTTTTAATGCGGTCCCTGTACCCCGCACAAAACAGGTTTCAGTATGTTATTAAACACAATTAAACGAAACAAAACAAAATATATAAGTTTTTAAATTGATTTTTAATTTTTTACGGATGTAAAAGCATTTAGTTTTAGTATTAGTTTACTATCCCGAGTTATCTAGGGAGAAAGAAAAAAAAATTAAATATTAGTCACTTTATGATAGTTTACTTAACAAGGAACAACACATTCTATACACTGGTATCTGGTCTCTTTTCTCTCTGGTTTACCTCTGGAATCTCAGTTTTGAGAGTACAGATACACTTTCTCATTGGACTTGATTTTTTTTCCAGTAGTGGGATTCACTATTTGCAAAATCATCTGTTTCGTTATCTTGTCAAAATCATATCATCTTCAAAATCCTATCTTTCGTTATCAGTACCATTACTTACTTTTTCTCAACACAACTATCCTTTTTTTTACACATTACTAATCCACAAGCAGACGCATATTATAAAATAAGGAAAACACGTGATCAGCCCAGTCAAAAGAACCACAAAACGAGCAAAATTTGGCTAACTGCCAATCAAAGCTGAATATTTCTTTTCATTTCCTCCAGATCGAGTAAAACCATGATAAAACAAATTGTACTGACAAATTCTACTTCGCCCGAGTTTTCTTGGGATAATAATTAACTGCGGTATCCACAAACCCCAAATAACTCCGGATAATCAAGCAAGAGGGTAATTACTAATGTTTTACTAATTCTTACACTGAGAATTAAGATATGGCTCTTTTTAGTAAAAGACACTTTTCCCCTTTTTTACTTGAATGTACAATGACTATTCTATACTGCAATCCCTCTCCCTTCAAAACAGATTCGCTGTTTATGAAGTGGTTTCCTTTTTGAAAGGAAAGCATTTACCAAAGTCCGAGTTCATTATTTCTTTAATTTTAAAAATTTATCTAAAATCATAATTTTGTTTTTAAAAAATGCAAAGAGGTAGAATCTTTTCCTTGGATCTTTCAGTTTTTCACTGGTAACATAGTTGAAATCTTTTTTAAGTGGGAAATTAAAATATAATCTATTTAATTTAAAATTTAATTGCCTCATCATTTGCTTTATTTTCTCTATCATCAAAACAACATTTTATGAATTCGTTCCACATATTTCCAAACATATGTGACCAACTAAAACTTTTGTCTGAACAAACACAATCTTTTTCAAAAGATTGACATTGACAGATTTGATCGATCTATTGGAAGAACGGATTTCATATTATGAAATTAGGCATAATAGTTTCGTTTTCAACTAATTCAACGGAACAAACATTCCAAGTGAATTAAAAAACAATCAACTTTCACAGACGTCCTTAAAAGATGAAATTCGAAAAATGCATATTGCGTCTCTATGGAAATGCTATATAATATGCTCCAACCATTAGATGTACAGAAATAACCTTTCAGGTTTCTTTAGCAGTCACACTATGTATTTATATATAAAGACTTTCCACGAATTTAAAATGCGATAAATATTTCAGAAGTCAATTTATGTTATGATAGAGACATATGATAATCGTAATGTGCCTTACGCTATGTTGGCTTGCAAATATATTTAATCTTCAGCAGGCAAATTGGCAAACCATGCTTAGTATGTATCATACAGCATAAACCTACTCTTCTTCACTTATTTTTTTAAATGCTCACCCATATTGTAAGAAATGCACTCCTAATACGAAACATTTCCTGAAATAACTGTTAAACTGTACAGAGATGCACTCTGTAAATTTAAAATAACATTTTTCCTTGGAGAAGACCTGAGAGTTCGCAACTATTAAAGGAAACAATTGTACTGTGCAAATGCTATCATTTGCAAAGCGAACGAATGGTCTCAATGAATGCTATCAAGGGGGTTGAAGGGTATCTCAGAATAGTAACAGTGGTTTGAGAAAGAATGCAGTCTAGAATGCAAAAATTGAAAGTGTATCCTATTTTAACCTTTATTTTTTTGCATACTTCCAGATAAGAAGGTTACTTATAACTTTCTATCAAAAAGGAATGATCCTTTTCTTAATCAGCATCCATGAAAATTATAAACCTACACTATCTCCCCACCCTCAAAAAAAATTCTCTTCCTACTAATCAATCTCTTCCTATAGACCAGAAATAATCTGGAAAGGTGAATGAGAATAATTCCAAGCGTTTAAACGAGAATTCTACTCGTATTTTGTTTTTAAGCAATACATCTTAAATTTCCCCCCTTTATTATGCTGTATATTAAAAATTGTGTGTCATATTCACATATGACACAAAAACCTAAGATAAACAAAAATATTATTTTTAAACTAAGAAAGATTTAAAGAGTTGATGATCTTCATACGTCAAAATTTTTGCCAACAACGATTCTTTCTGCACTCGTACTACACAATACAAAAGCAAAAGCTTCTTCCTACTATCCGCATCGATCATTTCCTATCGCCTTTCAGTTCGCCTCAAGTGCAGTATCTAAAAATTAACGAATCAACCAAAATTAACTTTCGGCTTTCACCCAAAATAAACCTCTCATTATATTTATAACTTCAGGGTCATGGCGATCTGTTGGTAAACTGCACGTGCGAGTTATCTCAAAAATGTGCGATAATTTTTCCTCCTCATGACTTCAAACCAAGCTGATATCTAAGGTTATTCACCACAAACATTAAGCTTAATTCGAATTATCAAATATACCTTATCATGTGTCTTCATTTAGTGATTTTTAAGTTCTAAATCAGTCGATGAACAATTGTGCAAGTCATCCGGTCAATAGACAGTAAAAATCCCCCCCCCCCTTTTTTTCTCCAAAATAAAAAATAATAATATTTTTTGAGGCATTTTAAAAATGAGTAACACAGTTTATTATTCTTTTTTTTCTTTTGAACAATAGTTTCTTTAAAATATTATATTCTGTATTATTAAAATAATTATATACTTAAACTAGAGGATGATCAGCGAATAAGCCCTGATTTCAAAATTAAATATCTCTACAGCAAAGAGAGATAGAATTATGCGATAAACTGTACCTTTATTAGCAAGACTGTAAAACGGCTGTTCAAAAGTTTAAAAAATTTAGTTGCGAAAATCGTTAACAGATGTAGCTCTAATCACAATGCCCATAGACGCTTTCAGTGTGACGTCAAAAATGAAAAATGACTCCCGATCTGACTCCTTGTGACTTCTTTCTATGGAGAGCATTGAAAGACACCGTCTATAGAAACAATCCCGCCACTCTACTTGAGTTTGAATCGTTAATTAATGTTGCATGTGATTCCATTTCCGTTGAGACATTGCAAGACGTGATGTCAAATTTCATTGTTCGATTACGCCACCTCATTGTTTCGAACGGGGAACATTTTGGAAAAATTGTATTTTGATTGCAAAGACAGCATCACTTTATTGCTTTTTTTTCAAGACTCCTTTCGGAGAAAGAGTTTTCAGAGCAGAGCGCCATGTATTAACGATTTTTGTAATTAAATTTTTTAACTTTTGTACACTATTTTTACAGTTTTGCTAATAAACGTACAGTTTACCGCATAATTCTATCCATCTTTTTTGTAGAGATATTTAATTTTAAAATCAGGGCTTATTCGCTGATCACCCTGTATTAACTTAATATAAAAACTTTGCACTTAATTTTTATGAAAACCATTCATCGTATTTTTTCTATACATCTACTTATTTATTTATTTAATAAAATGATTATTAACAGAATATTTTTAATATTTTTTATTATATTTTAATAATATGTTATTATATTACTAATAGCATATTTTTTTATATTTATTATAATATGTTTTTGAACGCAGCAAACACATATGACAAAACTTGCAGTTAATATACACCAAATAAGTGGTGTAAAAGTGATTATACTACGTAAAAGTTATTCCGAGAAATAAAATTGCATTTAATATTGGTATACTCAGAATACAAACCCACTTTCTAACAAGTGCATTTGTTTAAAAATGTATGCAGTATTTTCAACTTAAATAATACTTTTTTAGTACTAAAGAATGTTAAAATCTCATAGTTTGGAAAAATTACAAATTGTAAATTTTTTTAAGCTGAAATAAAATTTAAAACTGGATGAAAATCTTTAGTAGTTTAAATTTTAAAATGTGAAAAAAAATTTAAATTTAATCTTTATTTATACAGATAAAATTATGCAGTATTTTTTTTTTATTTTCGAAGCTGTCAATTTCTTTTTACTCATTTTAAACCTAGTTTCTCTTAATTCAATTTTTTGATTGTTTTTAAATTGTTGGACATCAAGGCAATCTGAAAAATAATTTTGAGCATCCTGAGATCTAGTAATATTTAGAAAGTGTAATAACTGTTCATGCCAGACAGGAATGTTCAGAGTTCTGCATAGAACTCCTACTAATCACTTGCATTCTTCGCCTCCAGACTTCAGTCATCATGACTTCAATCATGGCTTCTACACCCGCTGTTCCTCCACTCTTCACTTCACGTCCTTTTTTAGAACGGACGGAACAGTCCCGCAGTGGTTAGAGACATGACAGATAGTAATATGATAATACTAGCAACACTGTACCTAGGAATTTGGCTACCCAATGAAAATACTAAGTAAAATAATGAAGAAATAAAAAAATAAACATTTTTCGGATTAAAATCTTAAAAATTTATAAATCGAAAATTTCAAAATAGTCATGATTAGATAACTTAGACCACTTTTAATATTAAATGGGTTAAACTTTATATATTTCTTGCCCTTTTTTATTAAATTATTTATTAATTTGTACAAAAATACGCATTGAAATAAAGGCCTAAGACTTGATTTTTTTAAAATAAATAAATTACGAGTATACTTTTCAAAATGCTATGATTAATTTCTATAAACATATACACTGAAATTCATCATTTCCATTCAGACGTTGCTTCAAAATGAGTAATTTTTTTATATTTGTTTATATGCTTGCTCATATGAGTGGTATCAAATAATAATCACATAAAGTACTTACCCACAATTTTTTTTCGTATAATTGCAAAATATGACATGTTTTGCAATACGCTTAATAATAGAGAGATTTAGATCACCGATTTTGAAGTTAACAACCCATGTCGAATTTCATGTGTGTTGCCAGTATTTAGTTATTTTGTTAAAGAATCGAGATGATCCAATACTTAGCTTTGATTCAAAATTTAACATAGATATAAAATTCTGGAAATAAAGCTATGCATTCAGCTTCATCCATCTTCATAATTCAACATTTACGAACAAAATAAATAAACAACCTTTTTTTCAATTATAGAATTTTATTACACGTTATATTATTACCGGTGTTTCAAACTATAATCTTTGCAATTACATTAAATATTTTTACATATATTATGATTCAGGATGATTCCACTAAGGAACATTAAATTTATCTCTTGCTTTCAATCTTATATTAAATTGTTATATATAATAAATATAATAGCTATATTTCGTCCGGCTTTAAAACAATTCTTGAATTGTTTTTAATTGTTAAAACAATTTGAATTTTGACTTGATAATAAGGATAACACCTGAGCGTGCATCCACCTCTTTCAAGCCATATCAGTAGAGTGACTTTAAAAATAATTTTAATAGTAATAACCACTATTTTGACAACATTTAATGCACAAATACATTATTTAAAAATTTTTCATTAATTGTTTTTTGAAGCACAATAATTTCAAGCTTTAACTTTACAAGTGAAGTAGTTATTTTTCAAACAATCCAGCAGAAATTAGAAATTTTCGTTCATACTGCCATTTGTATAAAAGTCTTTTATTTATTTATTTATTTTTTTGAGGAGGAGGAGGAGAAAGTTTGTGTTATTTTTTAATTATTGAATTATTTTTTGAATTATATTTAGGTTATTAAATATAATTCAATGTATATTGATATTCCGGTCCTATAACCAGAGGACAACCTAGCCGCCAGTGCATTAATTTACAAAGGAAATTCAAAAGGTTCTCTAAACTCTTTATATGTTTTTTCAAAGACATGGAACTAGAAGAAGCATTTCCAAAATAAAGCTTCTAAGCCATGTTAAGATTAAAGTACAAAACTTTACATAGTTTTTGTATTTTAACATAACAATATTCATTGGCAACATCTTTGATTTAAAAAAAAAAAACATTTAAAAATATTCTACGGGGTAGACAGTTACCAAACATGGCATGCAGATATTTTTGAAAAGTAGTTTTTTATTAGAAAATACTTTCAAAATTTTAATTATATTTTTAATTACAATAACTTAAAATTTAATTTTTTACCGCAATAACTTTGGAGTATATTAATGCAAAAAAATCATTGTTACATCAATTTTAATATTAAAAAAAGCATCAGTCATACCAATTATATTTCCATACTATTTATTCCATAACTTCAATTTCAGAAATGTTTCTAAATATATTTTGAAACAATATTTCTTTATTGTTTTGGTAACGAACAACTTCGGTAGCTTCACTGGATTAGTCATACACACACAATTTGTTATGAGCAAAATATGTTTTTTTAATTTGTACATTATCGCAGCTGTATAATTAAGAATAAAGTTAATAAATTAAATAAAGATGAGACGAACCAAACCTAAAGCAGCATCATGGCATGATGTTTTCTGCGAAAGTTTCGAACATTTTAGAAGATTTTCCCATTTTGTACAATCATGCTACGTATGTAGATCAAATTTTTCTCTGATGTAAATTTTTGTAATCTACTTTAAAGAAAATAGAGATGTAAAATATAAATCTATCGGCTGAAAATGAAGACTGTCGTAAGTCATTAAAAACCGCCAAAAGATTTAAGTGAAAAAACGAAATATTAGTGCTTGCTTACTTTGTAATTTACTGAGGTAAACAAACACTATTTTACAGCGAGTAGCTTACCTTCTTCAATTGCCGATGGTGGTCTATAAGATGCGATGAGGCCGGAGAAATCCATGCTTTTTTACAGTGTGGAGCAGTTAGTTTACGTTCTCTAGAAAATTAAACGAGCCTTCGCGTTTTCTGGCTCCAGTTCAAAGATTCCGAAGCCAAAACACCCGGGAAAGCAACGATCGCCAAGTTATTTTATGCTTTTCTTTTTCTCTGTAAGAAGCAGGCTGTTTGGGTGCGAGATAGGGTTATAAATACAATGTTTATTTGGATAAGTGCGGAACTGGAAGAGAGGTGTAATTTTCATGGGCAATTCGTGTATGCTAAACAATACATAAACATATCAATGACATGTCCAGCGTCATTGATATGTATCATTTGATAATGTATTTAACGGTTCATTGTTACTGCTGCAAAACGATTAAATCATACAAAATGTCATTAAGAGCTCAAAATGTGATTAGGAAATTTGTGTCTCGATTTATTTATTATTAATTACATTGTTTCTCTTTTTAAGCGAGATCCATCAAATTTGGAAGGTTAAAATTTTGAAATTGATCATTCTCACACTGCTCGTGAGCTTGATTTTGTCATTTTGCTCTAGATTTAACAGACTACGAAAATTTTTAATGGATAACATAAGGGGTAAAAAACTCTGAACATTTATTAAAATATATTGTAAATGTAATAAAAATTCCAGTTCACTTAGAATATATATTTACCAATATTTAACACTTCCACGATTTTTGCTAGTACACCCAGATGTTCAATAAAAGGATTTTTTTATTTTTATTTTTACATACCTCACTAAAAAGGTATCCTTTTTATTTCAATTTATTAAAAGCTATTTTTGATTACAAATAAAAAATTAAACATACTTCCATGACCATTGCTTAAACAACTTCCTCGAAAGATTTAATGAAATGAAATGAATGAGATGAAATATTGAATTTAGAATATATTATTCAACTTGTGAAAAATTAGAAAGGAGACGAATGCTCCATTTTTCTATCTAATGTAATCAGTTATCTTTTTTTAAATTCAGTTTCAGATTAATTAACACATTGTTCTAAAATTACATGAAGGCTCATTTTGAATAGATTTTAAACCATGGTCAGTAGGGTGGAACGAAAATGGCCTTAATGGTTATTTTAGTTCGATAATAATGCGGAAAAGTTGCCTTTTAGGTTCGAAAACAATATTAAAAAATTTGAATGCAATATTATATTATTTTGAGGTGCCGAAAAAAGCTTGAAATGTGTAAAAAAAATCGAAAATATATTCTTTTATTAAAAAGGCCTTCAAAACTTTTTCTTAGATTTTAGTTTAGCAATAGTGGTGATAAATTAGCTTTTAGATTCAAAAAGAAATTTTTTGAAAAATTCTGGTTGCAATACGACATTATTGCACCAAAAAAAAAAAATCTTACATTCTGTAAGAAAAATTATAAGCTTTGATAAAAAAAAAATTATGAACATAATCATATAATGTTACAAACGATGATTTTAAATACATATTTAAGCTCGACAATTGGAAAAAAATTATTACTTACAAAGTACAATAATATTTTATGTTCAATTTTGCATTTTGTACTTCCATATCTCTACTGATTACATATGTAACAGTTGCAAAAGTATATATTATAGGTAATATATGGTGGAAAATGATAACCTATTTTAGTAAAAAACTCCTTTGCGTACATTTCCAGTTTTAACAGAAAAATTTCTCAACGTACTTGTTATAATTTTTGTTTATTCATATATATCTTACACATATTTGTTATTGACATTCTGGCCGTTATTTTCTTGTATAAACCTTTATTATTTACTCATATAAACTTAAGATTCTTCAAAAATTTTTATAATTTCTACATTTTTCTTACAATATTTAATATTTGTGCAGAATTTTCTTCTGCAGTTGAAGCTTGAATTGTAACTTCTTAAGTCGAAGCAATTTCAATGTTAAAGTTACATCCAGAATGGTATATGTAATCTCACATGGTAGGTGAGGTAAATTATCCTAAATTTATTTGCCTTATATTTATTATACGTAACAGTCTTGCTGTAATGCAATTGAAAACGTGTATTTCCAAACCCTTCGATTGCTGCATTAAAATTTCTTCCATTCTTCTCTCCGACCCACTGTTACTGCTTAGAGCATTACTTTGCTCTTGATCAAGTTATGGGCCCCTAATCGTTGGCCTGGTGTATAGCAACCACTACCCCACAGATGGTAGGCCCTGCTCTAATCTAAAGGGCCAACATTCACTCACAGACACACACAAATACCTTTTTCTTTATTATTAGAGATAATCGCGCCAAAAAAGTTGAAAAGAGAATATTCTCACTGGTTTCATTTCGTCTGTTATCATACACTAAAAAGAAGTTTAGTGTAAAAGGTTGTTAATGAATGAAAAAAAAAGCCTTGGATTATCAAAGCAACTATTCTTTTTATTATATACTAGCCACATTTGGCGACCAGCTGGTTCGCCATGAGTAATGCATTCTAAAATTTTCAATTAAATCACATATTCTTTAGCCAAAATTTAAGAAATAGTTAAAATTAAAAGATTCAGTTATTAGTAGTTAAAGAGTCGGTAACTTTATTCGGAAAAAAATTTGAGTTTAATGCTCTAATAATTTATTGATTATGCTTCCAAAATATTAAAAATATTTTTTTTTCGGTGATATTGCCAAAATGTTAAATATGTTTTTTAAAGAAAGCGAAAAAGAAAAAAAATTATTGAATTAATGATACAGATATTGCAAACGATTATTGAAAGATGCCATCAAGTCGGGATTTCAATGCATATCCTGTCTAAATTCAATCAAGTTTACTGTAAATAAAGATAATTTATGGAATTAATGATATAGATATTGCAAACGATCATAGAAACATTTGCTTTGCATTTATTTTTTTAGAAAATATCACATTTATATATTTTTTAAATTTTATCCAGTCACTTGCTAAAAGTTGCATATCTTTAGATTTGATTTGCGATGATAGTTGTTGTTTTTTTATTTGAACTTCTGGCATTGTTTTATTTCATTTTATCCAGCCACGTGCTAAAAAAACATGGTTAAAATATTTCTTTAAAATTTCGTTAAAAAAAGAAGCTTAAGTTATACATTAAAACACTGATACCATTAGAAAGATAATTCTTTTAATCTTTAAATTGATGTAAAAATCATGTTTGTGCGATAATATTTTCGGAAGTTATAGCGGACAAACGTCAAAATTTCGCTTAAATTTTAATTAATTCTAATTCTAATTAAAAATTCGAAAAAAGGGCTCCGAGGTGAACATTCCAAACCTCCAAGGTACACATGTACCAAATTTTGTAGCTGTAGGTCCAACAGTCTGGCCTGTAGAGAGCCAACACACACACACATTGAGCTTTATTATAAGTATAGATGAAGAAAAAAAATATTTCTTTAAAAAACATTTAATAGTAATTATCGATATATGAGTTATTATGAGTTACATGAGTTACATATATGAGTTACATTATTGAGTTATGTATGACTCATTAATATTTACAGTTTCAAATCATAAATTAATTCAATAAATTTAAGAATTGTCAATCTTATGATTTAACGTAGGCACTTCATTCCTAGAAATAAAAAAAAAACCTGGGATTTTTTATAATTTTTTTTATGTTGTTGAAAATATGCTTTTTATTTTTCATGGTAATAAAAATTTTGAAAGCATGCCGAATGTTTAGTAAAAATCTCATCTTTGAATAGGAAGGCGAAGTATTTTTAAAAACTAGCTATGGTAAAAAAAACTAGGTAAACTGAGTTTCTTTTTGTCTTTTTGTTTTCTTTATTGATTAATTGGATGGTTCGCTTTAATTTTGGTTGAATATTCTTACTTAGTTTTATTTTATATATTTTTGTTTCATTCGGTGATGTTTTTAATGTTGATTTTGTGTTTTTTGCTGTTTTAACTGGTATGTTTTTTTTTTTTTGCATTAATTTTCGGGTCACGAGGGATCAATACTTTTGGACATTGTCCGATTTCCTCCCAGAAAAAAAAACCCCTTATTTTGAATCCTTGCCTCTGAGGGTGACCCTAGAAAAAGTCTTCAGGCCGGATTCTTTTTCTATTGGTTACAATTTTGATTCAGTTGTGTTCCTTTATAATTTTCAGAAGAATTGTAAGTAAAGAACTAAGATTAAAAACAAAAATTTAAATGAAAATAACAAAGGCGATACTGATTTTTGAAAAATAGTTGAAACTGAAATTGTTTTGAAAGAAATAAGAAGTCATAATTTTACAGATTTGTAGTATTAATTATTTTCTTATAATAAGTGATCTAGAAGGTCTGTCAGAGCCGATGCAGATCAGCGTTGAAAGAGAATTATAAACAAATTAAAAGTACTTTTATCGAAATAAATTATAATGTAATTGAAAAACCCAGTATATGAATTAGAGGCTAAAACTCTTACGAAGAAATTTGATGTGTATGAAACTGCATTACTGACCGTGATTTGGGGAAAACTTTTGCAAAAAATAAATTGTACTATCAAATATCTGCAAAGTAAGCAAGCCAATTTACCAAAATGTTCATATTTCCTTAAATCCTTATCAGATTTCATGTTGGAAGTTAGAAAAAACTTCCAAGACAACTGGAATTGAAGTCAATCAAATTACTGATAAAAGGAAATATGAAGAAAGTAGAAAAAGGGAGAGAAAATACTATTTTGATAAAAAGAAAAGAGAAGATGCTTGTTTTGACGAAAAACAATCATTCATAATTGATGTTTACAATGTCATACGTGACCCTCTTAATTCAGAAATTTCTAACAGAAGCAATTGGAGAGAAATCATTTTCAGTACTAAAACGCTTCAAAAACTATTTACGAAATATAATAAGTCAACTATATTTAAATGAGCCTTCACTATTATTCATTAAAGATGAAGTAGTACACGAATTAGATTATGAAAAACTTATCGTCAAAATCTCCAAATTAAAAGCAAGAAAAGTTTAATTTTTTTATAGCTTTCAATATTTTTTTCTGTATTTGTAAAAATTTTATTTCAATTATTTTCAGAGTCGGCTTCTTTTATTATTATCATTTATCATTTTAATGCTACTTAATATATATTTTTGCCCTTACTAGAAAATATAATTTCTTGTTATTATGTAACTTTATCATTTTTATCATCACAGTCGAAAATTATGCAATTAATTCTGTTTTCTGTGTCAGAAAACATGCGAATAAGCTGAATTTAGATGTGTATTTTGTGATATATTTTTGTTTCATTATATTATTTTGAAGCTCAATTACTTTTTAAAATATAATTTATGTCACATGTTTTTAAGAACGGAACTTTTTAGAAGAAAAGGTGAAAATGTTTTTAACAATCTATTTCGTAATCAACTAGAGAGTATTTTTAAGAACTATTTTAAAATTTCTCTAAGGATTATTTTTTTTAAAAATCTTAGAAAAGAAAATTCTATATATCTTTTTTTAAAAATCTGCACTGTTAACAGAAAATATCACTTAATTCGTCGGTCAAGGATGTTAACACTGTTTATATGAATTCAAAGTTTGGAAGGAATGCAAATAAAAATAGTTTCTCCCATTAATTACTGAATAGAATCGTCATGTTATTCTTTTATGTTAACAAAGTTTTTAATAAAAAAAAAGAAAAGAAGGCGCAATTTTTTTCTCAACAGCTTGATATTGGGTTGTTCGGAAAGTAATTTCGTTTTTTCCCGTCAGAGGACTTAATTACGTTTTTTCGAAACCAACTTCACACTTAAGCCGCATAACCATTATATGTCTTGAGAGCTGATATTGCAAGGCTTGTGTGTGAAAAAGTTCTATTAATTCTACGCAGTAGTTTTTGGTTGGTGCCCTTTTAAATATGGAGAGCAATAAGCAGCATTTTCGTCATATTTTACTTTTTTTACTTCAGAAAAGGTAAAAATGCAGTTCAAGCCAGAAAGAAATTAACCGAAGTGTATGGAGAAGATGTGTTGACAATACACCAGTGTCAGAACTGGTTTGCAAAATTTTGATCCGGCAATTTTGATGTCGAAGATGCACCACGTTCTGGAAGGTCGGTTGAAGCTGATAAAGACAAGATAAAGGCATTAGTTGATGCAAACCGGCGAATAACAACATGTGAGATCGGTGAGATCTTAAAGTTATCGAATTCAACTGTTTATGACCACCTGAAAGGCCTGGGATTAACCTCGAAGCTCGATATATGGGTTCCCCATGTTCTCACGGAGAGAAATTTGTGTCGTCGCGTTGATGTCTGTGATTCGCTCCTCAAACGTCACAAAAATGATTCATTTTCAAAGCGCATCATTACTGGGGACGAAAAATGTGTTGTATATAGCAATGTCAAACGCAAATGATCATGGAGCTGAAAAGGTGAACCGGCTCAAAGCATTTCGAAAGCCAATATCATCAAAAAAAATTGATGCTGTCTGTTCGGTGGGATTTTAAAGGAATCGGTTTTTTTACAGCTTTTACAGGATAACACAACAATTAATTCGAAGTCTACTGTCATCAGCTGGACAAACTGAACGATGCACTTCAACAGAAAAGGCCAGAGTAAATCAACAGAAAAGGTGTAGTGTTCCACCAAGATAATGCGAGACCTCTTACAAGTTTGGTCACTCGCCAAACGCTTTTACTGCTTGAATGGGATACACTGCCACATCCACCATATTCTCCAGATCTGGCGGCTTCGGATTATTATCTGTTCCGGTCCCTGCAAAATTTTTTGGACGGTAAAACCTTTACCTCAAATGAAGATGCCAAAAATCACCTGGATCAGTTTTTTGCCAGCAAAGACCAAAAATTTTATGAGCGTGGAATCATGCTACTACCAGAAAGATGGCAAAGGGTGTTGGATCAGAATGGCCAATACATAATTTAATAAAATGCTTATTCATTATACGAAAATCGTCTTTCATTTTCACTAAAAAAAACGAAATGACTTTCCGAACAACCCAATATATAAATATAAAAAATAGTTAAAAAGGAAGTGCAAAATTAGTATTTAAAGCTAAAATAAGTTTAATTTATATTACTTTCTTGGTATAAGTAGATTTTAAGTAGAAGGGAGCCTCATAATAACTTAGCGCTAGTGGTCACTTATCGACAAAATCCATCACTGCGTTTTATGCAAAATTCGCTCCCTATTGTCTTCAAATTACAGTCTTAAGGTAAGGTCAATTTTTTTTCAAAAATATGATTTTTCAAAAGTATCTTTAATTTTTAAATAGTTTATTTTTATAAAACCTTTTGAATTTTGTTTCTAAGGCAATTTTTTGTGAAGTTACGCTGATTTTTATGTTTATAATTATATACTTTTTAATGCTGTTTCACATCTTTAAATGTTATTTCTCATATTAAAATCTTTAGTTGAATTTTTTATGAAATTGTTCATAAACTAAAATATATTGCTTTTTTTTATTTTTGGGATTTGCAAAAACAAAACTTGTTTCTCTTTCCTATAAAGCTTTTAGAAAAGTAAAATTATTAGGCATTTAAATTGAGCCACATTCATTTTCCTTTTATTTTTAGAACCTGATTTTTTTACATGTTACCACTTTCAAAAAATGAAAGTACTACAATACGCGATAGGATAATATTATGTTCCAGGCTTGCTTTTCCCCAATTCATTTTCTGCTTAACATTTAGTACAATATATATATGTCTGCAGTCCCTAAATTTTAGAAAAAGTCATGTATTCATTAGTAAATATTCTTTAGTTTTAATGCCTCGCAAATCGAATAAATTGAAAATTTCATACCATTTATTCGCCAAACCCCCGTATTTAAAAAGTGGATCAAAATAGACATTCTTTAGTTCAGGAGTTAGGTATAATGTGTTTCTAAAGGTACGGTGGTGGTAAGTTCATAAGCCAGATAGCACTGGATCCGTGTTTACACTTGTGTCTTACGGTTATGTTACGCGGCTACAGATCCAATGGTCCCGAGATCGAACCTCGAAAAAGCACAGTACCAAGAAATTTTGAAGCAAATACTTCGATAAATCTCTTAACTAATTTATTTTAAATTTATAAGTCTTTTTAGCCAAAAGCAACTTTTTTTTATAATTAAAAAAAAATTGTCTTTTAACTGATGCATTTTGGTAACATAGATCTTTATTCTATCATTTTTTAATGCAAAAATTCAAAAATATTTTAAAACATTTTTCGAAAAATTCATACCGATTTTTTTTTTTTTTGCATACTTTAACGTGAATTTGCATGTAGAAAATTAGTCAAAGGCGGATTCACGCGAGACCAACTATTGTGCGCAATCGTTGTCTCTCTGCTGTTGTCCCTGTCGTGCCCTCGTATGAACAGTCGAGACAATGTCGTTGGGACAATGGCCAACACTTTTCCCAACGGAGCAACCATTCGCAATTGTCCAGTTGTGGTCATGTGATTTTCCGGAAGTATTTGTGACCTTCCATTACGCTCAGCAGCTAGCCTCGTGTGAACCCACTTTTACTAAAAGGATTATTTAAAATTAGACGTGAAAGTGCATGATACTTATTCTAGAACATTGTACAGTATAAAAAGCTACTTGGTTAATGACGAAAATGTAAGAAAATTTCGGTATTAATATACTAAATTCAAAATTCGTTTGTGTCTCGTATTTAATCCTAAAAGCATTTTTAACCTGCAATGCATTTTGAATCTACTATTGTGCGTCTTTATTGAAAGTAAATCACTTCACTTGACATTAAACATAAAAGTTATTTATTAATGTCATATATGGCATTTATTTAAGCCAATATGCATTTGGCGTAGGTGCTGGCGGAATTGTGCCAATACGTAGGTTGAATTTCGCCAAGGATCGAACCTGTGATGTTCGGGTTTGAAAGCCAGTAACTTATCCACTATACAAAAATGGCCACCAATGTTTAGTGGTAGCTACTGGCTTATTAAGATGTCACCACAATACTCCCCTACCAGTGAGTTCGCAAGAGAGACGAACGATTTTATTGCGCCAAGCGTTATGGCTAGTGTATGAGCGTTGCTGCTGCGTCAAGTGAGTCTGACGGCTTTGTGTTGATACGTCAAGTGAGGTTGACGACTTTTGCTTTGGTGCGTCAAGTGAGTCTGACAACTTTGCGTTGGTGCGTCAAGTGAGTCTGACGACTTTGCGTTGCTGATGGAGAGATGGCGCCAAGATAGCTGTTGAAAATTCATTGTGACAATACGTAGGTGAATTCCGCCAAGGATCGAACCTGTGATGTTCGGGTTTGAAAGCCAGTAACTTATCCACTATACAAAAATGGCCACTAATGTTTAGTGGTAGTTACTGGCTTATTAAGATGTCACCATATGCAAATGTAAGAATTAAGATATAAAAACTTATCACTATGTTTGTAGTATGGTTCGGTGGTCCTGTAATGACAGTCTGTGTACAAATGTTTCATCATGTCTATAATTAGTTCATAATGCGTTTCATTTTATTTCCTCAATAAATTGAGTTTAATTTAAACTTTTCTTTGGTCAGACCCAGTGTTTGGAGATTTTATTTGTTACCAATTCCACTGTAGTTACTTTAATGTCAAACGGCTGAATCATAAGCTATTATATAATACATCTCTTTAACAAAAAAACTAATGTTTTCAAAGTCCCTTAGTTTGTAAAAAATAAAACTTAAGAGTTTTTGCTTAACTCCAGCTACTTTATAAAGAAACTTTTAAAGATGAAATCATTTATCAAAATTTCAGTCGTTACTCTGCAAGTCTGCGCCTAATAAAAGCGTGGAACGTTCTCTTTTAAAATAGCTGTTTAACAATCGGATCGAGATTCAATCTTTCACTTCTCGGATTCAGAAACATGCTTAGGTTTGAACGGAAGTTTGCTGTTATGTTTATGTGATGGATAAGTGAATGACAGAAGCAATCTGTTGGGTTGTTGTTTACTCGAGCTCTAATTGTAAGCAATATATCAGTGATGGAAAAACAATATGTGTGTAGCATTTGCAATAAGTCATTTCTCACCTTGTATTCGCTTAAGATACACTGTCTTTCTCATTCAGATGATCTGCCATACCAGTGTAATGTTTGTGGTAAAAAATTTACTTTGCCATCAAAACTTAAGAAACATAGTGTAGTACACTCCGATGAAAGACTCCATGTATGCCACATATGTCAGAAAGGTTTTTCAAGAATTGGCGTTTTGAAAGAACTCTTGCTCACCCATACTGGAGAAAAGAAACATATTTGCGCATATTGCCAAAAAAGATTTACTACTGCATCACATTTGAAAGTGCACATTTACATTCATACAGGAACAAAACCATACAAATGGGATTTATGTCTGATGTGTTTTACTCAATCAGGAAGTTTAAAAACACACTAAAGAAATCATGATGAAAGTGATATTAAAAAGAAGGTTCATGTATGTGATGTTTTTGGAAAAAAATTATCATCTTAATACACATAAGGAAGTTCATTCAAATTATAAATTTTATAAATGTGAATTCTGTGGCAAGTCTTATTCTCATTCCAACTCCCTCAAAATGCATTATTTAACTCACACCAAAGAGGTGGCTTTCATTTGTGATTTATGTCCAAAGACATATTCATCTAAGACTAGTTTGAAATTTCATTATCGAGTTCATACTCAAGAATTGCCATATGTGTGTGAATTTTGTAACAAAGGTTTTGCAATCAAGAGTGTCATGAAGAGGCATGAGCTTATACACACAAATGAAAAGGTTACTTGTAGTTTATGTGAAAAGAGTTTTTCTTGTCTGTCATCATTGAACAGACACCATCTGGTTAAACATACTGAAAGTAAGAAACTTCCATGCAGTGTGTGCAATAATTTTTTTTCTTGTACTTCATCTTTGAAAAAACACCGTCTTACTCAACATATTGAACAAAAAGTTATATCTGATTAATTGTTATAAAATATACACTAAATATTTTTTTATATATTGCACAAAAAATTTCCTCTGTAGTTATTTTGAAAATTGCATACATTTTTAAATGTTTATTGTGGTCATTAAATGTTTTTGTCTGATGATATTAATTTGATAGCGCAATGATAGATTTAATTTATTTTTTTAATTAACACTAACAAAGATAGAAGAGATTAAGATTTTCTCAATATGTAAAAGCAATATCCCATATAAAATAAAGATAAAAACAATTAGTTTTACAGTTAAAATAAAATTATTTTTTAAGAAATGGGAATTTACTATCATATATAAAGAATTTGCATTTGTGAATGAGTATTTTATTTTTGTAAGTACATATCCATGCTTAGTTATTATTATTTTGTACTAAGCATATGAGCTGAGAGTGCATATTTATATTCTGGTTTATTAGAAAGTACTATGTTGAATCCAAAACTTATAAGATGTTTCATTTATTCTAAGTAAACCAATATGTCAATTTATTCTGCAAAGAAATTAGATATCACAAAAGCTGAGCAATTCAATTAAGCTTAACAGTTCATTTCAGTAAAATTTCATATAAGTATCCATTTAAATAATTTACCTAAAGTTGTCAAAGAACTTAAGTTTTAATTATGCAAAAAACTTTATAAATTATCTATATGATTAAAAGTTCATTTTTCAACACTTATCTTGGAACAGATTACATAGCATGCATTATATGTAAATTAAAGTAATATGATAAATTTTTAATATGTTGAGTTTACACATTTTATAAATTACTTAAGTGACTTTGAATTCCTTTTTAATACCTTTCTTAATATTAATTTTCATTCAAGTTTTATTTGCAAGATACAGAAATATGATAAATTGTTTTTGTATTAATAGGTTTTTTTCCCCCTTTTAGTAAAAAGCTGAAATGATCATGAAATGTTCCGAATATATATATATATATACATTTGCTGAAGGTATGACTAATTAACCTTTATGTGAGTTATCACTTTTTGAATGAATTTGCATTTCAGAATTGTGTAATAAAGCAAAGATATCTAAATATTTCAATTTTTTTTCCTATAATAAAAAAGCCATGTCAACATTTTGGAGAAAAAAATATCTATGCGGTTGAATATCACACCAAAGCAATAAATTCAATTCATATATGATGAACCATAAGATTTTATGAGAAATGTTACTTCAATGTTATGATAGTAAGTTATTACAAAATTAATAATAATGTTTTTGTATTTAAATGTTACACAAATTTATGTTAAGATGAATAAAAAAATCAATATAGTTTTCAAAAGTAATTATTCAGTTGGTGATATTACTTTAATTAAAGTATACTTAATTACTTTAATTAATTTAGTAATATTAAAGTATGCTTATGCATGCTTTTAGTTTCAAATGTGAAATTTAGCTTAAAAAAAAAACAATTTGAACATTAGCACACCTGAAATGGAAAATGCTCATCTTAAAATATTCCTTTGGTGACCAATTAATCTATAAAGAATGTTTATTTTTAAATAAATTTCTTAAGCATATTCATTAGCTTAAGATATTCTCCCCAACAAAGCATTTTTAAACTACAAATTGCATTGGCATTAAAGTAATATTAATTTAATAGTTTTATAATTATTTATTATGTACATGAATATTTTTAAAAAATTGCATGTTGTTATATATGAATTAAAAGCATAAATATTTGTGTCATCTAACTGCACACTGTCTTGCATGGTACTACCATTTCGCTTTCTGACTCCATATGTAAAATATCTTATTGATTCTGAAGGGATATGCTCACATTATTTCTATTTCATAACCACACCTAATTACATTAAGTTTATAACTTTGATTCTGCAATTTTTCAATAGATGGTTGCTTCAATAATAATCTGGTCAAAATAGGCAGATCAAAAACACAATGTATTTGGACATCTGCCTATCTAAGAACAGCATCACATTAATGAGTTTCTGTTTGCACCATATATTTATTTATGATTGAAGATATCAGTTTTTGATTCAAATTCTTGTCATTTGTGGGAAATTTTGATTTTCGGCTCTTGTTTGAAGAAAACTGTGGCTGTGGTGCATCAAAGGTTCTCAAGCATGTATGGTGGGCCTGCTGTTAAAGAAAGAACATGTTATAAGTAGTTTCAATGCTTCAGACCAAATATTGACAGTGCCAAGATTATTCTCTGCATTTGATGGAAACACCTTGGTTTGATATAATATGAACTGCTGAAGACACTTGAAATCATCACATGTTATTAATATTGAATGCAATTAAAGCTTTGGGATCGAATATTGAAGAAAAAAATAACAGCAACAAGAGAGATATGATGAAGTTATCCTCCAACGTAGCGATGATCATCTGCTATATATCTCAAGGCTAATCAAGACATACTTACGGCACTAAAATGAAGTTCTTGCCCCACTTGCTATACTCTCCAGATGGTGTTCCTTCTGACTACGATTTTCTTCAATCAATGATACACTACAGGCTTAAAAAAATAATCAAAATAGTGTTCATCAACTGCCAAAAAAGATAAAAAGAGTAGTTGCTACCAACATATGATACTTTGAATCAAGAATAGTTTATCAAGTTTTAAGAATAAAGTTTCAAATTTTAGGAGAATAATAACAGTGAGGAAAGAAACTATATATTTAATATTAGTAGGAATAATATGCTAATAAAAATTAATTAATAGCATGTTTAATTTTTCATCATATTGTTTATATTATCTAATATTTTTGAAGGTTTTGTTTCTAGGTTCTACAAATAAGTTGATGAAATAAAATAAAGCAGAAACATTCATTTAGTCAATGCCAAAAGATATAAAAGTAATAACAGAATAAATCATTTAGTTTTCAACAGTACAAAATATGAAAGTTTTGTAGAAACAATGAAAACCATTGTTCATCGTCAAAAAAAATTATACAGATATCAATAAAATAATTGTCAATAGATATCAATAAAAAATAACTGTTTGGATTTTAAAATTATATAAAAATTATTTTTGTGTGATATTTTCAGATTACCAGATACAGAAGTAGTATAATGTTTTATATTCTTAGGATATAAAAATAACATCAACCTAAAAATGATTTTTAAAAATTTAATAGCAAATATACATTGACATTGAAACATTCTGTGATTTACAGAATGCATCTATAATAAATACATATTTACATGATGTTTTTAAAAAAATACTAAGTTATTTAAACTCTTAGCAGTGATAATAAAGCTGTATTATTTTCTTTAACATAATGGATTGGTAAATATTTCCTTTTATCTTCCATTTTCATTAATTCTGGTTTCAGGTTAATCAGAATCTGACTCACTTCCAAATGCTGCCCTTCAGCTGCCTGTAAAAAATAAATAAATAAGAATAATAAAATATATAAAGGTTCAATTTAGGATTCATGTTGTCATATTTTTGTAAGCAATACATGCAAAACATGATCTAAAAAATGCATACCAAATTGGTACTGGGAGGATAACTGCAAATAAATATTATTTAATAATAAGCAAATATTTATTTCAATTAACTTTTTATTCTAAGAAGTAATATTTTTAAGTAACTGAAATATACTTATAGATATTTAATTAAATCTTTGTAATCAGGAAGTTTTTTAAAAATCTAGTTTATCAGCATGACTATGAATTAGCAACTAGATTTGATATCAAAATAAAGAAAAACAGCGAGTGGGGGCAAAAAGGCCAATGACAAATACAGAAGCAGAAATAATACAGTACATTAAAATTTAATTAAAAATAAATACTCAGATACAAATTGGATTAAAATTTCCTAATTTCAAGCTAATCATCTTTAACAACTAGGATTATTGATTAAATTTTTTTAATTAAATCTCTGGTGCTTAGTAAAATTTATATAATTTAACCTGAAAAAGATGAATTTACATATATTATACTAAGCACCAGATTCAATACCAAAAATACTTTCCATCCTCTCAAATATGCTTATGCCAAATTTAATTGCTTTAACTTCAATAGTCTATATATAGAGTGTGAAAACATTCACTTTTATTAACAGTTGATACTACTTATGAATTAATTATGTAGTACATTTAATGAAAATAACAATTAATTTGAAAATTTTCAAATAAATATTCAAGAAATGTTTTTTCTCATTATATTTTACTAATTATTCACATATTCAAATTTTTTCATGAAGAGTCATACCACGACTATGAATAGCAATAAAAAAACAACAGCAATATACATATAAATTAATTTCCTGAAAATTTTAACAATGTTTCTTCAATAAAACATTAACTCATACACACATTTAATCCATCACATTTTGGTTTAATATGAAATAAATAACAAAATAAAATATATAAAATTTATTTTTTAAATAATTTAAGTAAATTGTGGAATTCTTCCTTACTTTTCTACTTTGAATCTTCAGAAATAAATTTATTTTATAAAATAAAGTTAAATAAATAATTTATGGAAATTTCATTATTATAACAAACTATATTCTATAGTAAAAGTTTATTTTATATATATTTTTTAAATTTAAATTTCAGAAAGAAAATTTTTGGTGAAAAAACACTTATAATTGCAAGCTCAAGAGCATTGAATACAAAATGTTCAAAAACCATGGTGTCGAATTTTCATACAATATTAACTTTTCATTTTTTTAAAGTATTATTAATTAAAAAATAAAAATAGTTCTATGTTTATAGCAATAAATTATTAACTTAAAATCAGCATATATATATATATATATATATATATATATATATATATATAATGCCAAAATGTATACTTCATCCAAGACATGTTAACTATTATTAAATAAAAATTCTAACATCCTGTGAAGAAGATTTTTCTTTAATCTTTAAACAGGATTAAGTAATATTTGTTGCACATACAATCTAATGCTTTTAAAAAATATATATCTAAGCAAATTTATCAACTAAATTGTTTCACAAGTAAAGAAAAAACAATTTTCTTTATTCTTAATTAATACTACAAAGCCAGTAGAAATGAACAAAAGATTTATTTTCCCTTTAGAAAAAACAAATGTACCTTCATCTGAATAAACTGCTGATAACATAAGAAATGGGAAATGGTATTTTAAGACACATACTAAGCTAGAAGTGAATCTTTCTTATAAATAATAGAACTAATAGATTTTTAAAAATAATAAAAAGAAAAAAATAATTTAAGCAGAAAAAAAAAATGGACAAGAGAAGAATTCCAAATTTTAATTTATTTATGTTTATGAGAGAGTAGAGCTGTTACAGCTCTAAAACTGCTTATTTCACACAAACTGTCATGAATACAGATATAAGCTTTTCTGTAAATGATTTCATGCAATCCAAACTTTTCACTTCCAAAATATTTTATACATTTGCAAAATACAACTGTATTTTGGTACTTTTACATTTTAAATCCCTAAACCATAAGTGCAGTATATGGCTGAATAAAATTAGCTCTTCCAGCAAAAAAAAAATTTAAATTACTGACAAATACTTGTCAATAATTAATCTGAGTACATTTAGTATTAAATAAACATTACCTTATGAAGGGCTGTTTTTCCATCACTATCAGGAATACAAGGATTAGCTTTATACTGAAGTAAAAAAGAGACTATATTTTGATGACCAAGAAATGCAGCTCTATGCAATGGGGTTGCACCTCCATTGGTTTGAGCATTAGGATTCGCACCATTTGACAGTAAAATTTTGCAAGCTTCTTCTTTTCCATTTCTTGAGGCATAATGCTGAAAATATTATCTGTTGAACTAAAACAAGAACTTGTAAAAATCTTTTTAAAGTCTTAAATTAATACACATAAATTCATTTAAGATTATTAAAAACTTAGTTATATACATTTTCAAAATTCAAATATTGTTATAATGGCATTCAAAACATCTGTGAAATAGAAATTGAGCTTAAAAGAGATTTAAATAAATTAAATAATGAAATTGTGGTTTTATCTTTAGACATAGTGTTAAAAATCATTGATTTGATGTTGTTTCTCTCTTAGTGATTTTAAAATTTGATTTTAATTTCAAAATTGAAACAGTGCATGTTATACTGTGGCATTAGAAATTACCACAGTCAAATTTTTTTTATTAAAAAGATTAAAATTTCATTTTCTCTTGCTACAGTTAGCATGGTTTTTAATAGACAACAATAAATACTGTATCAATAGAACAATATTATTATAGGCTTCTGTGATAACATATATATTCTCTTTAAGTTGTAAGTTTAAAATTATGTTAAACAGAAAATTAAGACATAACACTGTGAAAAATTTAATTAAGATGAAAATGATAAATTGGCAGCGATTTATAAACTTAGTAATATGAATATGCAATGACAAGCTTTGCTTTTTCAATATCAGTTTATGTTTTCACACTTGTCTCATACAGTTATATAATTTGTGCTCTTTATTATGATATTTGGATAATGAGTATTAATTTTTAAAATAATCAATTATTTTTCATTAAAAAGTTTTTATTGCAATTTTTATGAATCCTTTAATTGCCACAGATGTGAAATACTTCACTTTATCTCCTTTTTTTCTATTTTATAAATTTAACCTATATAAGTCAAGAGATTAATGAATTTTTTTCCAAAATCATAAAATCTAGCAATATTTTATATCAGCTATTGGACAAGTCAAATAAAATATTCAAGATGACTGCAACTTGATATCAAATATTGTATATAGGTGTTGTAAATAGATTCATATCAATAAAGAATCTTTGAATAATTTGCTGCTTAAAAAGTTCTACCACAAACTATCCCAGATTTGTAAAAAACCACTTCACTGAACAGCTTTTGAGCTCAAAGAAATATGTTAAATACTATTTTACTCATTTATTTTTAAATTATGAAGTGAAAATTCTTTAGAATATTTTTCAAAACCATAAATTTCTAAACAGAGCTTGTTTCTACATTTAATTTCAACAAACCAAAATTATAATAATAAAGCTAAACCATTTGGATTGAGGTTTAAAAAACAAATATTTCAAATATCTTCATGATAATTTCATTTGAATTTTTCTCTGTTTTTAAATAAAATTTTAACTACTTTCATTTTACATTGATAATTCTTAAATAATTTAGCTGATTTCACACATAAGAAATTTAAAAAAAAACTTTTTACATAAATTAATGTATTTAATTAAACTATTCAAAATTTCATATATAAATCATTTCCTTCGTATTCAGTTTAAATATAAATTCTATAATATATATATAGTAACTTACTAATGCTGTGTATCCTGATGAATCAGGAATTGAAGGATCTTCTCCTTTACATAAAATTGATTTCAATCTTTCCACATTTCCATCTAGGGCTACAGAATATTTT
The DNA here is from genome assembly GCA_026543055.1 of Argiope trifasciata. Taxonomy (NCBI): domain Eukaryota; kingdom Metazoa; phylum Arthropoda; class Arachnida; order Araneae; family Araneidae; genus Argiope; species Argiope trifasciata. The sequence continues at coordinate 78,806 of JAPMOQ010038796.1, forward strand.
ATCCTTAATTTATGGCAAAAACAGCTATATCATACAGAAATTTTAACCGAAAGAAATACAATAAAACACTTATTACCTGCACCCCATATACCCTTTTCAAACGATAGTTCTTCTAATGACTGACTAACACCATATCTGAAGGATCCATGATTACAATGACAATCAAGATTAGCCATGACTCAACATAAAAACATGCACTTTTTCCTGAAATTATTTTAACGATCTTCCGTACGCGCCTGTCATAAAAAAAGAAGCATTTTTTTTTTTTTTTTTTGAAGAACGTTTTTATTGGTTTAAATCCCTTTTGTTTATTATAAAAATGGTTGATTTGTTGATTCAAACCAGTAATAGAAATGGTTTTATCACTAATGGTTTCAAGTTTACTATCAACTTAATATAGTATTCAATTTTAAACTAGTATATTGATTAAATAATATTTAAAAAAAAAATAATTTTTAATAAAATGTTTTTTTAAAAAATTCATTAAAAATATTTGAAAAATATATTTACATTGCGCTGCTCTTGAAAAAAAATTATGTAAATATAAAACATTGTGATGATGTTAAAATATTATGTATACAAAATTTTTTTAAATAAATGGTTATTTATTTTTTCTCTCCTTCAGATGAAAAATCTAAAATTCTGTCGAAATTCTGCTCCAAAAGATAAGAAGTTTGGAAAAATAAAAATAGAAAGGAAGCCGCTATTTTGTAAATAGTAGGGTAATAAAAGAAATCAATGCGATCTTGGTTTTAATACTACTTTTGGGACGTTTACACATACACTATAATAATGTTTTAAATAGTTGAAGAGAAAAATCATTTTCAAATAATCCACCGATAAATATAATTAAAATTTCTTTACATAAGATATTCAGATGAAGTTTCTGTGAAGGATGAAAGTTGCTTGAGTAGATTTATTTCGATATAAATAATAACTATATCCAAACTCTTCATAATAATAATTTTGAATAAATAAATAACTCGAATGTATTATTTGTTATTAAAAATTATTTTGTGGAATTTTTTTTTAAATCTTGAAGAATAAAATAACAAAATATATTATTTTTATTTTGAAGAATGTTTTTCAATAAACCGAATGTTTTACAAAATTCCAAAAATTCAGTATTCTAAAATGAGTAAAAAAAAGAAGAAAATTGTATGGAGCATAATGTACAATAAGTAATTTTGGGCAAAAGGAAACTCTTGTTAATAATCATCACAGCTGAGATTCTGTTTACTCTGCTCGAAAATAAGTTAAATGCTTTGAAAAATATTTCGCATTCATTGTTTAAAAGTAAAATGGAAAAGAGTACTTTAAAAATTGAGAGAAAATCAGTTATGGCAACCTATCATGCTCATAAATGAAGAAACATTCTACTTAATGATTAATATTGTTTAAAGTAATTGTAATATATTGCAAATAAAATATATTTTAATCAGAAAGATTTGTTAATATAAAATAGAAGGATTTAAAATGTGGAAGTGTTTTGATTGTGGAAAAGAATTCAAATATTCTTCTGGACTGTCTAGGCACCGCAAAAAGTCTCATTTTGTTGAGATCAAAGTATTTGAGTGTGATTGCTGTGGTGAAAAATTCAACTCATCTGCTGATCTTAAACAGCATTATACAAACCATATGGGAGAAAAACCATTTGAATGTGACTTCTGTAAAAAGCGATTTGATAAAAAAAGTGCATTATTGACACATTGCAGGATTTGTCCTACACAGAAATGTCCTGAGTGTGGAAAAGAATTTAGAAGTGTTTCTGGATATGGTAAACATTATAAGTCACACTTTGTTGATACTAAAGTACATGAATGTGATTGGTGTGGAAAAATGTTTTCTGAAAAAGCACATCTTAAACAACATTATATTGTTCATACTGGAGAAAGACCATTTGAATGTGATATTTGTAAAAAGTCTTTTAGCCAAAAAAGTACATTAAAGAAGCATAAAAATATTCACCTGGGTCACCGAGTTTCACCAGTTATAATCCACAAGTGTTCGGAATGCGATAAAGAATTTCAGTCTTTCTCTGGATTGTACAAACATTATAAGACTCATTTTGGAGACACCAAAATACATAAATGTGAATTTTGTGGTGAAAAATTCACTGCTAAAAAGACACTTAAAGAACATTATATGATCCATACCGGTGAAAAACCATTTGGATGTGATGTTTGCGGAAAGCAGTTTCGCTTGAAACAAGTACTTAAAAAACATAGTAAAGTTCACAAAAATATGACCTCAAGTGTCATGTAAACTCCAATGATGATGTCTTTTAAGTCATTACTTGGAATAGTTTCCAAATTCCCAAAATTCTAAATCAAAAAGTTGTTAGCTGATTTTGGATCAGAGGTTGTGCTTCTGATACCTATGTCATTTGAAATGAGTGTACTGGGAATGAATTTCATTTAAAACTTCAAAAATCATTTTACAAATTATGAAATGCATTAAACAACCTATGTGAAGTCAAATAGTTTTACTAATATTTAATTCTATTTATGTATGATGTCTTATTGGTGTAATATTGCATTTACTACTTATAAAAAATTTTGTTTGTTAGATAGTGTCTTAAATAACTTTTAATCCTAAATATCAATTCATATGCATATTTTTGCGACAATTGAAGACTTTTTTTTTTTTAAATATATATTCCTGAGGTCTTAATAAAAATTTAGATTTATTAGCAAAACAGCAATTGCAAAATTACTTTTAAGTTTATCACAGATTTTGGATTGTAAAAAAATAATGCATTGTTTTAATTTTTATTTATCCAATATTTTTGCTTTCTGCAAATCGATAATAAAAAAACTCTTGTAATTATAAAAATTGATTAGTTTAAAAGTATTACTTTATATTCAACAAGTTATTCAAGGTCCATCGTCTTCTTGGGAAAACAATTGTATTTTATTGAAACTAATATGTGTGTGCTTTTGTTGTATAATATAATATGCTGTTCAATAAAAGCATATGTCTGTATTTATGAATTTCAACATGTATATTACTTTATATAAATACAAATTTTTGAAGGAAAAATACATACAAACATAAGCTATTGTTTTTTTCTCTCCATATATATATTTGAGAACTTATTAAAACAGTTTTCACATAAATTAAGACAGTAATAAATAATGATTTAAACTATGAGATTAATATTTCTAAAGAAAATTCTGTTGATTCCAAATTTGGATTATGAATAGTATGTTTTATTAATATAGATCAAATTATAAAAAGAGTGAATAGATTTTGTGAGAATATAATTTATAATTTTAAAACAAGATGTATGATAAAATAGCTGTAAAATATGAAAGGGATTGGTAATTCTGAATTTTGGAGAAAATCCTAAACCTCACTGGGAATTAATGATCAAGCTGAGGTAATAAAAATTTAAAGAATAAAATAATTATTCTTTAACATACTGATTTTCCTTTTAAAAACAAAAAGTTCAACTTAATGTAAAAATTTGCTTGTTCTACTTCTATCCATAAATACTACTTCATTTTTAAATCTAGTAATTCATCTGTACTGAGCTCCAATATTATCATATTGCATTTTCAACTGTATTCATTGCTTCATATTTATATATTATTTTGCATTTTACCTCAAGTTGTCAAATCCTGAACATGTTCATCTTGAAACATGCAAAATTTTATCAGTCTTATAACCTACGATTAATAGAAGTATTTGTATTTATATTGTTTCTAAATTAGCAGATATGCGATTTGAAAATTCAAAAGTAATACTTGTGTCCATTGGCTATTAATAAATCTTAAAAATTTGCCAAGGAGATGGAGCATAAATACAAATTAAGAGAGATAAATTACATGCCTTTTAAACATACTCTCTCAGCTTTGAAGGAAGAAGAATGCTGTAAATGCAAATATTTTGTTTAATTATTCATAGCCTTCGAATTTTAGTAAAATTTTAATGTTAAAATGGTTTAGTTTGCTTGTAATTATTTTGAGAGAAAGTGTAAATCAATTACTAAATGTTTTTGTTTTTTTGCAGATTCAAAAACTGCTGAAATTATACTGTCCTCTTCCTCGGAAGAATTGTGCATTGGATTAATTTCAATCTAAAATTTTTATAAATATATACAAAACCCTATAAGAAATGTATTGCAGAAAGTGTGAAAAAAAAATAAAAGTTATATTATTAAAATTCCGTTTTCTCTCTCTGTGTCTTAGATGTTCAGCTAACTACAGAATATAAGTGGAACTATAATTTGTTAGATTTGATTTCATTTTAATGAACAATATTATATGCTTTGCATTCATGAATATTTATTTGCAATAATTTTTTTCCAAACTTCCATTAGAAGTTTTGTGATTATTTGAAAAACATTCTATTTTTTTGTCCTCCTTATATATGTGATATATGCTTTAATAAAACTGAATTTTGTCATCCATAGATACAATTTTATCTATAGAAATATTGGTTTACCCTGTTGTATTCAGGTGTTTTATTTTATTTATTTATTTTAGGCAGGTTGCCTGGACTGAAAATTTTCTTTGGAAAGTTTTACTATGTAGTGATCTTATTACATAAGGCAATTGTATAAAATTGTATTCAATTTTCTTTTACAAAAATCAAGTAATGATTTGTAAAATTTAGAGCAAAATATTTGCTTTTTTTCCCCCATAAAGGATAAATGATATTGTATAAGGGAAATAATTTTATAATTTGCCTGTTTTTGTTTCAATTTTGTCTTTGTTTTTATATGAGCTTTTTTTATTAAGTTATTGCAAAATACTTTGTAGGTATCTGTTGATTGGTTTATGTAAGTACTTACATGCAGTTGTCATTAAAGAATGTAAATTTTAGACAATTTTTATGAAATGCTCTATTTTCAAATGTGTGTGTATTTTTTTAAGATATTGCACACTATATATATACATTTCTTATTTTTTATGTTTCATCCTCAGATCAAATGGGCAGGCACTTTAGTCATGTTTTTTTTTTATATAAGAATAATTTGCTTTGATTATGATTTTTTTTTTTTGTAATGTAAATGAAAAAAAAAAATTCTTAATCTAAGTTTATAAATAATTCTTGACTTAATAATGCAGGAAATGATAGAAATTAATTTATTTAAAAATACTGTTGTTCACATTTCCATGAATTTTAGGATTACTTACATTAAACTTTCAAAATAGATTCTTTTTAGAATATGATGATGGATCTGAAACAAGAGAAGTTTTCCCGTAGATTGATTCTTTCCTTTCCTTTTTTGTGTGGCATTTAAATTGGTGATATATATATATATATATATATATATATATATATTGTATTTTTATTTGAAATATAAGAGCTTGGAGAATAAGGATTTTTATTAAAACAGCCCTTAAATACTTAACTAATCCTTAAATGCCTAGGTTTGTTTTTTTTTTTTTTAAATAATCAATTATTTTTATTTTTAACTTTTATTTCTCTTATAAATATTGGATATTATGTCTTTAAAAAATCATTTTGCCTTAAGTACAGTTTACAACTTAAAGACAGTTTGTGAATTGGTGGCTAAACGACTGTTTATGGTTTACAATCAAAAGACATTTAAAACCTTGTGTTGCCAATTGATGACACTAGGTTTTAAATGAGAAAAGATTTTCTTGCCAAAATCCTCTAATATTAAATGTTAATGAGTTTTAAAAATTGTGATATTGAATTTCTGCAAATTGCTTCTATTATGTTTTGTAATACAAATACAAAAATTTGTTAGAAAAATCAATCTTGAATACAAAATAAATGCTTATTTTATGATAATGATAGATATGAATGCATATTAGTTAAGGCCTTATCACACGGTAAAATACATCGTCACTTTCTCTGACGAAAGTGACGTCACTTGAGCATTTGCTGTCTGGTAAACCTAGAAACGCAGGTGAATAAGTTGGCGTATTTATCGCTCTTTATTCATTACTTCCATTAAGTGAATGTTTGCAGTTTTTCATTTCACAACTCGTGGATGCTCCGTGCTAAATGGATATCAATGAGCCTGCATTATTATGCATCATCCTGGGAACAGTGCTAAGAGAAATCCCAAAGAAAATTGTGGACGCGGAAATGGCTGCTTAGACGCAGACAGGAAGGCTGCTAGGAAAATTTAATGAGAGAATTAGCTTTGGCGGTAAGCAAAAAATTAGCTAGCATTTTTTATGTAAAATGTTTCGTAACTAAATGATGCAGCTATAAAGAATTTCTACTATTATCTTTGCTTAGGAAAAGCACTATCCTTGCTTATTTGAGTAATTTTTAAATTTATTTATATGCATTACTTAAGATATGCATTCCAGATTTGTCTATTGGTTATTTACTTTTCAGGAATTTAAATAATTAATTATTAATACAATTTGTATCAATGAGCAGGGTTGACATTTTTGAATGTTCCAAACATTCAGTCATTAAGAATAATGTTACATTTAATAAATCTGTGTATGGATAATTATCTTAAAGTTGTTCATTTTAAAAAATATGAGTTGTATTTTTCAATTTAGGATGCTGAAGGTTATAGAAGATGGTTGAGAATGGACACAGCATCATTTGAGTATCTTCTGTCAATGGTATCTCCCTATATTTGTGGATGTATTTTATCTATATTTTTTGAAATGTGTAAATAAAAATTATAAAGATGTGATTTTTCATCCTTGTTTTTTAATGATTTCTACAAATTAAAATGAAATAATTGATATATAAATTGTATAGATTTTGAAAATGGTATCTATCTCTTTTATATAATTTGAAATAGTTATAATTTATTCTATATATACAAATTGAAAAAACTTCAGTCACAATATTAATAATAATTACATAAGAAAAGTATAATAATTTTATTAGTAAGTTTTAAATTGTTGACTTATTTCAGAGTAATAATTATTTAAAAGAAACTATATTTGTAAAATTCAACATTTAAATAATATATACAAGAAAACATCTAATTTTTCATAAAACACTGCCATAGCCATTTGTCTAAATGATATAGAAAAGAATAAACCAGTATTAAACTAACTTTAAAACAATCATTACATTGAAAACACTAATTAAAGTTTTATATAAAAAGTAAAATTCAATTACTGTGAAAATTTGGAGAATGCTCTTTTGAAACCTCCAGCTAAATTAAGTTCGTGCAATGAAATTCCATTGCATTTAGAAATTGCTACTTCTATTGACATTTATTTTCAGCTAAAAAGTTATTGAATTAATTGTAAGTTCTGCTTCAAATTTGATCTTTAGAGTTCTTAATATAATGAATATGAAATGGATTGTAAAATGAGACAAGTTGTACATTTATCAAATTAAAAAATGAGTTTCCTTTGAGTGTTTTTTTCATTTCTAATAGTGTCATTTATTGTCCCATTCAATTGGTTGTAATGGTAATTAAAAATTCCATTACTTTTCTTTTGCTGTGTTAAATATTTTTGTTGTAAATCTTTAACAAGCAAAAACATTTTATATTATATTTGTGTTAGTATTTTAAAAATTCAATTAATTAATCCTATCTTATTGACATTAAATTTAAAACAAAAGCATATTGAAAAAATTTCGCGTGTGAGTTTCCTTAATTAAGCTTAACAGGGTGCATAGCATCATGCAAAGTGCTTAAATTTGAACATTTTTAAGCAGGGCTTCGAACCGGAACTGAACCGAAAACCGGAAAAAACCGTTATTTTGGTCGGAACGAAAACCGGAACTGAACCAAAAAAAATATCGGTTTATTTCGGTTCGATATATCTTTCAGTCATTTTGTTACTGTTACCAACTTTTTTGGACACATTGGACATTGGAATTTGGACACATTGCAAAATAAAGTTACAAAATTTAAAAAATTTCTTTGCAGATATTTTATATAATCAGTTATCTAACAGGGAAGCATTGTTAATAGAAATGATAGTTTAGTAGGAGCAGTTTATTTGGACCCGCGTTATCAAATTTTGCTTTCCACGTCGCAAAAGGTACAGGCTGTGCAACATTTAAAGAATATTTGGAACAAATTACAATTTTTTGAAAAGTCCATTTCAATAGTAAACGAGGAAACAAAATCTTCTACTAAAAGCGATGAAAATGAAGACGATTTAGAGACTTTTTAAAAAAGTAAAGAATTGGCAGTAATAAAAACACATAGAACCTCTATTTCTACCGAGATTGACATTGAATTCATTTTAAATAATTTTGACAATGTACGAAGGCTTGATATAAAGCATAATATTTTAGATTTCTGGGAAGAGAATAAAATTACATATCCGCACTTGTATAAGATTGCAATGGTGGTTTTGGCAGCTCCAGCTACACAAGTTAGTGTTGAAAGAGCGTTTTCAGGTTTGAAATTTGTTCTCCGAGACAACAGAAGTAATCTCAGTGAAACCACGTTAGAAGATATATTAATAATTAGAGGCAATTTTCATATGTTAAATAAATAATATATTTTTTACATAATTATTGCAAGGCCAAGCGCACGATGTGAGAGTCAAACGACGAATGTGGGTAATCATGAACTAGAGATGCATAATCCACGGTTTTTTCAATAACAAATAATTTTGCTATTGTTATTTTTAAATATCTGTTCCAAATATCTGTTATTTCAATCATATTATTAATTAAAAATTATTAATTAATATTGAATATTAAATTTATTAATTTTAATTAAAACTTAATTAACTAATTTAAGTAATGTGTGATTGAATTAATTTATCTATTTCAGCTTACTATTTTAATTCGGTTTTTTCATAACTTTATACTTAATTTGTTTATTGAAGTAAACCATTTTCTAAAAAGGTTGAATTCAAAATATATGTCATTTCTTTAAAATGTTTACTATAGTTCAATATTTCACCAATAGATGGCTCGAGCAGTGACCACAATAAACGCAATCACAACATTACGTCGCAAGCAGTTAAAAATTATCTATAGTGCATTGCAAAATGAGTCAAGGTCAATATTGTTACTACGCCCTTTCCTGTGAATCACAGGAAAGGGTGAAATCACCTTTCCGATAAATTTCAGTGATATGCAATTCAACGATCCGATAATTCCAAGAATATCGGGTCCGTTCACTTGTAAGTCCACTCTCAGATTTCTCTTTTTCCCTTTAAGCGTTAAGGGAAGGAGCCCTCAAAGATTACAACCCCCGATGGTTCAAAGACACAAAAGAAAACTGTTTTGTGTTTCTGGGATTTTCTACCCACCTCCTGGAGGGTCAGGATCAGTCGATACTCCTTTTCTTTAGCCGAATTCCAACGATCGAAGAATCTTCAGGGTAGTTACGCGTCCCCCCCCTGACCCCTCTTGCGGTTTTCAGAGATGTCGTCTCAGTTTTGATAGTGCAATGTCATTTTCAAGGAGTTAAACATTTGCGGTTTTCGTTGACAGTAATCTGAGATTCTTTTTATTCCCTTTCACTTACAGCATATTTTTCTATACCCGACTTGATGAGTAAAATATTTTTTTTGATACATTTTTCAGTATTTTAATGAAACTTGAAATTCAATTTATTTGAATTTATGCAGTTTTGATAATTCTATCTCATTTCTGCTTTTTTATTACGAAGAATTATCAGCTTTTGTTATGAGATTTCATGGTATATTAACCTGAAAGTGATTAATTTTATGTTCATAAAGTAAAAGGACAATTTTCTTGAAGTGATTATTTCCCACTCGTTGCATCACCAAGAGGTCTTATATTCTTTTCCGTTAAATATATTTTGAAAAAAAAAATTACCGTGTAAATATTTCTCATACAAAATAATACTTTTATGGATGTAATCTTAGTAAAAGAATTTTATTTCTTTAATACAATTAGAAAGAATCATTAGATGAATGGATTATCCCAAGAATAACTAATTTCATATTCCTTTTAAAGGCTTTTTTAAATTCTTTGTGAATTATTTTGGAAAAAAAAATTCGAAAATGCTTGTTTTAAATCTAATTTCTTAGGATGGATGACATAATATAATTATGCATTGTTCTGAAATGAAATTTCTTTTACAATTGAATTTCTCCATTTCCTACATTGTTTAACATTTGCTGTATTGTTTACTTCTTTGAAGAGTCACATATTGGACAAGATATTGCTTTCCTCTTCCGCAGATTTCCCTCCCGGTAGGAACACTTATTAATTCCCAGCCACTCGAAAGCAATGTCAGTGTTGCTTCTCGCGTCGAATTTTCGATTTGTGCGAAAAATGGACCTTTCGTTTGAATTTTCTCTTTTTTTCGAATTAAAGTCTTTCTTTCTTTTATTATTCTTTTTTCGGATTAGAGTTTAGCTTAAAACAACAGATTACTATCATAAGAAAGTTGGGGAGAAAAGAATGGGGGGATGACGTTGTAAGTGAGGAAGATAAGATAACGAAATTGTTTAGAAACCCATTCTTCCCTAGGTGATTAACCCCCCACAGCTGGGAAGGAACGAAAGTGAAAAAAGCCCATTTCTTTTTTTAAAGTACTTTTTTTTTAAGTAATCTTTTGTGGAATAGAGATAAATTTTAGAAAAGCCATACTCAGATTATTTAACCGCCCAGAGGTATATATAATTTTTTCTTGATACGGTTCGGGTTGTTAATAAGTGCGGCCCATCTCGGGAATTTTTAAAAAAAAACTATTTAAGCGAATTAAAGCATTGTTATGATATTGGATTCTAAAAATTATTCCCCGAAATTAGGGGTAAATAATTCTTGAAACAAATAAACAAACAAAAGATGTGTATGTATTTGTATAATTTTTATATGGGGTGATATTATGTTTTGCTCTACTATTAAAAACTTCTATCAGTTGTCTTATGTGTCTGTGTGTGCATTTTTAAGAATAAATAGAGCTGATTTAATTTCATAGTACCGAAAAAATTGCATTATTAGAATATTTTATAACCGTTAATGAATAAAAATCTTAATTATTTGCTCTGCGTTTTTATTAATTTTTACTAACCACATTGTTTTATAATATTTACTAAAATGCTGCGAATAGTATGTTTGCTTCTTCATTAAAATAAGACCTTATTAAATATTTAAATTTTTTTACATTAATAACCTTATTCTACAGCTTTATTCTACAAGTTTATTGTAGAAGCGCTTTGGAGTTTAGCTTTTTTCACAATTTTTCCATAAGTTAAATTCCCAGTTTTAATGTGTAGACATTTGCTTTAAGTAATCTTTCTAGTGTGATTTAAAGCATTTGAAAACATTTGAGGCAACATTCAATCGGAACTTCTAGAATATATGCAATGGCATCATATTACAAGCAACAAATACTATTATTAATAAGTATCTATCTATCATTTAAATACATTTTTTAAGACTGCTTTATTAACTCTCTTTTTTGCATAAAATCGTATAGTCTCCATAAATCTTGCATTTTAGCTTGATTAATTTTTTTTACACTAAGTCATCTAAGTTATATTTTAAATTTAAATCTACAATAATCATAATCAAGATTTGTGAATCGAATATATCTGCAGCAGGTTTTAAGACATTCTTAAAAAATTATCAATTTAAGATGTGGTTAACAATAAAATAAGATTATTCTGGTAACATTTTTTTTTTTTATTTCAAACAAAAACTTGAAAAGGAGAAAACAAAATAAAACTGCAAATATCAGAAAAATTGGTGAGGGAAAAATCATATTGGTCTTCACGTGTGTTTAGTAATTGCCTATTTAAGCGTAAGATACTGATCCTTCTTTTCAGATAGTGTTTTTTCTTGGAAGTCGAGTCATAAAAGGTGGTAAGGGGCCCAGTAACTCAGGGGAAGGGCGAATAAAGGACGGACCTCCCAAGTTCAAATCATCTGCTGATTTTCCGTAAACCTTTTATCCACACGTCGCTTTCAATCAGCAAGCATTTTGAAACGTTGCTTTGTTTCATATTTAACACACTTAAAAAAAAGGGGGGGGAGGGAAAAGTGGTCGGACGAAATTTTACTTTAAATAATACTTTTCTACTGCTTTCACATTTTAAATCTTAATTCTTATAGAAAAATTGACTTTTTAATTCTATATGAAAAATTGATTTAAAAAAGCTATTCATTTAAGAAGGCATCATTTCTAACACTTCATAGTATTCCATAAACAAAAAATAATTCCAAATGTCTTACGAATCTAACTTATAAAAGAATTTCATAGTCATTGTTTTGTTTTTAATCTTCCAAATTTTTTATTGATTATTATGCAAAATCCCAATACTTTTTTTCCGTGCATTGTTGTGTAAAAATAATTTCATTTTTTTTTCTTTTTAATTTTTTTTTTTTTTTTTTGAATAAACAGTACTAAGTAATAGAAATAATAAGCTTGAAAATTCACATCTCTATTTAAACCGAAAATGACAGAACAAGGAAATTTTATGGCAATAACAGCGTCTTCACATATATCATTGGTCTGAAACAATTTCAGGTTTCCAGAAGATATTCTCTGTAGGATTTCAAGACCAATTACTTTCTTTGGGCAGCAATCGGTTATCAATCATTGATATGCAGTTTCGTCAACTAATTGTATCAGAATTCAGGAGGATTGCGCTCGTTGAAAAACGTTCAGCCGATCAATGAGACATTTTCCAGTAAAAATAATTAATAAATAATTCGATATTTTGTGCTTTTTATGACAGTCATCAGAAATGATTTAATTAATTTTGTGCTTAAAATATAAAAAAAAGATTTTTAGCTTTTTGTAGTAAAAAAATGAAAAAAAAAAATTTCTATTTATTATATTTTGCTTTAATCTATTTTTTTTTTTCAAATTTTTTTATTAATCATTTATTGACATCGACTAAACCGGATATTTGAAGGGCAGGTATATCTTAAATGATACTCTTTTTTTTGTTGTTAAGTTAAATTAAATTAAATTATTGTCCGATTTATTATTTAAAAAATTCTGTAAAAGAGATCCTTTTTTTTATTGAAAATTATGTAGATGCCATGAGATTCATGGAGATTTCTTTTAATTAGACTACCATCTTCGATTTGGAAGGTTTCATTCTACATGTGAAACTTCTGAAAAGCTAGGAGTGCGAAACCTGTGTCAAAAACGCATCGGTTTTTCAAACGAGAAGCACTGCAAACGAGTTTTTGTGTTCCCTCAAATTTACAAGAGGTCAAGAGTCCCTAAGGGTAGGACAGGCTCATTCAAGTCAAATGTTATCGCTTTCGTTTATTGTGCTCTACTTCAAAGTCTAAGGGATTCTAAGAATAGTGAATGAGAAGACTGTTCTGTTTAGTCAAACCCCGACAGTTGATAACATCATTTTGCGAATCGTTGCACGGAGAATTGTTTTCTTAACTTTTTCTAGGTATTTTTAGCAAAAATTAGTCAGAAAATTGGTTGGACAGGTAAAAAAAATGTATTAGAGTCTCATAATTGGCCATTTAGATATTAATTATCCAGGCCCTAAAACATCTCGTAGCTGTTTTATCAGAATTCAATATTGTTTATAATCATTATTCTCTATTAAAAAATAATTACATTTTCGTTTTTAAATGAAGTAAGGAAATATACTACTCAAAACCTTATGAATTGTACCAATGTAAATGCATATCAAATATATTTATCCAGAATTTATTTTTGTTGCATACTTTTCTAGTGATTTTAAAATCTTAATACAACTTAAAACTATCGACATTTTACCGCAACTTTTTCTCTCGTTTATTTCCACCACTTTTAAAATATTATGCAAGAGTATTTTATTCCACATAAATTTAGGTAAGTTTATAATGTCTAAAATTTTCTTTTAAAGAGTACAGAGAGCAGGTGATCATTGATGACATATCTATTGGTCAAAATTTTAAATATAAACTAAAAATTTGCAGAATCGGTTATAAGTGAACATGATACCTAAAAACAAAAGCAACTAGATAACTTAAATATATCCTGTAATTTTATCAAAATATATAATTGTATTAAATTTTTTAATATAATTTGTAAAAGGAGTGATTATCCGTCAGTCTGTCTATTCATGAGAGTTTGATTAATCATTTAAAAAAATGGATAAATGAAATTGCTTTGCTTTGACATCATTATTATAAACATGTATCCAATTTTCGCTCCAATCTAATTGGATAGGAAGATGTGCTTCATGCATACTTGATTCTATTTAACAGTATAAAGAAATACGGATACGCTGCACTGCATAAACATAACCATAAGAGAAAGTAGAGAGGTAAACACTATCATTGATCTTTACCTTAATTGCAAAGATAAATGGTAGTATTAGACTGTTAGATTGCTTTTAATTATTATAATAAAGTACTGATAAAAATTGCTTTCCAGTTTGGAAACTGCAAATTTTAAGGTTGTTACTGCCCCTGTTACTACTTATATGTGCAGTTGTAGTTTCGTTTCATAAGTAACACCCCTATCAGTAATAAAATATGAGTGAAGTAGTATATAATTCTTTATTTGATACGAGTAAACAACAGATTGTTATTTCAAGGCATAATTATGAATGCTATACTTTTGAATATTCAAAAGTAAATTATTGCTCACGCATCTTTGAAGCATTTATCTGGATTATTTTGCATTAGAATGTACATAGAGACATGGAATTATAACTCCTGCTGCACTTTACACAAGATACATCTATCTCACTTATTCACACAGTTTTATCCTTTAATGAATATTCTCATTTGAATTCAACAAAAAAATGCTTCAAAATATTGTAAAATAAATACAGAATCTTTGAAATTACTTTTTTTAGAAAAATAGATTTTATAAATCTGTTGCTTTATCTAAAAAATAATTGTTCTTTGATAAACTTTTTAAAAAAAGAGTTTACGGTGTTAAAGACTTTTGCGATGTTACCAGTCTCTTAACGTTCCTAACAAAATTAATCAAAAATTCAATTCAATTTATTGATAAAATTGATGTTATATAAACAAAAGTATTGATATATACGTGACGCCAGCATTTAGATTTTCTGTTATAAATTTTATATATATATATATATATATATATATATATATATATATATATATGTATGTGTGTGTGTGTGTGTGTGTGTGTGTGTGTACACACACACATTTGGATGAATTTCTGTATTGTCAAAGATGTTTCAAAAAATTCACAAGGAAATATTTATCATTAGCAATTTATTAAAAATATCCCATTTAGTTTTAAAACAGCTTTAAAAAACACGAGCTATCATTCCGAGCAACGGTATTCTCATGCTAATTAAGCACAGAAAATTTAATTATACGAATATCAAATGATTACAATCATGAAAATATAGTAATTATGGTGTTTATATCGATTTCATGATATCAAATATGAAATTTCGATATCATTAAATCGATAAAAGTGTTAAATACCAGTAAATTTTTAATTAATTTTAATTAATTAATTTTAATTTAATTAATTTTTTTATTAAATTAAATTTTTTTTAAAAATCTTCCTGTGGAGACTTGAGTGCGAAAGAAATCTTGTTTTCGTACAATAAGATCAGCCGCGCAACTGCTTCCAACAATAGTCATTATCTTGCGATAAGACCTGAACAGCTCAGAACTACGACTGTTTGTGAAAGGAGAAACGTGTCTACATGTGAACAATAGGCTCCGTTGCCCGCCCCACCAAAACTATTAGTGGGAGGTCTGTTCCAAGAAATGCATCATTGTGTAAGGGACTTTCCCTATCCCTATGAATAACTGAATTCTGTTTGAGAGCTTCTATTGGATAGATCGTATCTATTGTAACTTTCTATTGTGATTGCAAGAGCTGTAGTTGAAATATCAACAATACGATACGATCTTGGTAAGGGTGCGATTTGAATCACACCCTTACTACGGTGTGATTTGAATCACACCCTTACCACGGTGTGATTTGAATCACACCTCTCAATGAAAAGTATTGATCACTGGTATCTGTGACTTTCTGATATTGGTGACGTAATAACCGTTCTGAAAATATTCGTCATCCCTATCATGAACCTAGTTGTCAAATGCGATTTTGATAATGGATAACAATGCCAATGCTCGCCGCTCTTATCGTACCTGCTGTTTGTATCAATTCACATAGTGTACCAATTAAAAAAAGAATAAAATCTTCTAAATTTTGATAGAATTACATTTTTTGTTTATGATAGAATTATATTTTTAGTACAAATAAGAATATACATAAAATGAAATTATTCATTTGGAACTGAACCGAAAACCGTTATTTTTGGCGGAGCGAAAACCGGAACTGAACCGATATTAATTTTTTAGTTGAACCGGAATGAAAACCGGAACAAAAAAAATTACGGTTGGAAGCCCTGTTTTTAAGTGCCTTAAAAGTGTTTATTATTTAGAAAAGTATAATATAAAATACATATCTATTAAGAATGCATAATCCCAAATTAAATGTTTATTTGCTAATTTAAAAGAAAAAATATTGAAAAAGAAGCCTAAATTTTTTTGTTAATCATATGAAAGATGATTTAATTTTTTTATACTATATGATCATCAGTTTAAGGTTAGAAAACAGAATTAATCCTTATTAACATTAACTAAATTTTAAAATTATATAGAAGCAGTTAATGAGCTATTTAAGAAATTACAATTATCCAAAGATTCAATATGATCAAATAAATTCACAAAAAGAAAACAATTCACAGCAATGATTTTTTTATTCATGAATAAATATCAGGTTGGAGTTCTCCAAATTCCATAACAAGTTCGAATATTCTTCGTATGAACTGTTCCCCAAACGCTGGTGCCAGTTTTTTTAAAGTGCAGACAACATGGGAAACAGATTCTGAAGCTTCACTTTTTTTTTTAATTCCGCCGACACCATTTTCAATACCTCTTCCCCCACATTAGTCTGGCGGCGTCTTTTGGGAAGAGGACCTTGATTAGAAGTTCCTGGCATTGCAGACCTTTTCACTTGTGTGCTTAAGGAAGCCTCTAGAATGCATTTTACATCCACACTCTCCGGCCGGAAGCTTTCATCAATCTGGAAGCTTTCCTCTTCCACAGAAATCTATAAAGAATAATATTTTCAATATGCATTGAAGTATTAATCAAAGAATACATTTAAGTAGGCATAAAAATGCCCGTACTAAGAATAAAAGTACTACCTAAATCCTTCAAGAGATTAGATGCCAGACCCTTCTCTAATAATAATTGATTGAATGAATGGTATATAGTGAATTAATGATATGATCACCAATGATGTATTTAATAAAATTCAATTACATTAGGTGTTATTTAGTTATACATTTTATTTCAATTCACCTCTTGACCACCTTTTTTATCATTCAGTTTTAAAAGTAAATGATTAAGCCTAATTATAACTAAATATAAATATAAGTTATTCATAGCTAATAACACTTACATAAATATAACTAATAACATATAACCAACTAAATAAAAGCATGATACAAGAATTAAAAACATTTTTGTAAAATATACCATTGGTTCAAAACATCAAATTTCATTTGTGAAGGACTCATCCAAATTGGATTCGGATGAGCCAGCTTCGATGGCGTCTCACAGGAACAGGAGTCTTTGATAATGCACCCATTTTGGTGAAATATCTAGGGCCATTGAACCTGAAGGCAAATTTGTCTTTTTTTTCCCTCTGAAAATATGTTCGCAATGTTAAAAAACCTGACAAAAATTCATTACTACGTATAATCAACACGGAGCATAAAACTCAACAAACTTTATTCTTCGAAATCAAATCTTACACTACTCATTTTTCCTTTTTTCAAAAAAAAATAAAAACCATCTGATCACATGACACGCGCAACTGCCGTTACATTTCCGGCTTATTGGCACGTGTGTAAAAAGAAAATAAAGATAAACATTTTCAGTACTTCGTTTTTAACATCCTCCCACCTTTTGATTATGAAGCATAATCAAAACTATTTTTAGTTTGTAAATACAATCTACAAGTTTAGTCTCTCTGGAACCTTCAGTGTTCTTCCATACTTACTAAATTTCGGTGTGGGTTCGAGGATGGTGGTGTCCTTGAACTGCTTGGATTGTTCGGAATGATCCATTGACTCTAGGCTCTTCAAATATTGAGGACCATCTGAGGTAGCGATCTCCAATGGGTATATCCGTTGTATAGGGCGAAGCAGCTCATTAGTCGATGTCTGTACTCTGACAAGACGAACTTCTCCATCTCTCCCAGAAATCAGCTGTGAAATGCTTCCCAATGGCCAGTCTAGACGTTTTTTGTTATCGGCTCCCACCAAAACTATGTCCCCGATTGCAACTTTAATTTTTGACTGTCTTTTCTGTACTCGCTGTATAAGAGTACCTAAATACTCTGATCTAAACCTCTCCCTTAGATGTTTAATTAAGTTCTGTCGGTATTTTATTCTTTTCGTAAGGGGTTTGCTATCCACTGCATCAATATCTAGTAATTTGTGTTCTTGAATGTCTTGCAAGAACATAGACGGTGATATTGGTTTTACAGCTTCACTTTCAGTAACGTAAGTAAGCGGTCTTGCATTTATGACGCTTTCACAATCAGCTAAGACAGTTAACATTTCTTCATAACTCAAGCTAGCTCTTCCTAGAACTCTTCTTAGTAGATCTTTCAAAATTCTTATGAGGCGCTCCCACCAACCACCCCACCATGCAGCAGTTGGCGGGTTGAACTTCCATTCGATAGCAGATCCTTGTTTTTTAATCTGCTTCCAATCCAATTGACTTAGGGCGTTGGCTGCTCCTCCAAAATTTGTACCGTTATCACAATAGACAGTTGAACATCTTCCTCTACGCGAAACAAATCTTCGAAACGCCATTAAGAATGCCTCTGTGGTAGCGGCAGTAACAAGCTCAAAATGTACTGCTCGATATACGGCGCAAGTAAATATTAGCACCCAGCTCTTCTTGTTTTCTTTGAGTAAGAGTGGACCAGCCATATCGATCCCGGTAATCTGAAAAACCGCTGCATCTTTTACTCGGTCTTCTGGAAGTGGAGGGGCAATCGATTCCAGATTTCTAGAGCTAAACCTCTTACAGGTAATGCAATTTGTCAAGACATGTTTCACAGTTCTTCTTCCATGTAAAATCCAATACTTTTCTCTTAAAATATTCAAAAGTATCTGCACCCCTGCATGACAATTTTTTATATGCGTGTAAACTATTAATCTTTTAATCACTTCATGGTTTGAAGGTAATATAGCAGGTTTCAAAAATGTATCATTATCTTTCCTATAGGCAATTTTGCTCTTTAATCATAAGATGCCTTTTTCATCTCTAAATGTTTGCAGAGTTTTAAGTCGATCATCATTCTCAGAAGAAAAATACTCATTTTGAATCAATCTTATTAGCTTCTCTTCAGCTTCCTGGTATTCTGATGCACCCAATTCTCCGTATCTTTTTTCCTTTGGTCTCGCACAGTTGTGATTAAATCGGAGAACCCATGCTATAAGTCTAACAATGCTTTCATATCTGCTAAATTTATGGTAGTACCAATCATTATTTTGGCAGATTTCACTATTTGTTAATGTGTATGAGGTTTTCGACTTCTCCTTTTCAATAACATCTTCATCGTAAGAATTATTAACTAAATCTGTAAGATGTTTGTATTCAATACGATCTTTCATCCATTTGGGACCTTCCCACCATCTTGACGATAGGAATTGTTTTGCTTTAGCACCACGTGATGGCAAATCTGCCGGATTCTTTTCACCAGGCACATGTCTCCAAGACGTGGGATCACTTAGCTTTCTGATCTCGTTTACTCGGTTGCGTACAAATACCGACCAGTTATCGTCTCTCTGTATCCACGCCAACACAGTAGTCGAATCACTCCAATAATATCTCTTGATATTTTCCCATTGTAGAGCTTTTATGACAGAATTTGACAAACGGGTTCCAATAACAGCAGCTAAAAGTTCCATTCTTGGAATCGTGGTTCCTTTCAATGAAGAAACTCTAGATTTAGACGTCAGAAAAAACACTTCGGTTCGATCCTCTTCTTCAATTCTCAGAAATACCACAGCTGCATACGCATCTTGACTACCATCAACGAAAGTATGCAAGGTACAATTACTGACATTTTCTTTAGTTATTTGAACATATCTTGGCACTTCAAGATCTTTCAAGCATGTTAGCTCGTGAGACCATCCTAAAAACTCCTCTCGTAACTCGCATTTAATGTCTTCATCCCAGCTTATTCCCTTTTTCCACGCTTTCTGTAGCATTAATTTCGGACAGAGCATCACTGGGGAGATGAAACCAAATGGATCAAACATTCTGTGAACAATAGATAACATGTTACGTTTAGTAACCTTTTCAGTTTCTACATCATTTATCCGACTCAAATCAATTTTTAAAGTGTCCGAGTCTTTATTCCATAATAAACCCAGAACGTGTGTTTCTACTTTCTCCTTAATTTGACACTGACCAGAATACTCCCATTCTCGAAGTTCAAATCTTCCTTTGGACATAAGAGTTGTTGATTCTTGTATAAATTTTTTCAGTTCTTCTTTGTTATCAACACTGGTAACAACATTATCAACGTAAAAACTTCGAGCCAACTTTTCCCTGAATTTAACGTCATATTCGTCACTTCTTCTAATGTGATAGTCAATCACTGAGGCTAACAGGAAAGGGCTACATGTTAAACCAAAAACTACTCTGGTATGTCGAAAATACTTCAATTTATTTTCCTTTTCTTTCTCCCACCATAAAAAACGAAGAAAATCCCTGTCTTCTTCATGAATGCTTATTTGGCAGAAAGCTCTTCTAACGTCTCCAATAACACCAAATTTTCCCTCTCTAAATCGTAACAGAAGGTCAGGCAACAACTCAATCAAATTAGGTCCACATTCCAAACATTGGTTAAGAGACGGGTGGTTAGGGAGTCGTGATGACCCGTCATATACTGGTCGGATTGGAGTAGTAGCACTACTCGGTTTCAGCACAGGTCAATGAGGCAGATAATTCCCGTAACCATTTATTTCAGTTAGTGGAACTTCTTCTATGATACCCTCTGTGAGCCAACTTGCAAAAATTTCTTCGTATTTAAGATACAAATTCTTGTTCTTAAGTTTCGAGGTAGTGTATTCCAGTCGTCTCTGAGCTAAGTGAAAATTATCAGGTAAAGGTGATTTGTCATCAGCCCAAGGTAAACAAACTTCATAACGCCCGTCGCAATTAATTTTCACTGTCTCTAAAAAATGTTCTTTTGTTTGAAGATCAATTTCTTGCTTGGACTTCTTTTCAATCGGATCATCGATTCCAATCAAGTCTAATCGCCATAAATTAGATAAATCAAGCTCATTCACAAACATGGACGTTACAGTCATCGCCAAATCTGAGCTTTCTTTTGGGGTTTCTTCTTCGGGTACTTTTCCCATTAATGTCCATCCTAAATGGGTTTCAACTGCTACAAGACCAGATTTCAACATTCTTCTTTTCCCAGTTAACATTTTCCCCATGATATCGGCTCCGATAAGTATATCAATAGCAGCAGTGCTATCATTTACGTCAGATAAAATAATATTATGTTCTTCCAGTTCTCTTATCCAAGATCCGTTACAAACTGGCTGAACATCTTCACAAATTTTGTCTTGATCCAATGCATCGAAATTACAAGAGAATTTTTCATCCAAATCCCTTAACCATATTTTGTAGCAGTCATGTGTAATCTGTTTGCTGGAGACACCTCCAAAAAGGGAATGTACTAATTTTTCTTGTCGAAGAGAAGGATAGCCCATTTCTCGTACAACCTTTTTTAAAACGTAAGATTTATGTGATGCGGAATCCAAAAGTAATCTGACGCTTTTCTTTTTATCTCCAGAAACCAGCACGGCCTTTAAAGTCTGTAGAAATACTCTAGTACTACGTTTATTAAAGTTGGACATGCTGACGTTATTTTCAACTTGTGATTTTACTTCATTTTTCTCGGAAGCCTTTTGTGTATCCATCTTATCGCACATCAATATCACATGCTTTTTAGAACAAACAAAACATCTTAAAGCAGCTCGGCAATTTTTGACTGCGTGCGAGCTACCCAGACAAGCAAAACAGCAGCGTTTTTCTTTAACAATATTTTTCCTTTCTTCTAAACTCATTTTTTGAGCTAAAAAACATTCAGAGCTCTTATGTTTACCATCACAAAATATACATTTCAATACAGCTGTAGCTGATGCTGTCGTCAACAAATTTGCAGCAGTAGGAATGCTGTTATAAAATAACGGATTTTTCTGCCCTTGCTTCTTTTTAAAACCTTGTGTAAACTTAGGTTCGTTTAATCCAAAACCCGACATCGCCAAGTTTATTCGCTCTTCGCCTTCAACTTCCGCTTTTATGAATTGCATTAGATTGTTTAGCCTTTCCTTGGCATCAACAGAAGCAGAAGATGTAGGATGACGATTCCAAGCTTTTAGGAAATCTTCGCTAAAGCAGGATTCTACCATTGGGTATAATATAGAAGCACATTTATCACTTGTGACTCCTAAAGTCTCTAAAGCTCTCAAATGTGATTCCAGTTTATCATATAAAGATGTCATAGAAAACTTCTCATTTTTATGAACCGAAATTACTAGTTTCAGAAGTTCCCTGGCGTACACTTCTACTAATAAATCATTTCTACCGAAGCGAGCTTTTAAGCTTTCCACTGCTTTGGCATAATTGGCACTCGTTGGCGGAAAACTTTCCACAATCTCCCGAACACGAGATCCAGCAACAGTGGCTTGAATTAAATACTGAAATTTGTTTTCGGAAGCTATGTCGCCATCTTTATGAATGTGCTCAAACTGACTCCAAAATGGCAACCAGTCTTTAATACTTCCAGAAAATTTCCGAAACTCTAATTTTGGTAGATGAAATTTGCTCTTAGCGTTATTTTCAGATAGCGGTAAACTTTCACTTACCTCTACTACGTTAGACTGAGCTTGGATTCTTGCCATCTCCAGTTCATACTGTCTCTGTCTTTCCTTTTCTTCCAGCTCATACTGTCTTTCCTTTTCTTCCAGCTCATACTGTCTTTCCTTTTCTTTCAGCTGATACTGTCTTACTTTTTCTTCCTCTCTCTGTTTTCGATCACCAACAGCCGTATTCAAAACAGACGCTACGAAGTCCGGATCCTTTTTGTACTCATCGCTGTTGAGAATTAAATTCTTTAACCCTGAAATAGTAACTTTCTCTGGTATTACTTCACCAAGTTCTTCTGCAACCAGTAAGAGATCTTCTTTTTTGAAACCTTTAACTGTAGCAAACATTGTAATTAAATAAAATATCCTGTCGCGGACGCCAAAAATGTTAAAAAACCTGACAAAAATTCATTACTGCGTATAATTAACACGGAGCATAACACTCAACAAACTTTATTCTTCGAAATCAAATCTTACACTACTCATTTTTCCTTTTTCCAAAAAAAATAAATAAAAACCATCTGATCACATGACACGCGCAACTGCCGTTACATTTCCGGCTTATTGGCACGTGTGTAAAAAGAAAATAAAGATAAACATTTTCAGTACTTCGTTTTTAACACGCAACATGCAGAATTTCTTGCGAAGTATTTCTGGAATAAAAAAGAATTTAGTATTAAATACATATACTTCATTATATAAATATGTGAGTGCATGCATTATAATAATGTCACTTAATGTAGAAAACATCAATAATGCAAAAGGAAAAAAAATCAATACAAAATTTAATTTGATTTGTAAATGAATGTAGAATAAATTGTTAAAAATTTGGATTTTAGTTTCATGAATATATTGGCTATACTGGTAAGAAAATACTGCTGCATGTTAATACACAATTAAGTAAGTGAAAATCAATCACAAATGGAAATTGATAATGAATAAGAAAGTCATAAGTTAAGAGCTAACTCGCCACATTAGCCATCTCTTCTAATATAATGAATAACACAATTATATAACCTATATATGGATCAATATAGTTAATAAATTGCATCCCAACATTTAAAACAATTAATGAACTTCTTTACGTGTTTCATATTTCGGCTGGGATTAAAAGAAATGGAAGATAAAACAATTCAGCAAAAGAGATTAATATTTATATGTTTTATATATACAAACAAAAAAAATATTAAGAATTATTTGTACATACTTTAAAAAGAATTTTAAATTTTATTAAATGCCGTTTTTCTACATATCATAAAATGAATTCACATAATACATTTTTTGATCACATCATATCCAGAAACAGAATATTTCACATACCTGATGTATGAGGGTATCTCGGGCCATCTTCGAATCATCTCGCTTCGTATTAAATCGTACTAAGTCCTTTTAAAAGTTTTTTTCATATAACAGGGATCCCATAGAGCCGACTCTTTCACAGCTGACCAAACACATCTTTTTGTCATTTAAAAATTTTAAGAGCACTAAAAACACGATGTTGATTAATTGAAATCGAGGTAAAAAGTGGCAGAAATAATCAAACTACTTTTTACTCCAAAGATGGAGGAATTCGATAGAAAAAAACATTGATAAGGATGGAATTTGCTAATTACTGTTTACAAAGAAGTTGGCGTCAATCGTGGCGTTCTTGGCGCACTACGTCACTACTGGAGTTCCATATGATTGGTTGAATTTCGTCAGAATCCAAAATTTCGACAGTGATTTCGGACATGTTCGAAAAAGTTGTCGATCATCAAAAACTTGCTTGACCAGTTCTTGAGGGTAGAAAAGGGAGCTTGCTCACGGAAAGTCTGACGGTATTTTGCCATGTGATAAGGCCTTTAAGCAATTATGAAAAAAGATTTGACATATTTTTATTAAAGCATTAGTCTTTAAACCTTATTTTGTTAATGTGCTTTTTTTGCAATTTGGGAATTTTTACCTAATTTTTTTCTATGCATTTACTTACATATGTAATGGTGGAAAGAGTTTGTAAACATTAATTACTGTGTTATCGCAGTGCCATAACGAGGGAAATTGGATTCCTGGGGTGGAATCTAGGGATGACGACAGAACGGTTATTACGTAACCAGTATCAGAAAGTCACAGATACCAGTGATCAATACTTTTCATAAAAGGGTGTGATTCAAATCACACCCTTACCATGATCGTATCGTATTGTTGATATTTCAACTACAGCTCTTGCAATCACAGTAGAAAGTTACAATCGATACGATCTGTCCAATAGAAGCTCTCAAACAAGAATTCTATTATTCATAGGGATAGGGAAAGTCCCTTACACAATGATGCATTTCTTGGAACAGACCTCCCACAAATAGGGTGGGGCGGACAACAGAACCTATTGATCACATGTAGACACGTTTCTCCTTTCACAAAGAGTCGTAGTTCTGAGCTGTTCCGGTCTTATCGCAAGATAATGACTATTGCTGGAAGCAATTGCGTGGCTGGTCTTATTGTACGAAAACAAGATTTCTTTCGCACTCAAGTCTCCGCAGAAAAGATTTTTTTAAAAAACAAGTTTTTACTGGTATTCAACACTTTGTAATAATTTCATATTTGATATCCTTAAATAAATATAAACACCATAACCACTGTTAATACTGTATTTTTCTATATTTTCATGATTGCAATAATTTGATATTCGTATAATTAAATTTTCTGTGCTTAATTAGCATGAGAATACCTTTGCACGGAATAATAGATCGTGTTTTTTAAAGCTCTTTTAAAATTAAAAGGGATATTTTAAATAAATTGC
>JAPMOQ010038797.1:0-11734 GCA_026543055.1 Argiope trifasciata
TTAGTTTACTCTTCCTAGTTATCTCGGGCGAATGAAAAAAAGTGAAATATTAGACTTTGTATGATAGTTTTTTAAACAAGGTACAACACAAAGTGATGACATTCTGTACATCGGTATCTGATGTCTTTTCTTACTTCTTTACATCTGGAATCTCTTTTACGGTAGCACAGAATATACTGTATCGTTGGATTTGATTTTTCTTCTTCTGTAGCAAGAATCACTATCTTCATAATCACTGTCTGAAAGACCATCGATCTCGCTATCTTGCATCATCGCCGTTATTTTACTTTTTTTCAACGCAACTATCCTTTTTTATACATTACTAATCCACAAGTAGATGTATGCTATACAATACGGAAAACGCGTGACCAATCCCGCCAAAAGAGCCACGAAACCAAAAAACTTGGCAAACTGCCAATCAAAATTGAATATTTCCTTTCATTTCCTCCAGGCCGAGTAAAACCGCAATAAAACAAACTGCACTGACATATCCTACGCCCGAGTTTTCTCTTTATAGTAATTAACTGCAATATAAACAAACCGGAGATGACTCTGGATAATCAGACAAGTAGTTAAAAGTCGAATTTTATACAAAACATCTTTGCTCTTAGGTACTATCGAAGAGTCATTACGCAATAGTTACAGTATGCATATACAATATATAATACATTGTTACATAATAGTCACAGTATGCATATACAACATATAATACATTGTTACACGATAGTTACAGTATGCATATACAATATATAATACATTGTTACACGGTAGTTACAGTATGCATATACAATATATAATACATTGTTACACAATAGTTACAGTATACATATACAATATATAATACATTGTTACACAATAGTTATCTAAAGAGTTCATATATAAAATACATTTATATGTAGCTCTTTTAAATGAAGTGATAATATTATTTTCTAAGAAAACATGAATTCCACTCAAAACTGGCAATATTATTCTCTAATTTTATAGACTTAGGGCCGAAAATAAACTTTCTTATTGATTTTATAGGCATCAGAATTACATATCTATAATGCTGAATTTTTCGCAAAATATTGATTGTGGAAAATCATACAATATCTGAATGAGTTCATGTTTGGGACTATACGAGCAATCAAAATATTGAAAGGATAATTTTTCGATGATTACATTCATCTGATAGACCAAAATTCGCTCAACAGTTTTTTTTATATTTTTTTTTATTATTTTTTGAGAATACATTTAGATTCGCATAACATACTTATTGCATCTGAATATTTAAAAAAAATTATTGCATCTCACAAAGCATTGTCACCAAATTTCGACGAAAAAGCAAGTTATCATCCTGTGACAGCTATTCAAATACTACAAACTTTACAAGATGGCGTTATATGATATAATCAGCATAAGAATAAAGACAGAAAGAGACTGCAATAAAAAATATATTTTGTATGTGCGTGTGTAAAATCGCATTTTTTCGGAAAGACGCATATAGAAACAATCTTAAGAAGCGAAATTTTATCAAAATATAAAATTTGGTACCCGTTTCCGAGATACATGAAATAAATAAAATTATATATAAACAAGAATTACACTTTTAAAGTTATAAGATACACAATAAAATAACAAAAAATATAGAATAGGTAGGTAGATAATAATTATTTTTGAAATTTTGAAAATTCGAGAAAAATTTGCCATTTTTTTTTTTTTTTGCCAAGCATTTTTTTACTTAGCATATGGAATAAATTTTATTTCCACTATTTTAATTTTTTGTCTGCAGATCAATGAATTAGTTCTTTATAGCTCAGTTGTGTAAAAAAGTGGTTTCTCACAAGAATGCCATCATTTTCTGCAATTTTATACTATTTTCAAATAGCCTGTTATCTATCACATACTCAAATACGGTCACAAAATGAATTTTGTATTAGTGGATTGCTAATGATTGGAAGATGTGACAACGATTCAATTTGCTCATAAATGGGACCCCAAAATTGGCGCAAGATTTGAATTGTCACCATTTTTGCAGTGAAATATTGGCAATCTTATTAAAACACCGTTTGACAGCTGAGAGATCAGGGTGTTAATGATCGTGTTTTTATTGTTGAACAGTATTTCAAAAATAATGAAAATCTGGCAACCACAGTTTTAAAACGTGAGGGGCCGCGGTGGCCTGGTGGTAAGATCTCGGCTTCGAAACCGGGTGTTGTTCGAAACCAATTCCACCGAAGAACCGCAGTCAGAGAGGCTGGTGCACTTTAAATCCGTCCTCCCGCTGGTGTGGTGTGGAAATTTGGAGAGGGAATGGCATCTGAGATGTTGTCTACGTCATCTGACCGTGGTTCAAAGTTATGAGGTCCGTCCCTAAATAGCCCTAGTGTATCTTCAAAACGGGACGTTAATATAACTAAACTAAACTCGAAAATGTAAGAGTTGCCCCTTCTCCATATCGTTTATTTTAACACCTTTGGATTTTAACTCCATGGGATTATTTGAAATCAAATGTCTTTGCTCACAAGTCTAAAAACATACGTGCATTGAAAAGAGAAATTCAAAGCTGCATCTACAAAATTCAGCCACATTCATGCAAAATGGTCGTGGAAAATTTTGACAACAAAAAGCGCACCAACCATGTACCAACCAGATCATGGAGGTCATTAGCCTTATGTGTTATTCTATATTCAACCTTACCCAATGTACTTTACGATAGAATAAAAATATAACAAATTAAAGATAAAAACTTCTTGTCCTCAATTCAAATCTTGTATTAATATGTTGCTTTATCGTTTAACACTCCATTTTTAAGAACTTTAATAGTTAATGGTTTTCTTAACAGGGTTCCAACATTTTACTCATGGATACTCATTTTTTGCGACAGATTACATCTTTTTTTCATAAATTTACATATAATGATAAATTTTATTAAGTATTTGTAGCATTATAAAACTTTCATAATTTTAACAAGACATCATGGTGGTTTTTTTTTTTCATAAATTTTACATTTACTATGAAGATTAACACATAATGATAAATTCTATGAAGCACTTGCAGCATTATAAAACTTAATATCTTTAACGAGAAACCATCGTGTTTTTTTTTCATAAATTTTACATTTACATAATGAGAAATTCTATGAAGCACCTGAAGCATTATAAAACTATCATTACATTAATGAGAAATTATACTTTGGTTACATAAATTTTGCATTTACTATGAAGAATAACATATAATAAGGAATTATATGAAGCATCTGCAGCATTATAAAACTATCATAACATTAATGAAGCATCATAATTTTTTCACAAATTTTGCATTTCCTATGAAGAATAACAGCATAATGAGAAATTCTACGCAGATTTTCCAGCAAGTATTATAAAACCATCACAACTTTAACGAGACATCTGTGTTCATTTGTTCGATTCTGACTATTTATCAAAGACAATATTAAAGGGAGCCGTCATGGAATTAATAATCTGGAGAACTTTGAGACCGCCGATGAATCTTAAGAGAAACCAGCATTTGATTCTTCATTTAATATTCTTTTCTCACTGTCACGCCTTGATTAAACACGCTGACATTAAAAGAATGGCCCCCAGTCCATCTTTCCCAACAACTAGTTTAGATGAAGCAATCCGGTAACATCAGTTTAAATTAAGCCAATGCGAATCCCCCGCGTCATTTTTCCGAATATTTGGCGCCCTCCGCCAAGCCCATTTCAGATTCAATGAGTTGTTCGCCGAGAAACAATTCTCGACCATCTCGAAATTCAGTTATCGAGAAATCGTTTTATTTATGCTAATGATATTCATATTCGTGTAGTCAGTAATTAAATTTTCGTCCGGCAGCGGACGTGACGTCTCCCTGCGGGTCGCCAAGGAAAGGACTAAATTATCTGATGTCCTCACTTGGCGAAATTGTGTCCTCGGTACAGTCGCAGGAGGACTCCTCTGGATCTTGCGCGACGTCCGCTGACTGCTAATATGTGCAAAATTAAAATTTATTTAATCGAGTGAAAATTTAAATGTCAGTTACCGGTTATAGGGTAGGAAACTTTGGGAACATTCATGTTTGAAATTCCGAGAACGATGTTTGATTTCTGAAGTTTGTGATACCTGTAATTTAAAATATTGGATTGCGAATTAATATTAAACTTTACTGATAATTAGTTTTAACATTCTCGTTTAAGGTATTTGAATTTAACCCTTAGAATATTCTTTTAAGGGATAAAGTGTACATAGATATAATTAAAATGTTAACAAAAAAAGTCAGCGTTTAAAAAATATCAGCGCTTTATTTTAAAACCATGTCAACTTGGTTTTATTCTTAAATTTGAAATATTAATATCATGCTATTTCACTACAAGAAAAATCTATCTCTTGTGTTAAGAATGGATCATTTTGAATCCTTATAAATCTTGCATAGAATTATTTGCAAATTTCTCGTTTTCTCATTTAAAACTATGTCAATAATTACTCCATCATTTTCAAGGAGCGTCATGAATTTATTTAGATTTTCGTTCCACTTTTTTCAACCATAAGGCAATTAATTTAAGATGAACTACCTCATTTTGAGCCATGAGAAGATAGCGATGAAAAATGACCCGTCATTCTTCCTTCCGAACTTTTGTACTAAACCATTAGAATTGTATTAAAAAAGTCTATCTTGAAAAGTTGCCAGACGTTGTTCTGTTTTTCCTTTCAAAAACCATTTCTGTTTGAATTGTTTGTTGTTTTAACCGTTTTGTCAAGATCTGATTCTGCTCACATATCTCCGGATATTGATTCTTCTCTTTGATTTACTTAGAATCATAATGTCTTCCAGAACTGGATTCCTTACTTGGGAAATCTTTTAAGAACCGTTAGTAATCCTCCAAGTTTGTAGACAGCATATTGTTACGGATCACCGGGTTTGTTTAGTATAGTGGGAGGTTTATGGTCTAAAAACCTAATCAGCAGCTCTCAGTAGAACACAACAACGACGTTTATTTAGACGAAGATAGGACAGC
This sequence comes from Argiope trifasciata, assembly GCA_026543055.1. NCBI lineage: Eukaryota > Metazoa > Arthropoda > Arachnida > Araneae > Araneidae > Argiope > Argiope trifasciata. The sequence continues at coordinate 4,994 of JAPMOQ010038797.1, forward strand.
ACATAGACGACAAATATGTACAGTCGAAATGAACACACAGCAACACATAACGATGACAGTAGCCCACAAGTAGTAACAACGTCTACAGCACATAAAGCGGCCCTACAGAATTCCGCAGGATAAATTATCATCGGATTTTTGCTCTACGGTCTCGCCAGACGGCTGAAATACTCCTCTGTCTCTTCTCGCTTTAACTGCTGTCAACTTACTACTTCACACAACTGGCTACTACACATGAAAGGAAACGGCATACAGCAATTCAGCATTCCACCATTACTTAGTTATGCTTTCGAAAAACCATTAATTGCCGGAAACTCCGACTATAATTCACAGCTTGAGAATGCCGGCCATTTATAGGTGCCGGAAAGTGGACCTAGAAACTTCGAGGTAAATTAGGACGCATCTGGGAGTATCTCAGTTCCCATTGGATAGATCGCGAAAATTCTCGATGTTTCTTGCATTACCCATTTTGCTGTCAATGTCGCCAAATGCTCGCCAAGATCTGAGGTCAATGACGCTGCACCCGATCAGCACCCACAAGGCTAATCGTACAACGGTCTGTCTTACGATGACATTATTCATGCAAAGAAGCAAAATTCTAATAATATATACAAACAAAATATGTCTCTCTATAAACAACATATGGATCTCAATTATAATAAGCTATATGATGCAGAAGTTGTAGCGGTTTATATTGTGGAGTCACACCGATGAGGAGATTGAATTCCGCCAAGGATCGAATTCGCAACCTTACAACTTTCAGCCGCTTAACATATCCACTATATAAAAGTGATCACCAATGTTTAGTGGCTATCACTGGCGTATTACGATACCTCCACAATACTTCCCCACTACTGACTATGCGCAGAGACGAACGATTTGTAGTTCCAAGCATTATGGAGAGAGTGTGAGAGTTGTTGCTGCTGCGTTAAGTGAGACTGACGACTTTGGTTGCTGCATCAAATGAATCTGACGACTTTGCGTTGCTACGTCAAATGAGTATGAAGACTTTTGGTAGCACCAAGCGTTATGGCGAGCGAAGAGCGTGTTTTAGTAGCGTCAAGAGTTATAGAGAGCGAAGAGCGTGTCCATTTTCCGTGACCACCAATGTTTAATGACTGTTACTGGCTTGTTAAGGTACACCACAAAGTTACCAGGGCAATTTTATTGGATACGATTATAAATAATATAAAACATATTTTTAAAACATTCCCCATATTATACTCGAAAGTATTTCCAATGTGATGAGAGGCGAGTCTATTTTGTCGAATTGGGAGACAGCCTAAATCAGCGTCCTTCAAATCTCATTTCGTTTCCCTTTCATATAACAAATGAGTGAAAATATATTGATAATGTGAAATAAGAAAAGGTGGAATTCAATATAATCACGCTTACTAAAAACTTATTATTTATCTGCACTTATACCGGGTTTACATTCGGCTGATAGGCAGGGCATGTATAGAAAGGTTGAAAAAACGTTTTTCGATCAATGGCAAGTGATTGTCCCAAAGGGACAATAACATGCCGTTGTATTAAGTGTGAATTTTTTCCCTTATTATTCATGAATTTTTAGAATTTGGCGGTTGTTTTCGGCGAGAAAAAATTCCTCACTTATCATAAATTAATTGTGACATTTTTTTTTGCTCTTTTTTCTTTCTGATACGAGGTTGTGTGCATGTTTTTCCTTTTATTTGGGATTTTCATCTATAGTTTTTCAAATTTAGGTATGTTGACTTTTTTATTAACCATGTATATTTGTGTAAATATCCATAATTTTAATTTGATATACGGAGAAAAAGAAAAATTCAGGGTCGCCAGAATAGCAATTTAGAGCCAAGCATGGAATGCCCGAATTTGTCTTATAAAAGTGTTGCAAACATAAATCAGTCCCTTTCTGCGCATGCGTTGCCTATTAGCAATCTCATAACTGGACAAGTGTAAAGTCGGCATTACTTCTACGTTTCCAATTTGTTTCCTCAATAAATGCGCTCGTTTGTCTATTGAAGTGCAATTATTAATCTGTCAGTACTTATTATCATCACATAAGAATTTTTGTATTAGTAAACAAAATATTAAAAAAATATTCCATATTAAAATTTTTCATTAACATTTCATAATGTGTTTCATAAGTGTAAAATTTCTTTTAAAACTCTTATTAATAAGCTTGTTGTAAATGAGTAAATGTTATTATAGCATTGATTTGAGAAAATTACTTTTAGTTTATTTTGAATTAAATTTAGAAACGAATATATTTTTAATTAAAAAAAATTTCAATAATTTTCTAAGTGCGCTGTTGCATACTTTTTTAAATTATTTTAATTAACTGGCAAATGTTTTAATTTTTTTTCTTATAAGATAATTTCAAAGGGTGATATATTCAGTCACTTCAAACATTATACAAATATTTTTTGGCTAACATAAGACCAATTACTTGTTATCATACTCAAATCTAGCTTCATAATTAAATATTGTAGTTTGAATATAATATTTTAGTGCATTCATCCTATAATAAGTGCTTTCAAATCTTTCAAATTTAACTTTATGTCTAGACTGCCTACTTTTATTTATAATTCACATAGATGGCGAAACATCGTAAAACACTGATTGGATTAAATTCTCATTAGTTATTCTAGCAATTTGGGTTATAAGAGAAATTATGACTTTGAAAGAGCACATATTGCACAAAATAAGACATTTTAATATTTAAATAGTACGTTTAGGTGTAGTAGGGTGATTATTATTGCATGAATACTTATGAACTACTTATTTTTGACAATCATTTCATAAAGGCGTAATGTTTTCCCGCATCAAGTAATAGTTTAAGTGGTAAATATTTATGTATCAGAAATGTTGCTGATGGAAATAAGAACTTTCATTAAGAAATGAAACGATGATAGCTGAAATTTGGAAGAAAATATTTGATGTGCATGCAAAATAGGTACATTTGTCATTTCTTGATGTTAAATGATTTTTATTAATATTTGTAAGTCATTCCCAGAAGTAACAACTTTATGACAGATTACGCGAAAATGTTTTGGGGACAGCAGCCCTATGGTTTTTATTAAATTTTAGCATTTTTCGCAGTACAAATAATGCCGTAGTACAAATAATTTTGCACCATCTTAATTTTCAAAAATTATCTTTTCAACTATATTAACGATTTTATATTTTCAACTATATTTAATAAATATATTTTCTATTTTTAATTAATTTTAAAAGAAAATATTTTAATCGCATTTTCTAACAATTAACTTGAGAATTCTGAAAGAATATTAAATGAGTCACGAGATACAATAAATAGTTTCTTTCATTACCATTCTGAAAGAAAACCAAGTTTTACAATTCTAAAAGAATGCACAAATCTAATATGTTAAAATGAATATTTGTTTGTTCGTATTTTATATACTATGGTACCGTTAATCCTATTTCGATAAAACATTGCTAAATTATTGATTAGTTTCCCTTAATATCATTTTTTGGCGGTACCAACGCGACGGGTACCAGCTAGTTTTAAATTATAGTTTTCATGGCTTAAATGTTTTCCTTGAGGTGCAGTTGAAAACAGTCACATACTGATGTATTGTTATATCATTTCTTCATGTTATTTATCTTTTTTCATTTGAAATTGTTTTTGCATATTCTTACATATTGAATTTCTTTTTCCGAAATATAACTGTAAAGCAATTAATTATTATTCGATCTGCACAGAATCTTTTTATCGCAAACAGTATTATTATAACATCCAGTCTTTTTATAGCAGCTTTCATACAAGATTTGAGGAGGGAGTAAATTATAATAATTGCATTTTGGCGGAATTTATAAAATTATTGCCTACTAACTTAAAATCTTACTTGAAAAAAATATTAATTTCTCAATTACACGGATTTCCCACTCCTAGCTATGAAAGTAATAATGGTAACTTTAACTGTACTAAAATAGTTGCCCAAGCCTTTGATTTCGATTCCAAATAAGTTAAAAATTGACGTATTCGCTTTGTCATAATACTTTTTACTTCATATTCTTCGCGGCGATGTAGTCTTCCTCAAAAGTTATGACTTTAACTTTCTAAAATAATATTAAAAAACATTATAATTTCCTCTTAATATTATTAAAAAATGGAGTTATGGCTATCTTAAAACGAACTTTCAAATTCAGCACGAATAGTATCATCATAAGAAATAATGATTTACAGTAGTCTGTATGGGATGCTGCCGGATGTCATATCAATTATCCCCGAGCTTGGCGACCATTTGGTTTCAAAATGGATAATTGACATTGATAATTTTGTCGATTCTTCAATTAAGAACTGATATACGTCCAAATACGCCCTGATTGGCCCAGAGGCTTTTGGTACGTCCTTCCGAGAACTATAAAAGGCCGACACTCACAAGCTGGAGGGGGTTTTAATTGGTTGTGAATAGTAATGGTGGGGAATAGTAATCCAATTTGAGAGAATAGCGAAGCAACTGCGAAGTTCTGAATTGATGTGTGCCGTATCCTGTCGTGCATAGTAGCCACTTGTGTGAAACAGTGAGTAGACAGTTAAAGTGAGAAGAGACAGAGGAGTAATTCAGTCGTCTGGAGAGACCATAGAGCAATGCTCCGAGGATCTCTTGCCGAATCATGTGGGGCAGCTTCGTGTGCTGTGGGTGTTGTCAATACCGAATTTCTACCTGTGGGATACTGTTACTGTTGTCGAGTACTACTGTGTGTTCTTCTTCACTGTACATATTTGGCGTCTATGTGCTATCTTCTCTTCGTGTAAATAAAAGTCATCGTTGTTTTCTATTATTGAGTCCTACTGATTGCGTATATCTCACGCTATGCATTCAATACATTAAAACGAACCCAAAAGATCGAAATTCCGTAACAATATTGAGGTATTTGACCTGTGCTGGTTCAATTATACACTCGTATTTAGTTTTCAAATTTAGGTCTCTAATAGAACACGGCGTCTTGGTTGCGGGTAAAACCATCATCATACGGTTGGCTTGAGGTTGTCGAATGTATTGCCCTTTTTAAACACCTTCAAGGGTCCAAAAAAAAAAGGATTCCATATTCGAGCTGGAGGAGGAATGTCCCAAAATTTAATAACTGAATCTTGCTGTTTTACATGAACTGAGAAATATTGCTCTTGGAATTTGCTGGGAAATTGGTGTGTGCAAAGCTTAGGCAGAGTTTAACGACCGGAGAATATTCAAGCAGTCCATGCATTCCCTCCTCTACCCCTTTTGAGATTTTCCTGGAACCTTCGATGTTTGTCCAGCTTACCAACAAATTGTCGGTAAACTAGAGAGGCATCAAAGAACCTAGGAAAATCGCAAGAGGGGTTGAGGAGAAAGGGGACTCTTTCCTCGTCTGCAGGTGAGGCAGGTCATAGGAATGCCATTAAACTGCTTTTCGACTACCTGTGGCCTTTACGGAGTATGGTCGTAAATCTGCCAATTGGCCATGTAAATCTGCTAACCACCCTCGCCTGTGAATGTCGATCTGAAGAAAACGAACATACATCAAAGAACCCCGGAAAACCACACGAGAGCAAGACATAAAGCCGAGTTCCTGCGGCGTATTCATCCGCAGACGAGCCACGCTTTCCCCCTTCAGACCCCTCTTGCGGTTTTCTGGGCTCCTTTGATGCCTGGGAAGTTTACCGACAATTTGTCTGTAAACTGCCCTAGGGGTCGATAGGGGAACGCAACCCCGTCTGCAGACGGGTGCAGGTCGTGTAATCTTTGCTTAATATGTCTGTCTCCAAACACAGTCAAGTGTCATCGGAAGGGTGCTTAAATTGTTCCGATGACCTTTGCATGCCTTCAGACAGCTGTATTTTGCTTTCTTTCCCCTCACTAGTAGTTCCCCGGGGACTTTGATTCTGTTCATTTTACCGACAGGTAAAATGCGGGAAGCTCTTGATCAATGTCCACAGTCTGGAGTAGTCATACAATAGATCAGGTGGCAGATTTGTAATTATATCCGTAAAGATAGCTGTCTCCGGATCGGGGGTTTAGGGGTTTAACTGTTTGGCTATGAAGAGGTTCCTCAATGGCCAGAGGCTTGACCTTCACAACCACATCAAATGAATCATGAAACTGTCGTTCTAGTTGCAGCAGGCAATGTTCTATGGCATCTCTATTTTCAAACTAATCCAGGGCTTGGGCGAATAGCTCTGCATGAATGACCGTTATGTTGAAAATTAGTAAGTAGGTAATATTTATATTTCCTTTGCTTAACGGCATATATATTTAACTTCTTCCTAGTTATGTATTGAAGTAGTGGCTTAAACACATAATGTAGATGGAACTGACACGTACATGGCATGTAAAAAGTAGTGCAACAATTTAGAAAAAAATATAAATTAAATAATGGAAAAAGTTTAGACAAAATTAGTCTTGAAGTGCGATTCGCCAGGTCCTTTTCATCATTTATCTCTTTTATCATTTATAAACCTATTCGGAAATAATAAAATAAATTACATTTTATGACATAACAGGCATAATTTGATATTAACTTGGAACTTTCTTGAAAACAGCAGTGCGATCTATACAGCTGAAGACTTTCATTCTCCATTTAATAAGGTATATTTCGACGGGGAAAAACTTAGGCAATATCAAAATAATACTTCTAAAGTGCTTGCTTGGTAAATAGATAACTCTTCTCTGCATTTTATAAACTTTTCCGCTACAACCATCAACTAACAGAATCTTATACAAAACGCACTTCCAAAACAAAGCCACCCTATCA
>JAPMOQ010038798.1:0-16867 GCA_026543055.1 Argiope trifasciata
GTCTACCAAAAACTGTAGGAATCCAATACGATGCAAGGGATTTTAAGGCTGGATCTGAATCTGATAGCTCATTTACAATATCTGATTCTTATCAGCCTTCCAATGTTAACTCAATCATAATCAAACATTCCCGAAAGAAACATAAATCTGCTTCTGCTAAATTGCTGGCACTAAAACTATCAAGAAAAAGTCGTTCAAAAAGAGATTTGAAAAAAATGTCTTCTTCATCAGTCCGAAGTTCAGTCACTTTGGGATTAGCGACGGAGGGCTTAGTTCATAAGGCCGGCCCTCTTTGATAAACCCGATAGTCTTGATCACCTTTTCCGTCTGAAGAGGAGGATTTTACAATGAGCTGCGATGTTCCACAAAGTCAAAGCATCGCTGCAAACGATTTATCTTCCAAGAATATTTCTTAACGGGCACTTTCGTTTCTTGGAACTGTCGTGGTCTGAGATCCAAAATTACTGACATCAAGTGTATTTTCAATCAATATCCTCCTTCTTGCTTTGCATTTCAAAAAACTTTCTTGAATCCTAACGTTTACTTCAAATTCCGTGTCTACAATATAGTCCGTAAGTATGCAGACATAGAAACTAATAATTCTAGAGGTGTCTGTATCTTAATTTCTAACCTTTTTCCCAGTACATATCTTAAATTACATACTCCCTTACAGGCTGTGGCACTTCAGGTTCATACAAGAACACTTGTTACAGTCTGTTTTATATATTTGCCACCACATTAAATTATTAATCAGCAAAAACTTAATTATCTTGTTGATCAGCTGACTTCACCATTTTTAATATTCGGTGGCTTCTGTGGGCTTAATACTTTGTGGGGTTCAGAAGATGCAATTTCTGGTCTGCGACATATCGAGCAGTTTATTGCTGATTACTGTCTCTGTCTGCTCAATAATAATGAGAAAACATATTTTCGTGAACCCACACATATCTTCCATAGTTTTGATCTGGCCATTTGTTCACCCGAACTGCAATCGTTCCTCTTTTTAAGAGTTAGCAATGATCTTTACGGCAGGGATCACTTCCCAGTTGTTGTCTCATATGCTGAAGGATGCAGTGCGACTCTACACCCTCCGCATCTCATATTTCAGCGAGCACACTGGAATGAATTTTCACAGTCGGTAGATATTACTTTGACCATGGTCAGTACATCAGGCCTCACTGAATCAATTTAACTCGTCCTTGAAACTATTATAAACGCTGCTAATAACACCATACCAGAATCTTCCCCAAGTCTAAGAAAATTTCGTAGACCGTGATGGAACGAAGCTTGTCGCGATAGTCATAAGAGTCAAAAGAAAATGTGGAATATTTTTAGAAGGTACCCGACTGCAGAGAATTTGGTCGCTTTAAGAAAGCCAGGGTGTTTGCTCGTCACATTCGCCGCCTCAGCCAGAGAGAATCGTGGATTTTTTTTTGTTTCCTCTATAACTTCCTATACTTCCAGTAAAACTTTATGCAGAAAGGTAAAGGCTGCTATTGGGATTTATAGCGAATCTTCCATTCCTGTTCTAAATACAGGAAATGAGATACATTCCTCTCCAATAGACGTGGCCAATATTCTTTCCCAAGTATTCGCACAAGTGTCTGTAATTGATTTTTACAATCTTGCTTTTCTGACAAATAAGAATTGTGCAGAGCGATTGCCTTTGCGTTTTAATGACCGAAGTACCTTTCCTTGTAACTATGAATTTAGTATACTTAAATTGGATGTAGCATTATCTAATACCCACGATATCAGTCCAGAGACTAATTGAATTACATATAATATACTTCATTTAAATTCAGCTTCTCTTTCTAATCTGTTATTACTATTTAACAGAATTTGGACTGTTTAAATGTACCCCGCTTAATGGTACGAAGCGATTCCTATCCTAAAACCAGACAAAGATTCATCGAACCCTCTGAATTACAGGGGTTAATCGCAAAGTTGCCTTTGTAAAACCTTCGAGCGCATGGTCAATGCCTGTCTTATGTACGAATTGGAGAAACAAGGCTGCATCTACCCGTCTCAGAGTGGTTTCTGTAGAAGTCGATCTACTTCGATAAACTCGTATTGCTGGGAACTCAAATTCGCAACTCATTTGTTAGGAGAAACCACCTCGTCTCCATATTTTTAGACATAGAAAAAGCATATGACAGTGCATTGCGCTAGGGCAATGCTTAACAGAATTTTTTATCTCATAACAGAATTCTCATAACATCTTAACAGAATTTTTTATCTCATAGGATATTCCGCTTTCGTGTAGGTAACTTTTATTCAGATCATTTTATTCAAGCTGAGGGAGTTTCATCAGGGAGGTGTCCTCAGTATCACACTTTTCATTCTTCATATGAGCCAGATTTTGAGTCAATTGCCTTCATCTGTAAATGGAACACTTCATGTGGATGATCTGCAGATCTCATGATTGGTGGTGAAGTGAATAGATAGACATTTGCAAAATACCGTCAATGAAGCGGTAGTTAGGAGTGATAACAACGGACACTCTATCACGTAAATGAAGAGTCGTTGCGTGAATTTCTGTCTGAAAAGAAACATTCACCAGGATCCTAACATTCAAATACGAAATGTTCCCATTCCTGTTGTGAATGACATACGTTTTATGGGAGTGATTTTCGATCGCAAACTCACCTTCCTTATGCATATATTACATTTGTGGAAGAAGTGTGAGGAATCCTTAAATATTTTAAAGGCTCTCTCAAAAACATCTCGGGGAGCCGATCGAATCTGCCTTCTCCGTATTTTTCAGGCAATCATTCTCTCCCGGATAGATTACGGGAGTATGTTATATGGTTCAGCCCGTTCATCTATTTTACGACGACTGGATTCTGTCCATCATTCTGCTTTGCGCATTTGCTCCGGTGCGTTTCGCACATCTCCAGTAGATAGCCTCTATGTTATATGTCCCCAACTACATATTTCTGTCATTCTTTAAGGCGCCAGAAACTGTCTCCCTCATTTTAGTTTCGAATGAAGTCTGTTCCGACACATCTATTGAATTAAATATCGTTGCCAGTTAGTCCCTCCGACACACTGAGCCACCGTCTTCCCTATGGTTGCTCTTCCTTTACTGCAGAGTTGGTGGCAATTCTCTCCGGAAAATTTCAGGTTCTTCTTAGCGTAAGTATGCCATTTATACCGATAGCATGAGTGCTTTAGAGACCCTTTCACACTACCACAGTCGGATGCATCCGATTGCTATTAGAATTTTATTCGCTTTACGGCTTTTACAAAATGATGGCTATCAATTTATTTTCTGTTGGATTCCGAGTTACGTAAGTATTCATGGAAATGAAAATGAGGATTCAACTGCAAAATCTGCAACTACATTTTTGAGTATAGCACTTCCCTTTCATGACATTATAAAGTCAATCACTCTTCACATTTTTTCAAAATGGCAAAAGTCTAGGTTCTGTAGATCTAAATCAAGCAGTGAAATCTGACATTACTATGTGACCTGTTCATCCTACTCGTGAGATGAATGTTACTCGTCTCCGTATAAGGCATACAAGTTTTATTCACAAACATCTAATTTTTGGGAGAAATGCGCCTTTGTGCAACGGCTGCCAAGTTCAGTTTACTATTCATCATATTTTAACTGACTTCCCTGTCTTCAATTCTTATCGTGCCCGTTTTTTTACCTCGTCTTCAACATTACAAGACTTGGTGGGTGAAAAATACCATCAAAATATATTTAAATTCTTAAGAGCTATTGGCTTTTTTATTTCCACAGAGATTTTTCTATTATTCTATTTGTGTTATTATTCTATTATTCTATTTGTTTTGTATTCCTGAAAGCTCCACCAATGTGTAAAATGTTCATGAATCATAGTTTTAAATGATCTAAAGCTTTCTTTCTATTTATACAATTTTATCCTTACACATCTGTACTAATTTAGCAAGAGTACTTTAAATATATTTTATACTTTTACAATTTGACTGGCGAAGTACGGCCAAATAGGGCTTTTTCGCAAATAAACCACACACAAACCAAACCGCTGGGAATCTGGTCAAAAATCCCAATGCTAAAAATAGGAATGCCTTCTGCGTATGTACGTGAACTTGACAATTAAAATTTCGGACAAACACTATGATATATTAATGAAATATATTATTTTTGAAATATCAGGTGTGGAATAATTCAGAGTAATTATAGAATTAGTATTCGAAATATTATTCAAAATAAAAATTAATAATAAACCCGTTTTTCATATATTTTTTTTAAATTTTCAATAATATTTCTATATTAAATCTATAATTATTGTGACGTATTTCGCACCTTAAAATTCGAAAATAAAATATTTCTTCATAATATTTAGAGATTTATTTGAAGTTTCCCGTGTCAGGTTCACGCACATGCGCAGAAGTACTTCCTTTTCTTTGCATTGCTTTTTTTTTTTTTTTACCAGATTCCCAGTCTTGGAATTGGATTGTCGATTTAAGAAGGAAAGGCCCATTGGTCCCTAAAGGAATTCCGTGGTCCCTCCGGTTTTACTGAGCCTAAGACTAAAGTTTGCCGGTCGGGGGTGTCCTGCTATCTCGGTCCCTAAAGTAATGTGTAACTTGGTGGGTGGCGCAGCAGTGCGATTTATAGATTTTTGAAAGTCCTCAGTTCCAGTTTCGAAAGAGGAAAATGGATTTATTTTAATTTATATATAGATATATTTATTTTCAATAATATTATCACCGAGATAGAACTCAAGAAAACACAGGAAGTTGAGCAAAATCAATTTATTAACTCAACTCTGAACCAAGAGATCTTCAGCTTTTATACAGGTAGGGAAAGTTCCAGAATACCTTTCTGGAGACAGTCCAGAGCACTCATCTGGTAAATGAAAGAAAGGACCAGAATCTTCTGGAACACGAAATCATGGAATAATACTCAAATAAATTTTTAAGTCTAATGAGATTCGAACACATGATCTCCTGACTATGAGTCCAGCGCCGTAACTATTCAGCTATGCAGACCCGGCAATGTGTAGTTTCAATGCGGCAACATTTCTAACATTAATTCTATAGCTACTCTGACTTATTTTAAGCCTGAAAATTCATATATAAAATATTTCCTTAAAATATTTATAGATTTATTTGAAGTTACACGTGTCAAGTTCACCCACATGCGCAAAAGTCATTCGTATTCTTAGCATTGGGCTTTTTTATCAGATTCCCAATGCCTTTGATAATTGAATTATTAATTTAAGAAGGAAAGACCCATTCGCTGCTAAAGGAATGTGTGGCACGGTGTCTAGGGTGACAGAACAGTTTATAGATTTTTGCAGGTTCACTTGGATTATAAATTAAATTTCTGTCAAAATATTTAGGTCAAAAAAGATAAATTCTGGCTGGAAATCACATATATCACTACTTTATTGAGAGGTATTACAGCTTTTAATCTAGAAAGAACAGGAGTTTGCAAATAAATTCTAAGATTGTTGTGATTTACGGGACTTTAATTTGAAGTCACGCTGCACCACAACAGGAAAAATAAATTCAAAATAAAATAGTGAGAATAAGGACCATTATGTTATATTAGAAAAGGCACCGTCCACGAACCTTTGATAATTACATTATCGACTTGTCAAGAAAAATGTTTCATTATAGCAGTTATCACGCCCAAAATCTTTTATTGCATTTCAGATGTCATTTTGAAATGATAGTGGAAAACAAAGATCTGAAACCAAGAAGGATTCTCTCTTTTAAATCTGTGCAGTCTGCTCTTTTCAACAGCCGAATTTCGAGAATTGTAACTTTTGAATTATAATTTTCAGTATTAATTGAAATTAATACTGAAATAATTATTATATAATTATATCAGTACTAATTCATGTCTTATTGCAATGCTACTTTGAAGTCTGCTATTTTTTTCTCTTCTGTCCAATTTCGATCTGTTTGTAATGGTCCTATTTTTTTCTAATGTCACGCTGCTTTAGAGTAGATGTGCCGTATTCAGTGCTGTATGCCAGGGTATTCAATTGTTTGTATAATTCTTAATCATGCCAATTAACTTGATTAGGGGTCTGTTGAAAAGAGCCTATTAGGTAGCTTCGCGGTTACAAACTAACAAAAACAGTTTCCAAGAATATCCGAGTGGAATCCATAGAAATTCTTGTTCGGGGAATAACATCAGTAGGAGCTTTAAGGGATCAACCAGAAAGGAATTAAAAACAATGGGTGGTTGTACGTCTGAATTGTTGAAATGTCGTGCATAAAGGTGATTATGATTATCTTTTTCTCAAAATCTTTCTCAGTTTTTCGCATTTTAACTGCTTTCATCTCATCTGGGGAATTATTTTTCGAACATTTTTAATTTCTTCAATGGTTCACAGTTTAAAAATGTTGGTAATATTTTCAGAGAAGTTTACAGCAGTAACGGGTTTTCTTCTTCTTCTTCCTTTTTTACCCCGTTAAAGTTATTTAAGATTCTTTTCGTTTGCTATTTGTAATCAGCATCCCCTCGGCTGTTGATTATTCTTTTAATAGGAATGACATTGCCCTCATACAGAATGCCTGCCGAAGCCGTTCTTACGATTGCGAAGAAACTTGGCCAGCTTATTGTTTACACCTACGGGATGGTTATAGGAATAGCCTGATTATCTAAAATTTAAAAAAAAAAATTCTAATCTCCTCCGCATCTATTTACCAAGGATTCATCTCCAAATAACTCGCCGGATAGACAATAGATGCTGTAAAAATGCTAAATCCAAGTGAAAGGTTCATATTTGTAGTTACACTACGCAAATGTCATGCGAAAGATTCATTCTCAGAGGTAAAAACTTTATTGCAGATTATACGAGAAAGTTTTGGGGATACCAACCATGGGAGTTTAGATTTTAATTAAATTTTTAATTAATTTCCGTGTAACCACCAAAAATATTGTAGAACAAATAATTTTTCACCCTCTTAATTTTCAAAAATTATCGTTTCACCTATATTAACGATTTTAGACATAAACATATTTTCTGTTTTTAAGGAATTTCAAAAGAAACTATTTTAATCACCTTTTCTGAAATTAAATTTGAGAATTCCGAACGAATATTAAATGAATCACAAGATTTAATAAATAGTTTCTTTCATTACCATTCTGAAAAAATATTTTAATCACATTTTCTGAAATTAAATTTGAGAATTCCGAACGAATATTAAATGAATCACAAGATTTAATAAATAGTTTCTTTCATTACCATTCTGAAAGAATATTAAGTTTTACAATTCTAAAAGAAAACACTAATCTAGTATATAGAAATGAAAATTTGTTCATTTGTATTTTATATACTGTCGTACCGTTCATCCTATTTCGATGAAACATTGCCAAATAATTTATTGATTGCACATAATAATATTTTTTTCGGCTGCAGCAAAGCGCCGGGTACCAGTGAAAAATATAAAGCAAACTGGTGACACAAAGTGGCTTAAACTTTTCATCGACAGGCATCGAATTTAATCCTTATAAAATTGGAACACTAGAAGTTGTATACGTTCTTATAGTTTTCAGGTCTTTTTATATAGTTCAGTCAAGAAAATGGGATCTAACGAATTTTGCCAATATTTTCTTTGTTGACATAAACAAAGTACTTGGTACAAAGTATATATTTTCTTGAGCAAGAACTTTTTATCTTGGACTCTTATTTAGAAACTTTGTTTACTATTTCGACTGGTTTTTCATCCTGATTTTCTGAGAGTAAGAAATCTTTTCTACATTCCGCAAGTAATTTGATTATTTGTGCTCGTTTTTTATTGTTTACAGGGTCGATTTTGATAAAACGAGAGATTTTCAGTGAGTTTTTCTGGAGGTTTGGTGAGTGAGATTATAATACTATGTAAAATCTTAAATTCATGATTATAGAAGAACTTTTTTTCTGATCTCATTTTTAAGATTTGAAAATTATTTTGTATTGATAGTGGGCCAGGGATTATTACTTTAATTTTTTAAATTTTATTTTTTGCGACTTCAAGGAATTTAATCATATCCTCTTATTAGGATTGGTGCTTGTGCAATCCTTAAGACTATAATAGTTTAATATAATAGTTCATATATAAATAGTTCATCTTATAATAGTTCATCTTCATAGTTTAAAAGTTCATCTTTGTCATTTTTCCAGTTTTTTTTTCTTCAAAATTTTCCAATTTTATTGTATTGGCATTTCATTGTGTCGCACTTCGATAAAAAATATACTGCATCATTTGGATTAATTGTTCAAAACTGCCTTTTATTTCTTACAGAATTATTTTATCAGCATTAATCTTGTAATTTTTGCTTATGTTTGGATTCCAAATAAGTGTCTGACTGACTTAGAGGAATTCAAATCAATGGAGATTCAAATTTTCAGGACGATTGCTACGTATATATCAATACGTATTAATCGTCCTGAATCGTGGAATGTCCTAAATGACTGCGTAAAACCTATATATCTATGTGTTCCATAGATACATAGGTTTTTACTGTGCATTAAAAGAACTATCCGAAGATGAATCAGTCTTCATTTTTGAACTTTTTTTGTGAAATAAGATTCTCAATTACCTTAAAAATTTTCAACGTGAGGTAGTTACGAACCGAATTTTATAGTAATGAAAGCCTGTAAAGCTTGTATAGTTATGAAAGCCTCTTTTTTTTGTGTATTTGAAACAATTATTATAAGAAGTAATATTAAATCCAAAAACGTCGATATTTTTTGTCAAAATAAACGACTGACATTTTTTAAGAATCTGCCATTGTCTTCGTAGATATTATTTTTCACGAAGGAAAGCTGAGCATTAATAATGATTTGATTATTTTTGACATCAAGTATGGAAGAAAATAAGGAAGTTGTTGTGTGGAAAGTGAAAATGTTATTCTGACAAAGGAACCTGAAGATGATGATTTTTTTAATCCTTTCTTTATTAAATAGAGAAGGGAGGAAGTGAAGAATGGATTTATAGAAAACAGACAACTAAACTACGTAATTAGCAATACACCATAAATATAGTAAAAATAATAAAAATAATCATGAATGTCCAATCTCTTTCCCTACCATTCCGATATCACATTATTTACACGTTAATCTTAACATACTGTTGCCATTTTAATGGATAAAAAAATCTAATGTAAATAACACGCAAATCAAAAGGAAAAAACACACAATGATGACAGCTATCACTAATAATTTTTTTAAATAATTTATGATTACGGTCAATGATACAATAATGATAAAACTTATATCTGATCTACTTTCAATTCTCAATTTAAAAATTCCAACTAGCCAAAAAATTAAAAATTTAGCACTAGTTAAGTCTTACTTTTCATGTGCAGTCAAGTTTATATGTTTCATTGAAAATTGCAGGATTCATTAAAAAAATACTTTTGTTCAAATACATTGTTCGAGTAAATATTACTATATTAGAGTAAGGCTAATACTTTGAGACTCTTTTTAAAGACTGGAAGAAGTTTACAAAAATTAATTGAAGTTTCTAGGGATATTGATTGAGTTTCTAGGAATGAAATACCAGATTTCACTTTCCTCTTCTGATAAATAAAAAGAGGCGCAAAAAAAGAACTTTCTAAATTCTGTTGTTGTTTCTCTTAATAATTAATAGAAAAGGGAATCTTGGAACTAAGTTTAGTTATATTATAATATTAATAAATTTAGTTATATATTAATATTCCTTTTAAAGTAGTGCTATGGAGTTTTTGAGATGGACAACGGAATTTTGAATCATTGTTAAATGAGCAGAACGGCTTCTAATCTGCGCCCCTCACTCAAAACTTAGGCATAATATCAGAGGAAAGATATTTGACCCTGGTGTATTTAATATGCATCTTAACCACTTGACATTCGAATTTACGTAACTTCCTAATTAAATAACGAATTTAATAGTTCCCTAATCGGAGTATTTACTATTATTTTAATTCCTTTAATGATAATGCGTTTCAACTGACTTTTTTCATTTATTTAAATTATTTACAGCTTTTCACTTAATTGCAGATTAAAAATTCAATAATTCGAAGCGCATCTCAGACCCGTCATTGTATACAAAGTGGTTAAATTATACGATATTTTTTCGGTTAAGTTGTAGCTTTGAAATCTACAACCTTTAAAAGTGTTTGAAAAAAAGGCTTTTTAAAGTGCCCAGTACCTACTGTTTGACTTACAACAAGTTAATCTATATCGAGGAAATGAGGTGTTAAAAATGTTTGAAATATATAATATAGTTTTGACAAGTTTTGCTTTACTAAAAATTTCAGATTGATTTCTAATGTGCATCAGAATCATTTGAGTGGGAAATAACTGGATTTTGTAAAGAGAGTATAAGAGATATTCTAATACGGAAACAAAAGAAATGTTTAAGCTTTAATTTAGTTGAGTTTCAATAAAAGAAAGGAGCTTATTGTACTTTAGCTAAATGGCAATTTTTATCTTGTAGAAGATTTGTTCAGAAAGTATTCTTTTAAAAAAAATTCCACTGAAATATGACAATCTTTATATCAACAGATTTCTTTCTAATTTCCTTTATTTTTCCCTTTTTCTACACACTTCTTCCAATAATTCTATCAACACAACAATTCAAGCACTAAAGTATCTTATCCTGAATGGCGTAAAACTGGACCATCACATTCTGTATTTAAACTGAAGGGTTTTTTCTCTTTCTCAAGAGACTTTACATTTAAAAAAAATTCAAAATTTGCAGCGGAACATTTTGTGAAAGTTACTCATTTCATTTTAGGTATGCCAACAGAAAACTCTACATAAATGTGCAAAGTGAAGGGAGAGAATGTGTTCTTAAGTCAAATTTTTTCATGGACTCCGGATAGGATTTAAAAACTTATATTAGCCTTCAATGAAATCCTTATATTTGAAGCATACAAATTCTTTCATTGCCATCCGAGCGGAAATTGTGATTCGTTAAATGGTACATGAAAAGATTTATGGGTTAAATATTCTGAGCAAAAAATATCTGTTCAAAAAAGCAACAAAAAACATTTTGCAATCAGAGATATAAATGATAAATTTATTTGCGTAATCCTTATTGGATCCATTGCTATAGTCATAGTTAACACGCACGCAGAATTCTAGTATGCAAAATTTATGACTGTATAATGGGACAACCTACTTAAACTAAACATCGTGCTTTATTTTGGGGGGATGGAAATATTATTTTCATATATAAATTCGATTTCTCTAGATGAAATGGAATCTATAGCATATAATTATTAAATCTGAGTTTTTATTTATTATCTTTAGCAAATACCGTAACTGCCTATTGAAACGTTTTTCAATTATTTACCTTCCAGATAAATATTGATAGCAAAAGTCCTCCAAGGAGATTGATCTATTTTAGTTCTAATTGAGAAATTTGTTTTTCAGACAATCAAATGCATTTCAGATTTTTACTATAACAAATCAAAAATATAATTTTGTTGAAATCATTATACGTATTTTATACTATGCATTACCATCTTTCACGCCAAATATTCAAATCCATCTAATCTTTAACAATAGAGTAGGGAAAAAATTGCGTAAACTGATTCTTCCTGGGCATATTGAGAGTTAGATGACAAAAATAATCGTAACTGGATTTTAATATTATAATGATTAATATTAAAGACAATTAATGATCAATCCATACTCTGAGAAATTCAAAAATGAGTCATATTGATTTCATAGCTAATGCTTACTATTCAGATTTAATCTATTGATTGTCTTAATATCCGTTTATTTAATTTGGTACGAGTTTATATTTATTGGAATAACAAATTAATAATCGAACATCGCTAAAAAAAGCTGAATAATGCTTTCAGTTGAGAAATTTTCTGAAAATATCATTTATTTTAGCAGGAATTTAAATAAGAAACGGAGATAAGAAAGAAAAGAAGGTCCAATTCAAACTAATTATGAGAAAAAATACATAAAAAATTTTATATCCTTGTTTCGGCAAGTACCAATGTGGAAATTGCATTGCATTGATAAAGCCATTTTCACTTAACTATTGACAATGTTTCAAATTATTTAAATTCATCCGTATCATTACTATAATACTAAATGCATTGGAAATTACAGCACTACTGTAGGTGACTTTTGAGTAATAACTTACTTACTATATCATAGAACAGCTTATTAAATTTTTTAAGTTATGTTTATGTGACAATTTGAACTGTATCATTCAAATATGATTTTGAGAAAATTTGTTTAAAATAAAATGAGATTTTAAAGAGTTTTGGGAAAATATTGCTGTTGCTGTTACTTATGGCACATTACAAGCCCACTAATATTTAAGACGAAATGAGCGTCTCTTGTTTTTCCACTAACACCAACTAGAGCCAAGCGTACGATTTAGTTACTTCACATTCGCTTAAAAATCCCTTTTTACTGGAGACAGACATTCACACACCTCCCAGATAGAACACAGAAGGACAATTATGTCCGAACCGGGACGTCATTATCACGGAGAAGATGCGCTACCACGAGGCCTGGACGCCGGCATTTTGAGAAAATAATTGGTATAAGTAGTCAGATGATAATTATCTTATTTCTGAATTCTGAGACAAACATCATTAAATCTTATATCAAAATCATTTAAAGTTTTAGTTTCATTTCTCATTTTATCCGCCCCTTCACCTAAATACCCCTCACTGTACCCAGCTCTAGGAAAAGACCTAGAGCTGCAATTGATAACCAATATGTAAACTTTCCCTCAGTCAAAAACTGAGAACTAATTAACTTTGTTACTAGTCTGGTGGATTAAACTTTACTCAAAATTATTTACCTGTTTCGGCCCAAGATAGCTACGATGTGCTGCATGCGCGATATTCCTGGAAATCGTTCAAATTAACTAAGCAAAATAGCTAGGTCAGTCCCAATAGTTAATAAGGCACGTGCAACGTAACTCCGCTAATTATTTCTCTCAATTCACCCCATAAATAATCCAAATATTATTTTTAAATTAATTAATTTCTTGAAAAAATGCTATTCTCCAACTTTCATGATGTTAGAGCTTTATGGCGCTCGTCTAAAGTAATTTCAAGTAATTTTAACTTTCACTAAATGTTACAAATTAAAGTTCCTATTCCAAATTATGATGTGGAGGTGCTCGTGACCACTTTGTCACACATTGCGGAACTCCAAAACGTCACGACGTTGCCACTGCAGTTCACCTAAAATATCACCTTGTAAGGGTTTATTCTGAATATCAACAGGGAAAGGGAACAAAACAATCAAAGAAATCAAACAAGAAAGGGAAAACCAACAAGTATGTGCATATCAGTACTTTCTCTTCACTCACTTCCAACGCTTGTTGCATGAACATTCACACTTGCATGGGATGCTTGCATCGATTCAATGTATCCAGCTTTTGGGATGAAATTTAATATAATAAAAGCTCTTTATTCGCGGGGTATATGTTCCATAAATATGCCGCAAATACAGAAACCGTGAATACGGAAGGGTAATTTACACTGAAGTGACAAAAGTCATGGGATCACTGTTAATATCGTGTCGGTCCTCCTTTTGCCAGGCGAAGTGCAACAACTCGACGTGTCATGGAGTCCACAAGTCGTTGGAAGTCCTCTGCAGGAATATTGAGCCCTGCTGTCTGTATAGACGTACATAATTGTGAAAGTGTGGATGGTGCAGGAGTTTGGGCACGAACGGACCTTTTGATGATGTCCCGTAAATGCTCGATGGGATTCATATCGGGCGATCTAGGTGGCCAGATCATGCGCTGGAATTGTCCGGAATGTTCTTAAAACCAATCGTGAACAGTTCTGGCCCAGTGACATGGTGCATTGTCATCCATAAAAATCCCATCGCTGTGTGGGTACGTGAAGTCAATGAATGGCTGCAAGTGATCTGCAAGCAGCTGAACATAACCGTTTCCAGTCAATGATCGGTTCAGTTGCACCAGAGGACCGAGTCCATGCCATGTAAAAACAGCCCACACCATTATGCAGCCACCACCATCTTGAACAGTGCCTTGCTGACAGTTTGGGTCCATGGCTTCGTGGGGTGTGCGCCACACTCGAACTCTACCATCAGCTCGTAACAACTGAAATCGTGACTCATCTGACCACGCCACGGTTATGCTCACGAGCCCAGGAGAGTCGCTGCAGGTGATGTCGTGCTGTCAGTAAAGGCACTCGAGTCGGTCTTCTGCTGTCATAGTCCAAGAAAGACAAATTTCGCCGCACAGCCCTATCGGACCTCGTACGTCCCACATTGATTCCTGCAGTTATTTGATGAAGTGTTGCGTGTCTATTAACATTGACCATTCTACGCAGACGCCGATGGTCTCGGTCGTTAAGTGCAGGTGGTCGCCCACTGCGCTGTCCATGATGGGATGTGATGCCTGAAATTTCATACTCTCGGCACACTCTTGATACTGTGGATCTCGGAATGTTGAACGATATCCGCAATGGAATGACCCATGCGTCTAGCTTGAACTAACATTCCACGTTGAAAGTCTGTTAATTCTCGTCGTGCCGCCATAAATCACGTAAAACCTGTTCACATGGATGTTCATAAAGAAATTGCAAAGTTCATTTGAAAATTCTTAAACCTTCACTCAGATTTTTCAAATGAAATGTCACGTTTCCAGTTTTTGTTGAAGCCTCTTCTTCAGTGGGCTGAGAATTTAACATTTCCTCCAAGTCGGATTTAGTCAAATCTTCATCTTGTGATTCAAGTAATTCCTTGACGGCATTTGCAATGGATATTAGGTTGAATATCTATTGGAATCCTTTTATAATTATGTATGTACTTATTAGATCCGCGAATAAAGAAATTTTTAGCCACGAATATAGGAATTGGGTCGCATTTTTTTAATCCGCGAATAGTGAAAACGCGAATGAAGGAAGCGCGAATAAGGAGCTTTTACTGTAATCTGGAATCATTTGAGGCTTGGGCCCTTCTACTCGAGTTTCTGTCGAGCGAGACTTGATTTACGATTCCGTTGTGGCCCCATATCAGTGAAAGCGTATTGTGTACACGGATATTGCGATGGTGGCGATAACGGTTTCCTGAAAATTGAATCCTACTACGTTTCAGGCAATGGGAAATTTTATAGAGACGTCAATTTGACGCAGTCTGAAATTTCAAGGTGGCAATAAAAGTTTATAATTAACTAAATTGTCCCTTTTATTTCTTTATTTTTAGACTAATTTTGATGTGGAAGATAGGCAGGAGAGTGAAATAATTTTGAATCGAAAAAAGGATGCATAGAGTATGAAAATAATTAAAAACTTCGAATGGAAGAGATCTAGTTTCAGGCTGAAAGAAACAACACATACAAACACACACACAAATACTTCAGTGTTTTGGAGAAAACATTAAAATTAAAAATGAATAAATTTGTTATTTCGTTCAATATTTATTGTTGTATCTTGTTACCAAATATAATCCTGCAATGCGTTTATAATTTATTATAGATTGACATTTCATATATGGGTTTCTATTTTCACAGTAAAGTTGAGTTGAGGGATTGTATTACTTTTAATCGACCAAATTTATTATTTAAAAAAAATTTCAAATGAAGAAAAGGCTGATATTGAAATTCTGCTTCAGGCTCGTTAAATATTATTGATTATTTTTGCATATTGTAAATGTAGAAAGATTATAAAAGGAAAGAGAAATTTTCATTTACCAATGATAAATCAATATTTTTTAATCCGAAGAAAACAAATTAAAATTTATATAAAAATATATAGAGTCATAATGAATTTCTTAATTTTCTTAATTAGTTTTACGATGAAAATGATTCTTTTTTCTTACATACTCTAGTGGTATAATGATGTTGTGAGGATTGCTGCTTACATTTTATAATGACATCTATGAGAAAACGTCACTGCACTATGCTTTGGTGGGGCTACAATACGTTCATAATGATAAAATTGGTAAATATGCAGAAAAACATTTTTTTTAATCATTGATTAAAGGAAAAATTGCATGACTGCTAAATTGGGTTTATTAAAAATTTATTCATTGACAGGAATAAGTGAATTGGAGTTTTTAAAGGCAAATCTCATTTGAAAATACTTCTGTAATTTGTGAATAAAAAGGTACAGAGTTGGCCAGGTTTTTAATAAAATCGTTTCAATTCAAAATAAATGACTTTAAGTTACCGATTCCCAAGTGACTGGAATTTCTTAGCCTTATTTAGTATAGGTCTCGACCCATTGTTCTTCCGAGGGCAGTAGTACTTATTATTAGAAATAATACTTGATGTGCGGAACTTAAAGTCGGATGGAGTTTCTTTCTAATGCATCTATATTAATTTTTTTTATTCTATTATGTTCATGAGTGCTATATATATGTGTGCAACTTTTAATTTAATTACAATTTTTGTTGAATTTCCTAGCGAAGTATTTTACGTGAGGCATATGTTGGAATAATTCTGCGTTGTCAATATGTGATAAAAAATTTAGAAAATCCTCTTAAAATATAAAACCTACTGTTAAATTTTTATTAATGTATGCATCCAAGCTATACCTTTAGCACGAATAAGATATTTTTACAATTGTTTTATTTTCCGGTTTAAGGTATATACACAAAACTTCCAAAATCTTTCAAAATATCGAATATTTTTATTGCTTCAAAATGTTTGATCTTTTAGCTTTCAAATGATACCAAATTGTTGTCAATATTCGAAATAGTTCTCGAGTTATATGGATTTTTCTTGAAGTACTTTCACTAAAAACTCTAGTTCTATTTTTTTTTTTTTAACTAATTTTATGAAGAATGATATTTTCCCACTACTTTCCTTCACTCAAATAATTCTAACTCTACAAAAAATTAATTAAATAGAATTATTTATGTATCAAAATAATTTGTATGAATAGTAGATAAAAATAGTTTTTTAACAATTTTTCCAACAACGACTAGTG
>JAPMOQ010038802.1:0-11384 GCA_026543055.1 Argiope trifasciata
AAAAAGTAGGTAGCTACAACTGTTCGAATTTACGGAAAGCTGTAAAAAACATCTGAAAATTCTGAATTCCAATGAGACAGACAGCTTCATCCCTTGGGAAACGCAAAAACAAAGATTAGAACTACATCTGTTTGGCACCCAATGAGCAATAATTTTTCACCCCATGTAACTCTAAATTTCCCCAAATTGGAGCTACATCTCTTTTGCAGCAAATCTTTCTTTGTTCTTATTAAGAACAAAGAAAACTGCGATATTACGCTTTTTTACAGCACTGATTATTTCAACAGAATTAAGTCTTGATAATTTTTCAAAACAAGTATCGATTTTGAGAGGAAAAAAAGTCATATGGAATGTAGTAATAATCAAGAGCAATAATTTTTAGCTGAAGAAAACTCGGTCAAAAGAACTTGAAGAAAACACGGTCAAAGAACAAAAAGAAAGAAAGAAAGGGGAAGAAAAAAAAAACCCCACACAAAACCAAACCAAACAAAAAAACTTTCGGGCGAAAAATTTTAATTGTTTTGAATTGAAAATCTCTCTGCCCAAAATGTTGTTACCAGATGCCGTAGATATTTTTTCAATTATATATATATATATATATATATATATATATATATATTGTAATAGATGACACTTGATGTGAATACCGGTTTTTGTTTTCAAATGTTAAATTTTTCCAGTAATTTTTATTTGGTCGCAAAGTTTGTCGCCAAGCTCTGAAATGACTGACCTGGCACCTGATCATAAATAATATAGGATATATATAAGAAAATAAGTAGGAATTGAATTTTTAACGAATTATATTTATTACTTGTTTTTTTATGGAAAGCAGGAAAAAATATTAAATGTTGTTAATGTGCAAAAAATAGCTCAGTCAAATAACCGTGTAAATATATTTCCTTATTTCTTTTCAATAATAAAAGCTTTTCATCTTTTTAAATGCTTTTCGTATGATTGATAATGATGAATAATAATGAGTGATAAGGATGAATCAGTTTTTGATGAGTGAGTTGTTTTTTCTTGTTACGTCAACTTGTCATATTTCGATAAAAATGTAAAGCATTTTGTTAAAAATGATAGCGTGCGGAGTTCATATTACAACTGTATTTAGTGAATTATGAAGGGTTGAAAGAAAACCCGAATCTTAATATTCTGAGCAAAGTCGATTTTTTCAGAATGGAAATGCTATTAACTACGTTGTTCCGCAATTTTTTTTTTTTTTTAAAGTTTGGAATTAAAAAAGAATATTATAAGAATATCAATTGAATTAATACATTTGGTCTGAAAAGAGTTAAGTTAATAGCTGATAATATTGGTGTAATGTATTCATCTTAATGATAGTTTTTGCATAAATATTTACTGAATCATTTAAAAAAAATTTTGAATTTATATGTAATTTAGCACAGTTGGATTTTAAAAAAGTACAATTCATTAAAAGAAGTTAAATTAAAAAGCAAATTTATAAAATTCATTTACCTTGCATCACAGTCACTTGATTCAAATTATAAAAATAAAATTGTACCTTTGCGTTTTATAAATCAATATTACTGGAATTGAATTAAAAATTAAATTTAAAGTTGATTTTCACAGGGACACTTAATTATTTGTTTTGTTAATTCAAAGTTAAAGAATTTTTTTTTCCATTTTTTTCTAATAAATTGTTTCATTCCATGTTTGTAAGTATTATTGCGGATTCAATAAAACAAATAATATATATTTTTTAAATTAATTCAATGCCTACCTATTTTCCTATTTTATTTTTGGTCGGGTGTCGCATTAATAATCTCAGAACTTAGCGACCAAATAAAAATTATTTTAAAATTTCATTGATTAATTAATATTTGATAAAAACTGTATGAACATCAGGTGTCATCCACTACAAGTTAAAAAAATATACTTGAATTTAAGGTATCCGACTTCGTTAAAAACTTTGATTACCCATTACATTAGCTGTTATTTCTTGTAGTTCAAACTTTCCTCTTCCGCAAACAGTTTATATTTTCTAGGAAAAGGATGGCCAGACCTATCATCCAGGGTCACATATTATTCGGATAAAATGTGTTTTACTTAATACAAATTAAAATAAATTTAATTAACATAAATTTTCTAAAAATTTTAATTTTCGTAAAAATTCTCCACCGTTAACAGGACATCTCAAAAACTAATAGAGGTATTTACTTAAAAATTGCAGCGTATATTTGAAATAATATGGGCAATAAAATGAACCAAAAGTTTTATTGTTGATGAAATATCTTTCTATTTATAGGTGTTTTTAGAAAAATTAAGGTGTGAATTGATGGAAAAAATGCATATATACGCATATTTTTATCCGTAACTTCTTTGTACCTCAAAATGTTTCTTAGATGTTGGTTCATTTCATTCATCATTAGATTCTATAAGTTGTACACAAAGAAAAAAAGAATTGCTGCCTTACAATTTTTTGAAAATTGTTGACCGTTTTGGCTAAAACTCATCACAATCTACTACAAATTTTCCCATTTCTCATAATGCATTATATTTTTTAATAATTTTTTTGCATATATAATGTTTATTATTGACAATATATCTAAAAATTATAAATAGTCTTTATAAATCCAATTTTTCAAAAAATTTTCTTCGGTCGTAGTTGGATACCTTAAATAAACGATTGAAAATTTGAACAAAATATAGGTTTATGTAGTTAGAGTGTGAACTAATAGTAGGGATTGAAAAATAATGTAAATATTGCTACTTCACATCAATATAAATGCTACTGTAACGGCGTAAATGCACGAATTTATTTTCTTTAGTTAAACAAACCAGTTTTTGTCATGTGCCATTTTATAGAGTAGACGAGTTTGTAGTAACACCAAGAATAGTATTTTTAGATAGTTATTGCTTTTTGAAATATATTCAAATAAGAAGATGGCATTTTTTTTCTTGATGATTTAAATAATTATGTGTGTCCTTATTATAATTTTTTAACTCATGTTTCAACTATTATATTGGGGGAAAAAAATGTGAATGTGTAATATTCTAAGATATATGCTTTGAGGACAGAAAGAGAGTTTCTAGAAATACAAGTTTTAAAGCTAAAATAATTTTTTCTTAAAGTTTGATGGAATTGTATTTATACAATTTTTAATATATTCTTCATAGTAATTATAGAATTAAATTTTACAAATTAAAAATTTTTTTACAAAAATCTTTCTTTGTTTAGGTAATAATATAGGATTTACTTATTATTTTATGTATTATTATTATTTATTATCATTATATATTATTATTATTTATCATCATTATATATTTTATTATTATTTATTATCATTATATATTATTATTATTTATTTTTTCATATATTATTATATATCATTTATTCTTACTGTGCCAATTATAATTTTTTTTTTTTTTCTTTTTTAAAAAAAAAAAAAAAAAAAAAATGTACCACAAAAGAAAATCCTAAAATTATAAGGATTTTATTTTCACTGCTTTTGCTGTTCTTGTTTTATCATTAAAACTCTTCAAATGATTATTATATATATATGAAAGGATATATTTAAAAACCTGTAAAATAATATTAATTGCTATAATTTGATATTAATGATGTCAGGTATACCTTAAGTACCATTCAAAAAATTCCACATTATTTCAAAATTTTTAAATAGATTAGGTATTTAATATATTTTTGAATGAAAAAAAAATTCAAAACTGTATACAGTTATCAAATGATGCATACATGTATTTGAAATACTGTAATTTCGAAATTGCATTTATGTAAAAATGCAACTTATTCTGTATTCCAAATCATTTAATATGAAGGTTTGCTTCACAAACCAGACATCTTAGTATTATTCTTAATAGTAACAAGATTTGCTTAGATAATGTTTGCTTTTTTATTTAAAACAATTCCTTCCTTGCCCAACCATTGTTTTTCAATCACATGTTTGCATCTGTTTTATAGTTCATATATTTTATTCCCAATTTCTTTGTTGGGAATGAAAGATTTTTAAATAACCGTATAAGTCACTAGAAAGTTTTATATTCTTGATATTTTTATTTTAGTTGTTTGAGCATTTTTTTATAATGCTTTGCCAATTCTACATTTATTTTGAAAAATTAGAGAGTAAAATGCTCGCCTTTTCTAAATGTTATCAAAATTTCTGATACTTTTATTTGGCATTTGAAATATGCAATAGAATGAATGTTAGACATGATACAACTGTAAGACGATCTAGATGTAACCGAGTTTCTAGTTATTATCATTATGTTTACATTTTTGACTACTTGTCTTTCTCAAATTTCAGTTTAGAATAAATGTATAGTTTTACAGATTATTTTTACATGGATTATAACAGAATCTTGAGGGTTGACGTTTCCTTGTAGATTGGATTATCCTCTCCTGTTCATTAAAAAGTAATATTTGGGAAGTTTTTGGGTGACTTTCAAGACCTATTCATAAACATTTTTGGCATAATTTATTGTATAGCTCGACAGCTTACCAAAATTATATACATTTCATGAGATATTTTCTTTCTGTTAGCAGTTTTTCATTTCCAATAGTGCATATTTCAGATTCAAACCCAATTTTTTTTAAAAATAAGGCAAAAGGATTTCTTGCTGATCATCTTAAACTTCCAATCATTATCTATAAAATATGAACACAATAATTACAGAACTTTAAAAAAAATTCATCCCCGACAAAAGAAATTGACTTAAAACTCAAAGATTGAGAAACCACATAGATAGACAGCTACAAGTTAAGATGAATTAATCTTCATTGTTTTTAATAAACTTTAGCTTCTCGAAAGTTAAGTGACTCGAAAATATGTGTTTCGCATTTCATTTACGCTAGGCATATCACATAGTTATCTGGAATTATTTGAAACTTATGTGCGATTTTTATCCATGGCAATTTCACGGATTTTTAAAATATTGTCTCAGTCGTCCCTTTATCAATGTCTGAGTGCCCTTAAAATGGCATGATGAAATACTAGCGTCTCGAAAACTGAAGTCACTCAACAATTTAACTTTGTGAACGGAGCAGATTCGCCATAACTGCCTCCGCCATCCCATTTTTGCGCAAGCGCGTGAAGCCAGACACTGCCGTGAACATTTCATTTCCCCACATTCTGGTAAAGAACAGCACCGACAAACACGCCGAGGTGGCACAGATTCCCATTCCAAATCTCAAACGAACTGAGGCGTGAACCGTTTCTTGCGTCAACCTCCCTTCACCTGAATTTTTGATGTATTTGAGTATACCTCTCGAGTGGACGCCATGGGGCGCAGGCGCATTACACTGTGTGTTGTTTTGTTGTGTGTCCTGACTGTGTGCAATGGGTTTGGAGGTGTTTTTACAGGCGATCGGTTACTTACTGCGTGTCTTTTTGCTCTCTTCTCACAGGTACGCCGACGCATCCGCCATCCTGGAGCTCTGGGAATCCCTGGAGTTGCCCTGCTCGCCACAGCTGCTGGAGGTGAGTGTAAGCCGCCCCTGCTTGTCGCCGACTGATGCGGCCACCAGCTCCGAATCCCTCGGTCGGGGCTCTGGTGCCGCCCTCTGTGATTCGCCGGCCCGCCCGCCCTTCCCCGTCTCGGACATCGATTTTTCCACAAATCATTCATCGCTTGATCTGCATTGAACCGAGTCCGGGCTCGGCGTGCCGGCCTTTTATATCTATACCGGGGGTGCCCCCTTCTCGCGAATTTGTTCATCGCTGTTTTTCGATTGCTTTTCCGTTGCGGGGAGCTGGGGGGCGGGGGGGGGGGGGGAGTAGCATGGGCTGGTTGTCTTTCATTTTCTTTTCCTCCTACGCTGTGAAATTTCCTCCATCCTTAGAGTTCTGTCAATTTTGACAAAGGGAATCGATATCTCGATTGGCTGTAGAGGGAAGGGAGTGGGTGGGCGAGGGGGTGGTGGCCGAGATGTGTTTCCGCGTGCTGATTTTATTCTCCAAAGGCGTCTGTGGTCGCTTCGGAAGGACTCCAGCGTTTCCTTTTCCCAGGAACACCCTCTCACCCCCTCGCTCAGTACTTTTTTTAATGGAGTCCGAACATTTTTAATTTCTTTTGGTTATGTGTCGCTTCTTTTTTTCCAGAGAGAGAGGATGCTGGAGGGAACGTCGATCGGTTAAGAGAATCGATTTTTCAAAATTTGACTCGTTCGATAAGAATTGCATTTGTTCGTTAGTCGAGCTCTTTTCGGAATGGCACTTGCAGTTGTGAACAGAATTTTAAATGGTGCTAGAATCGATAGTGGGCTTTGCTTTGATGGGACAAATTTCTTTTTTTTTTCTTTCTTTTTCTTTTCTTTTCTTTTTCCTCCTTCCTTCCCCTTGCTGAATCAATCGCCTATTCTTAGAGTGAAAGATGACATGATGATTCTATTAGTTGTTTACAGAAACTAAATACAGCGTTGATGATTTCATTCATTTTTTTTCGGAATTAATTGGATATCCCAGACGAGAGAAAAAGTGAAAAACAAACAAAAAAAAAATGTTATGTCATATGTTAGAACTGACATTTTTGAGAAAAAACGTTGTGTTTTCCACGATTTTTTTTTTTTTTTTTTTTGAATTAATACCATATTTTCAGCTATGGAAACACATCATCAATAGATGCTATGGTTATTTCCATTTGTACAAAATTTATCATAATCCCATTAATCGGTGTGATTAGTAAGAGTTGATAAAATAAAGAAAAGAATTAAGAAAAAATTCTATCCAAATAAATGAGTAAAGAAAGGACTGCTAAAACTAAATACAGCGTTGATGATTTCATTCATTTTTTTCGGAATTAGTTGGATTTCCCAAATGAGAGAAAAAGTAAAAAAGAAAGAAAAAAAAATGTCATGTCAAATATTAGAACCAATATTTTTGAGAAAAAAGTTGTGTTTTCCCCTCAAATATTTTATTAGAATTAATATCTTATTTTCACTTATAAAAACACATCGTCAATAGATGCTATGGTTATTTCTATTTGTACAAAATTTATCATAATCCCATTAATCAAAGATATGGCTAGTAAGAGTTGATAAAATAAAGAAAAGAATTAAGAAAAAAATGTACCAAATAAATGAATAAACAAAAGACTGATATTTTTTTAAATAAAGGTGTCGATGGCAAAAGCAATGGAGTAATTCTTATTTTTGTCATAATAAAACTCGACTTATTTACTTAAGGAAGAAAATCTGGTAAGATACTTTTCTTCTGATCTATTGAGTGTAAAATTCGATGTAGACCTGCAATTTAATCAAAAAGCTAAGCTTCCGTTTCTTAAATTCGGGAGTTTTTAAGTTATTTCGTGATTATACCCACGAATTAACCATAGATGGTTATTATCAGATTCTTACAAAATGTAATGCAAGTTGATAATTCTGATGATAAATTCTAGTTCTAATTTTCATCTTTATCTAGCTTTTTGTGTTTTTGAGCCATCATGACAAAATGAATAAATTTGGATGAAAATTCATTTATTACTTGGCAGAAATTTGCGATTTTGGTGTTAATATCTGCTATGAAATTCCATCTCGTTGCCTTTATTGAATTATTGTATTCGAAAAGAGACATAATTTTTTTTTTTAATTTTTTTTCCTCCCAAACTTGAGAATGTGAGGATTGATTGAAATCTGTTGATGTTTTTTTTTTTTACAGTTACAGTAATTTTTCTTGTTTGCTTAATGTACAATAAATTAATAATTGGCTTCTTTTTGCCCAAATGTAATGCTGCAATCTAACTTAATAGTCACAATTATTTTTTGTATGCATAAAATTTTTTTAACAAATTTATAATTAATTTCTTCCAATCAGTTAATAATTAAAGTTCTGTAATACAGAGATGTTGGTTAAAATAAATTTATAAATTACACCCTTTGTTAAAAAAGAATCGAACATCTCACTTATTTGTTTATTCAGAAATATAATAAAAATTGCAGAACCTAAAATGTTTTGTAACCAAATGACATAAAGCAATTGTGTTTCTTCAAAGTAAGTCTTTAAAATCTGGAAATTTTATGCTAAAGTGAATTTCCTAATTCGTTAAATTCTTGGAGTTAAGAATACTAATTATCAACATTGACATGATACTGGAAAAAACATTAAATGTGTAGGAAGCCAATATTTTTTATTATTTAAAAAAAAAAAACGCTTGATTAAAATGCACATCGTACATTTAAAAATATGTCCCTACATTATATTTAATTATGAAAGATGAGGATGTATAACAAAACAGTTTTTGGTGATAAACCTAGAATACAGAAACACTGAAATCTACAGGGTGTTTCAAAAATCGTAGACAAAATTGGGTGGTATATACGTTAAGCAACAAGGATAAAAACCCTTATAGGAACAGAGGTTTGCAACTGCAATTCGGAGTCGCTACAAGGTGTCTGAAATAATACAAATAGAAAAAAACGAAGCCATTACAGATCATTTTATTGATAATCACTCACTCACATGCAACTAATGCATGCCAGATGTCGAGCCTACAGGAGATGCTCAAAGTTTTAGCCAGATGCATCGAAACACGCCTGGCATTTACTTTCCATGGAACTTCGCACCTTCTCAAAGATACCAGGTGTGTCTCGAATACATCCTGTTGCCACAGCCATTCGTCCTCCCAAGTCTTCCGGTGTTTCATACATAATTCCTTTTAAAAATTCCCATAAGAAAAATCCAAGGGAAACAGGTCTGGTGATTGTGGCGGCCATGCGATGTATCCAGTCGCCAAGACAAGTAGCCTGCAGATGTGTTCTGGCTCCATGCTGGAGCTCTGGCATGTTGAAATCGAATGCATCGACGTACAGGCATCGCAACATCATTCATCATTTCTGGTTGAACCTCTTGCAAAAAGGTTAGATAGATGGAACCATTAAGTTTTTCAGGGACAATGTACTGACCAAGAAAACAGTCACGTACAATGCCAGCCCATACGTAAACGGAACACTTGCTCAATTCGTGTTTGTATCGCAACGCCCTCTCGTGGCTCTAGCACCCACTACAGGCGTTTGCGACCCTTTGTTCCTGTCGATTTTTGATCCTTGTTGCATGGCGGATCTACCATGTTATTTTGTCCTCGTTTTTTTTTTTTTTTTTAAACACCCTGTAGATGTCCGCATCGATCCACTGAGGAAATACTAGCTTGTGAAAGGGATCACATGTTGTTAAAGTGTAACTGGCGCATAACACATATGCAACTCATTTTTTGGGCTTATTAGTATATTAAAGGTAATTGAAATATCACTTTTACCTCATCACATAGCATATTTTGAATTGGACGTATATTCATATGTTAGGTCGTTATTGACCAAAACACACAGTGCCAGATATCAAATTTTAATCCTTTAGGAAATTCATATACGATTGTATGAATTATTGACCAAAACTGTCATAACGCCAGATCAAATATCAATCCTTTAGGTCATCGGAAGTAATGAAATTCATAACGATTGTATGTTTCGTACAGGCTATCAAAGTATAAACAGATCCAAAATTTAATGCATATCTACGATTTATATTATAAAACCATGAGCTAATTTTCATCCATTTTGTTTCTTGTATCATTGCACAGTTGAAGCCATACATAATTTTTCCCGTTGACGAATTTTGTTCAAAATTTGGTGGGAATCTTTTATTTTGGCCTAAAAGACGTATTGAATTTTATTCATCCCTTTATCTTTCTTGAGTCACGGAAATATTTACTGCCCGGCATGCATAATCTCCCCAAAAAATATATTTATTGAACTCATGAAAATCTGAAACTTCAAAATTCATCTAAATCTCGTGCCAAATGTTTTGCATAATAGCAATACTTTCTCTTTGTATATTTCATATATGAGAAAATTAAGGTAACCGACTACCTTCGAAGGAAAGCCTTTGAAAAATTTGATTTTTTTAAAAACTATTTAAAACTATGGTTTTTAGTTATATTGTCAGTTATACTACAAAATACTATAAATACAACAAAATTATTCGAAAATATATTATATTTTGAGAAATAGGAAAATGTGTAGTAAGTTTTAATGAAATTTATCTAAAACGGTTAACACTTTACACAAAATTGCAATGCAGCAATCATATTTTTCTTGGCACACAAGTTATAGAATATAATGGTGAATGAAAGGAACCATAAATTAAGAAAAATTTTGGGATGCAAAGAAGTTATGGGTAAAATATACGTATATAAAATATATGTTTTTTTTTTTCATAAATTCATTGCTTAATTTTTCTAAAACCCCTAGAAATGGAAAAGTATTTCCCCAATAATAAAACTTTTGGTTCATTTAATTGCCCATATCATTTAAAACACACGATGAAATTTTAATGTAAATACCTCTATTAGTTTTTGATATAACATGTTAACGGTGGGAAACTTTAGTGAAAATTAAAGTATTGAGAAAACTGAAGTGAAAGACAAATTTTAGTTGAAAAATATGTAACCCTGGATGATAGAACAGCCCTTCATTTTCCTAGGAAAGATAAACTGTTTGTGAAAGAGGAAAGTTCTAAACTACAAGAAATAATAATAAAAAAATATTTGCTAATGTGGCCGATAACCTGTGTTTTTAACGTAGTCGGATACCTTAAGTAGCTAGACTTTTTGGTCTGTTTAAAAATTAAAAAATAAAGGAATGTGGATTAATCCAGACTTAAAATACGTATTGATATGAAATTAATTCCCTTGATTCATAAAAAGTGCCTCCTTTTTACGCAGTCCTGAATTCATTTGTAGGTTTTCTTTTCCATTCAGATAAAGCGGATGTATGGCTTCTATAGGATCTTATCGCCTTCAGTGAGTCGTCTTTAATGGATTTCGAAACTAACTTAGCGTGCAACCTTCAAAAATTATTCCCATTACTATCAGAGGACTAGTATTCATAAAATAATGATAGGGCTTGTAGTAATTCTAAAATTGTGACAATCTTATAAAACACGGGAGCATTTTCAGATTCGAGCTACTCTCTTTATGCAATACGCATCTTGGCTCTTCTGGGTAGAGACGCTATAATAGCAGATGAATAGGCAACAAGATTTTTAACATAATCGTCCATATAAATCCCTCAAGCAGTTCAGCCACTAACTTTATCCTAAGGCCGCTGTGGCCTGTTGGTAAAGTCTCGGCTTCGAAACCGGAGGGTTTGAGTTGCGAGACTCGATTTCACCGAAGAACCGTCGTGTGAGGAGTTCTCTTGTACCTTAAATATGTCAAGCCAAACGGCCTCCCGCTAATGTGGGGAGGGGGGGTACCAGTTCAGGTGTCGTCCTCGTCATCTGACCTCGCCGTCCCAAAATAGCCCTAGTGTTGCTTTACAACGGGACGTTAATGTAGCTAAACTAAACTAAACCAAAACTGTGTGTGTGCGTGTGTGTGTGTGTGTGTGTGTGTGTGTGTGTGTGTGTGTGTGTGTG
>JAPMOQ010038802.1:11394-26579 GCA_026543055.1 Argiope trifasciata
GTGTGTGTGTGTGTGTGTGTGTGTGTGTGTGTGTGTGTGTGTGTGTGCGCCGATGCAAAAGTCTCGTGTTTGTTTAGAACTGGTTAAACTAATATTAATGAAGACAAGTAATCACTTAAAAATAATCATTTTCTCACATGATAACTTCAAATTTGCGATCGTAGATTTCATTTTTATAATGGCTCTTTCAACTTTTCTCTCGTCAGATTTTGTGCTCGCAAGAAATT
Source organism: Argiope trifasciata (assembly GCA_026543055.1). Lineage (NCBI taxonomy): Eukaryota > Metazoa > Arthropoda > Arachnida > Araneae > Araneidae > Argiope > Argiope trifasciata. Next base: position 11,622 of record JAPMOQ010038802.1, read on the forward strand.
TTGCTCGGCAGCGCGAACCACCTGACTGAGTCAATTTTCAAATGCCATCTGAATTGGTTAACCGTTGGTAATGATTGGTCAGGACAATGTTTTTCTTGTGTGACGGAACTCGCTTTTGAATGCCCATTCATTTCCGAATTCGCTTCGCTGAGCATCGAGCAAGAAAGACAATGCCAAGTTCAAAATGGTTGCTCCTCCTTAGTGTGGATTCATGGCGCAGCCAAGAGATGAAAAAGGCCTCCTCTGAACTATTGTTAAGAAGGATCGTTAATATTAATAATGTGCACTGGTTTGTTTCACTTTCGCCTTCGACTAGTGAGACATTTCTCAGACTGAAATAGAATAAGGTGAATCTTTCTGACATGAATGGAACGAATTTCTTAAGGTGTCCGTGCACACTTGAAAGCTCGAAAATCGTTCAAAATGTCGAATATGTATATATCTTTATTACTTCAAAATGTTCTCTGATCCTTTAGCTTTCAAACGATACCAAGATGGTGTCAATATTTGGAATATTTCTCGAGTTATAAGGACTTTTCTCGAGGTACTTTCTCTAAAAACTCTAGTTCCGGTTTTTTATTTTAAAAAAATTCCTTTTATGAAGAATGATATTTTTCCACTCTGTTGCTTCATTCAAACAATTATAACTCTACAAGAAATGAGCCAAGTATTATTATTCATGCATCAAAATAATCTGTTTGAAACAGCGGATGTTTTGGGCCTCTATCAAAGTTATATTTATAGAAATACATTTTTAATAGCTGTTTAAAAACTAAAATCACAAAAACAATCTCGCTTTTTCCTTTCATGGTTATAAAAAAATTATTATTATTATTATTATTATTTTTGAAAAAACTATTGATTATTATGACTTGATGGAGGCAGACAGCAAGAAAATTCATATGTGGCATCATTTCCAACTAGAATCATGTGTCTGCACAAATTAAAATTTAAAATACCATGTTTCAGAAAATAGGCTAATTAACTCATTGAATATGAATTAATAATTGGTGTAGAAGGGTTTTTCCCACTGAATTGAGTTCAAAGATATATTAATGACCTACTGTGAAAAAACTGGATTTTTAAAGTTAAAATTTAAAAAAAAAAAATCTTAAGTGTATACGTACACCTTAAATTGAAGATTCAAGTATCTAATTTTCCACTTTATTTGTGCATCGTAATATACAACTGCACATTAAACCCTTCCAAAATGAATAGAATTTACTACTTCTCTTCCCTCCTCCAATACAACGGAACTTCATTTAACGGGTCTAATTCTTTTTCGAATCTTATTCTTTAATGCGAAACATTAGTTGACACTAGATTTACCTACATACTTTATCTATCTATCTATCTCTACGACATTCGTCAATTGTGCGCCAAGATTTCTTCCTTGTAAATATGAGTAGTCTCTCCAAACAAGCACATTGCATAGACAGATACAGACCAATTAAGCATGGTGTCTGTTAAATCTATTCCAAAATTGCTTGCATCTAATTTCTGAATATCTGTACATAGTACAAAGTAAAGTCTCCCGAAAACGTCTGTTTATTTGAACCACAAAAACTCAGGAAATAGCTAACGGATATTGGAAATATACCATTTTGCAGAGCATTTATTGGGGAAGATTTTAGTGCATTAAAGTCGCATCAAAATAAAAAAAGGGGGAGGGGTTATAATTGCGATTTTAAATATTCCGCACATTCGCGAGAACTGGTCATAGGCAAATAGCAAGAGCTGTGATATGCGTATGTGACACGTTTCTTTGTTTACGTCTGATTTTAAAAAGCGGTTCAAATCTCATTATGCCCAAAAGAAGGAAATCCAACCTTGGCCGGAACTCATTAAATGTCAAAGAGCTTCGTTTGTTACGCGATAAAAAAATGAAGAGCAAGAAACGTTCAGTTAGCGAATATCTGAGAAACAATATTTACACTTAGAGAATGAGAGTCTTTTGATGAACGAAATAACCCTATTTCTTTAAATTGCACTGCAACTGAATCGTAGAGACAGAACGAATCTTTTGAGGAGCGAAAGGATCGCGCGTCTGCTGACAGAAAAACACTTTTAAATTGGAGAAAGAGGAGAAGAAATGGGAAAAGAAAAAATGTAAAACAAAACTTTTCTACTGTTTATTTTGAGTGGATTGTTTTGTCCACGGACATATCCTATTTGTATCGTTTTAACAGTCTAAATATTTCCTAGTGTGTGCTTTAAAAAATTATTTTGCAGCTATTTTTGTATCATTTCTAAATATATTTTAGGTTTGTTTCATGTTGCGTAACATGCCCGCGCCGTATTGGTTGGAGGCTAGCCTGAAGTTTAATTTTTCTTCTTGGATGCTTTGCCACGGGCAACGGCGAGAGGATACTGTTAAGTCTATTTCATATGTATTAAATCAGTATTTAGATTAACCAAATTTATATTTGCTTTTCCAGTTTGAGCTAAAAAAAATTAAAGATGAAAATATGAAGTTGTGGCATTCATTAGATTTTATAATTGCATATCTTGTTTGTTTGAACTAAGTCAGCATATGTAACAGAAACCGAACAGTTGTTGACTCAAAGGACTTAAATCGAAAGTGAATATCGATAATGCGAAATCGGTTTCTTGAGGGAGGGGAGGAGATGAAGATGACATTAATCACGGGATTTTGTCGTAACAAATGTAGGTGTGTATAAACTTTTTTTTAAAAAAAGCCAATAAGTGCAGTTTTGTTTTTGGTCTTGTCACTGGTGTTTCGAGTTTCCGGTCTTCTTAATCCAAAAGAAAGAAATCTAAAATGCATCATCGGTTGTTTTTTTTAACTACATTTTTATGCTGTCATCGCGTTACACGCCTTATTATATGAGAAATTCGAAGGAATCCCATTCTTGCTGATTTATTTTCTTCACTTTTATTGCAGCCATCGTTTGAAGTTCAAAAAACATGGCTAGCGGAACGTCTACGTCTTGAAATTTCGGTTTTTCTTCAGGGCATCTAATTTCGCGCATTCAACTCTAACCTCCTGTTTTCTGTAAAATATCTCACTCGAATAATGAAATCCGTATAATGCCTTCAGAGGAGACCTGAGAGGGAAAAGTGGCATCGATTGCCGGATTACTTCTATATACAAATCAAAGTGGAACTGCCCCCCCCCTTTTGACGAAAAAATAAAACCTCGTCATTTTCTTTCTCCACTTTGATTACAACGAATCGGGAATCGAGATTTTTTTTAATAAAAAAGTCACTTCTTTCCCTACCCTGTTGTAGTCACACACACACACCCTCCCTCCCCAAATTGTCGCTGTCACTAGGCAGTTTTCCCCGTCTTCAATATCTCGGCGCAGAAATGATGCCTTTTGGTGTGAAAAGAATCTTTTTACCGATGTGCGATATTTTTTGGAATGGGTGTTTCTTTTTTTTTGAACCTCCCCCCTCCCCACAATATTTTCAGAACGGTACTTTGCCCATCGTTGAAAAGTCGCGAGAGCTCAAACATTTGATGAACCGTTGATGCGTGTTTTTCAGTTTACAACTTGCCTGTGACATTAGGATAACAATTCAAACATAGAGCATTTATCTGCTTTTGTTTTTATCACGTTAAGAACATGATCCTGTTTTCGTCAAGAGGTTTTGAATAATTGACGGCAACAAAAAGTTCAAACTCAAAATCGCATGGGCAATGAATAAAGTATAAATGGCAATATTCAACAACATCTTTTAATAGCATATTGTGGTGGAATGTAGGTTATTATGATCTGTGCAGAAAGCAACAAAATTTATGTCTTCAGATACATTTTTTAATAACCACATTAACACACCGAACAAAGACATAACAAAACATTTACGCGCGCAGCTTAACAGTACAATATCACATCTCATTCTGATTACACTCGCAACGCGCAATGCATTTTGGGATGGCATCTGGGATAACCTTATCAGGCATCGCCATCTAGTATCCAAAAGAGAATATAAGAGTTGTGTAACTGCTACAATATATATTTTTTAACTACTTTCAACCAATACTGCATTATTATTACGTACTCTTCTTTGAAAGCAGACGCATTTTTAAAAGGTTGATGTTTATTTATTCATAGGTTGACATTGAATTTATACGATGGCAACTTGTTTCGCCCCTAAACAAAAATATGTTACATTTTATTGCAATAGCCTAATAGGGTATATCCAATAGCAGGAATTTATAATTATTTGAAATTATAGACAGGGATATTAGATAAAAAACGCGATATTTAATAGAGATTAAAAAATATTGAGATATTTTAATTCGCAATCAAGTCAGCAATAAATTTGTAACTTTTTTTAAAAAAGAATTTCAATTTTGTTATTCAACTGTATACATTCTGATACACTTGGATCTGATAATATCAGTTCCTTCCAGGTTAAAAATCTAGTATCCGGAATCCCAGAAAAACTTATACTTTTACAACCTAATTTGTGCGAACATTACTTTCCGACTTTATAGCAACATGCAGACATCATTCCTCTCCTTAAAACAAGTTAAGACCACTAAACTTCTTTGAATTACCGTCCCTTTGCTTTGACTACCTACTCGTGTAAACTTTTGGGAAAATAATAAACAATAAAATTATTTATTTCTTGAAAGTTGACAATTTACTTCATTTGTGTCAAAGTTGATTTTGAAAAGAATTATCTACCCAAGATAATCGTTTAGCAATTGAGACGGATGTTCTTGCATTTTTACAAAGGAAACACTTGATAGCTTTTTATTTTCCCTCGGTATTGAAAAGACCTACGATCTCACATGGACATTTGGAATTCTCAAAGACATTAATCGTTATTGTTAAGATTCAAATGAACGTATAATAGAATCGTGCATCTTTAATTTTTTCTGATTTATGTATAATCCAACTAAATTTGTGTGTGTTCTGTTGATTTTTTTAAACATTCGAAATATCTTCCCTGAATAATGAAAGTAATCTTAAAAAAATATTTAATACTTTTTCCAATTAAACTCCCAATGTATTTCTTAGGCAATAAGTGCTATTTCTTTCTATACGAGTTTGTCTCCATTTCGTAATGCATTTCAATATTCATTTCCATTCATGGGTGTGTGTGTTTTTTCAGATTATATTTTGGTGATATTTTAAAAACTTCGAAAATCGTGAGGCAATGTGGTATCATAAATTATTATTTTTATAATTAAAATAGGTAACTTTGAATTATTACTCTCGACAACCAAGGAGACGGACTCAGGAATACAAAGATTATAGACTGTTAACCACTAAATATAATTGAAATTAAATCAGCGTATTATCACATTATGTGTTCAAGATGTCTACAAATATATGTAATGATGTTTTAAAATTTAATCCAAAATGAATTCATTTCCTAATTTTTAGCTTCATTTATCCCCTACTAACTTCATTCTATAATAGTCTCTTATTTCCTGATCCCATTCCGTTTTATCTATCGAATTAATTCCACAGGAGCTTTGTAAAATGACTGATTCTGCTTTCTCACACTCCGAGTGAATCGGCAAAGTATCACCGACTCGACACAATTCCTTTCAAAAGATCCCTCGTTTTCTTTTCCTGGTGGCTCGAAAATCCCTACTTAAATATCATTGTATTAACACATTAATGGCGGGAGTCTTAGTACTACGATTTGATCCGCGTTACCTAACATACTTTCGTCAAAATCCCTCGCCTTTAATGTGTTAACACTGTGGAAAATTATTTTCCCTCTCAGTATCATGTTATACACTGCGTGAAAAAAGTAGAAGGACAATAGATTATTTTAAATAAAGGAATAATAAAGCATTTTTTAAATAATTATTTTACATGCAAAAATTTTATAAGCAGATACCTGTATCTGCATAAAACGAAATAGGACTCATTTAAAAAAAAGTAGACTTAATTTTAAAAATCAGTTTTGACGATGTCATAATCTGTGAAAAAAGTAGAAGGACACTTCTAAAAAATGGGTTTACTATATTAATTAATATGGAATTCTTCTTCCATTGGCTCGAATTACTTCAAAAATTCTTTTGGGCATTGAACTATATAAAGATTGCATTTCTGTTTGGCAAAATTTGCCCCATACACATTGTAATGATTTCTGCAGTTCAGCTACAGATTTAAACTGTTTCCTCCCTCGTAAACGTGACGTACAATCATTGAGCATAAGTTCTATACAATGTTGAGATCAGGACTTTTGGTAGGCCATTGTAAAATACGAACTTTGTTTGCTGCAAAACAATTTTTAACACCATTTGCTGCCAGAATTGATGCTTTGTCTTGTTGGAAAACCCAGTCGCCTCCTCCTAACTCAGGGCCATATGGGAGAAGATTTGAGTTTAGAGTCTGGATGTAGTCTGGATGGTTCTGTCTACCATTTAGAAATACTATATTTGTTCTACCTCCATAACCAACTGTTAACGAAACCATTAGACCTCCTCCTCCCATTTGTTGAGTAGAATAGCCTCTTCTTCATTACCAAGACAGTGCCAATAGTACTGATAACCGTCTGAACCATCCAAATTGAGCTTTTTCTCATCGGAAAATACAACTGAGGTCCATTCAGAGTTCCAGTACATGTAGTCTTTAGTCCACTGCAGTCAGTGCTTAATGTGTCCTTCATTCCACTTCGGATGGTGCTTCCGTTTTTTGAAGATGAACTTTTTTGAGTATTTTATATAGTTCTAGACAGTTCTTTCGGATACACGTGTAATCCCTGGTAGGCATTGAGCCTTTTTGATACTTCCACCTGTATTTTTGAATTCACGAATGATTTTTCTTTGATCATGTTGTGCAAGTTTTTTTGGCCTTCTCATCTTCCTTTTTGGTCTGTCACTCAGGGTTTCTTATGAAGTTCGAAACAGTATTAAGACTGATACGTAGCTGCGGTGCAATCTCTCTTACACCTTTTCCTTCATTTTTATTGGCAACTATTTGGTCCTTCTGGAACTCACTTAAGGATTTTCCTCTGGGCATTCTAAAACCAATAAAAACTATGAATTTCTAACTAAATTCTTTATTCTTGACAAAAAGTTATTAAAAGTAAAAAAGTACACCAATCTTTATGGTTTCCAACAGCTTCAAAATCAATTTTTAGGATGTGTCCTTCTACTTTTTTCACACACCAAAAGTTGATAAGTATTGAATTCTCAACCTTAAATAGAGGTAGCAAAAAATTTCTCACCTAACTTAAATTAAAACATTAACAAAACAACCCTTTTAAAAAATCAGATAAAAAGCAGCATGATTAAAGCAAAACGTACAAAAAAATGACTGTCCTTCTACTTTTTTCACGCAGTGTATAAGACCTGGGGTAAAATGTTCACGAGCTTTTCCTCATTTCTCTATCTGTCGTTCTATTGTGTGTGTGCGTGCGCGTGCGTGTTCGTCGCTTCTGCTTGTGCATAAACGTGCCTGCTTCTCCGTGATGAAACAAAACAACATCGAAAAAAAAAGTATCTTCACTGTCTTTGAAACAGCCATTCTGCTTTTTAAAAAAATTAATGTTTACTTATATAAGCAGCAAAACAAACAATAAAGCATTAGAGTTAATTAAAACACAAGTATCTTGTCCTTGTTGAAACTTAGATGTATAAAACTTCTTTAGATATCTTGCCATTGGATCATTTAAATCATTCAGGTGTTTCTTTGTCCTTTCGCTAGGAGCTGGGATTCAACACCAACCTGAAGATAAACCTCTCGGACCTGACCACTGTGCTGGAAGAAATCATCTGCAATGTCCTGAAGCGCCCCGTCCTGCAGTTGGCTTTTGTGACCTACCAGAATGAGTTGCAGTATCTTAGGTACTTCTCGACTTCTATTTTTTTTATTAATTTATTCTATTCCGAAGGCAAAGGTTCCCCCGAAGGTGCTGGACTGGTGCTGCAGGTTGGTGGTTTAAAACAGATAAAAGTAAGGTAGTAAAATTTTGAAAAGAGTAATGTTCCCGCTCACATCTAATGTGTTTCCCTATGCTTTGTTTCAGATGACTGGTGCCGCATTCAATCCTAGGCCTGAGCGGTCATTTCTAAATCAAAATCGATCTCGTTACTCTTTCATTTGAAAAATGTTGATTGTATAGAAATAAAAGCAGGAAACAATTCTATTCTGGATTATTATATTAGTTATATATTTACAAATACGAATTTTTTTAAAAAGCCTGCCGCTAAAATAAAGTCCTTTTATTCATGGTGAACAAACAACACGACCTTCGGCGTCCGTCTCTCGTCCTTATCTAGCTCATAGAGCTGATATATAAAAATTGTTTTGCGAAATTTAGATTGGATTTAATATTGTTCACAATGTAATACAATTCGAATAATTATGGTTAAAAAGAAACAACATATCGGAAATGATAAAGAACTTTATTTGCATTAAAATAAACACACAATTATTAATCAGTCAATAATGTGTTTTGTAAACACTTGTATTGGCGAGAAAAAATCCCGCCAAGCTTGTAGCCAAGCGCTTGCAACACATTCGAGATTAAAATAAAGTAAGTGGCAAAATATTGTTACGGATTTCCTATATTAATCCGTCGGGTTCTTTTAAACTTGTATAGTGGGTGTGTATGGTATTAGAGATGAGATGAAGAGCACACAGAATGATCAGTCCTTTAGTGGAAACACAACACAGACGTTTATTTTCAGGACGAGACGAACACACAGCAGCACACAATAACAACAGTAACTCACAAGTAGTAACAATATCTGCAGTACTAGCTATAGTACTCGACGCTGCTTCCTCAATAGACTACAAGGCACACAGCTCAATTCAGCACTTGCTTGGCTTCGCCGCTTCTTGTTTTCTCCTCTGGAGGACTCGCTATCTGCTGTCGATTCCGACGACTACTCCTCAGCTTGAAACGATGGCCCTTATATAGTCCCAAGAGGCGTGGCTAGAAATATCTCGACCAATCAGGGTGCGTCTGGACATATCTCGGTTCCTGATGGACGAATCGGGAAAATTCTCGATGTTTCGGGTATTTTCCATTTTGTCGCCAAATGGTCGCCAAGTTTGTCGCCAAGCGCTGGGATCATTTCTAAGAGCATCCACAGCATCCAGTAAAGAATACTGTAAAACTTTCTTTCCAGTGAAGGAACCAATCATGCTGGGAAGCAGCATCACAGATACGTAACATTCGTAACAATATAATGCAGTTACATCAGTTTAAACGAAGCTTAGTAACATGTTAAATAAATTCAATACAATAACTAAGTCAAACTGTGAAATATTACTCAGTTATAACAGCAAAATCACTGAGTAATTGAGGTTACGAAATTTTAAATTGACTTAAAATGGATATAAACAGAATAAGTTTATTGTAAATGCCTGTGAAATGATACAGGACTATCCTTAGAAGCTTTTTCTTTGCATCCAATTGCACTGCAATAGGTAACCATGGCTTAAATAAGCTTTAAATTCCAACAGTTAAACGCGGTAAAAAAAAACTGCCATTGAAATATAATGGGGAACGGAGAATGTGGTTACAGCTAACATAAATTCTGTCCCATGGTCACGTGTTTTTATCTTGCCCTACACGAAAGTAGGGTTGCACTTCCTCTATCAGTATACCAGCTCTATGATCTAGCCCTACCGGTCAATCCTCTCTGGGGGGGGGGAGGGTGACCTTCGAATCCAGGATGCAATATTTGGCAAAATATCGCCCTATGGTGGGAGAACCATGGTCGATCCTTACTATAGGCTTGAGGTAAATTAAAAAACGTTGTTAGTCAAGAGTCAAAGTAGTAATGTTTTTGTGTTTAAATTTATTTAAGTGTGGAAAAGAAGAATGGAATTTGAAACGAACTAACTTATCACAGAAATGCGTAAATTTACATAAATTTTGATTGTAGTTCCAGAGAACCGTGATCTAAAAATTTTTCCTCATCAGGAGTATCGATAGTTTTCCTATAAGGAATCTACCTAAATTCTGCTAACTTTCAGGACTAAATAACTTTCCTTAAAATGCAGCGAATTCCTTGGATCAGGGGTGACGCACCTTTATGAATCAATGTTCTGTTTTTTTCTAAAGAAATGTTTGATGAGGTATAGGCATACTGTCAAAAACTTTTAACTTATGATTATTGGAGAAGTAATAAAACTAAATACTAACCATTCAAAAATCTTTGTTTACTTTAAAAGTATATTTTGCTTCGTATAATAACAGATGTTAAAGTTAAAAGTGTAATTCAGATTAAATTAATATTAGTGTGACTTCTGTTGTTGCAGATTAGACGACAAATGACTTAATATCAGGATTGCAAGATGTCACTTTTAGCAGAATGCTTGCTGAATGGGAGTCATCTGCCAAACGGTTTCTAAGCGAGTCTTTATTATTTATCTGTAAAAATAATGATTCGCAGGATAGATGAAAATATGCTTAAAATAGCATGAGCCAGCTTCTTCAAACAGTTAAATGTTTGAATCAAGTTCCTTGTTTTCAAAATTTATTATTGTCATTCTTACTTATATTGCTTGTTAACCTTTCTATTTCAATCAACCTTAATTTCTTTTTTGCTTCAATACATTTTTGAATCCATTTTAAACTGGACTGGAAATCAATCAGTTGCATTTCAAAGTATCCGATTTTAGTGTATCTAATAAAGTTACATACAAACCATTTTGATCGATGGCAAACCCAAAATTTTTTTGCCGCTTTCCATTGGTTCGCCTCCTTGCCTTAGATTATCCCCAAACCGTTTTTGGCAATTAAATGTTTACTGTAAAACAGATGTAGCTCCAACTTGGGAAAATTTAAAATTGTATGCACTATCACTTAGTTAAAATTTTAAAAAAAAATTCATGGTCATTTGGTGCCAAAAGAAAGCGAGAACTAGGATGTCCAATCTTAGTTCTCGCGTTACTCAAGGGATGGAGCTGTCTGTCTCGTTGGAATTTAGAATTTTCAGACGTTTTTTACAACTTTCTGCAAACTTGAACTATTGTAGCTGTCTCCTTTTCGCAGCAAATCCTTCGATTGTTTTTAACAACTTAAAAGGTATTTATTGGTGTCCATGGTTTAAGTTAAGCTGGACGTTTATGAATTAAGCAGCACACTTTTATAGCCTTTCCCATTGCCTGCATTCGTATTAATTATTCCATGAGCTAATTAGCACATTTCATGATAAGAATTAATTATTTCATTAGCTAAAATATCCACTTGAGCTTTTTGTATTTGTATTGATGATCTAAAAAAGAGTGTTGTTTTTGAAGGCAGTCGATGGAGCAGATGCAACGTGAGCGGAACAAGCTGCGGGTGAGTGTGGAGGAAGCGAATTCCCGGGCCGCCCTCCTGGCCCAGGAGGTGGACGACAACCACGCCAGACTCGAAAGCTCCCTGCACAACAAGCTGCTGTAAGTACACCTCGCAGTTCGTGCACCAACGCGCGTTCAATCCTCTAGCTCTTTGCATTTTTGTGTTATAATGCTCACTGTTCAGAATGCTATTTTTCAAAGATTTGAGAATGCGGAATCGTATCTACTACATATCAACAACAACATCGTATCCATCAACATCCCGTTGTAAAGCCGAGATAGAGCTATTTTGGGAACGGACTTCGTCATTTTGAACCCTCGGTCAGATAACGAGAATAATACCTGAGCTGGCACCACCCTCTTCAAACTTCCTCACCAACGGAAGGACGTTTGACCTGACAGATTTAACGTGCAAGAAACCCCTTTACACTACGGTTCTTCGGTGGAATGGAGTCTCAAACCTGAAACCCTCCAGTTCCGAAGCCAAGACTTTACCATCTGGCCACCGCGGCCCCTACGTATTGGGCATACTAGATTCACCCATCTCCACCTGTTGCTAGGCGAACAACCACCTCTATGTCCTCAGTGTGACTGTCAAATGTCTGTCCAACATATATTGGCAGAATGTCCAAATTTCAATGCTCACCGTTTGCACTTTTTTTTTTCCAAATACGAACACTCCATTTACCTTTCTTACTTACTTAACCCCCGGGGGGCACCTCAAAATGAAGATGAGATGCTTCCGGTATGGTGGTTGGATTTTGCCAACCCGTTGGGTACAATAATAGGTGGGTGTTCTGGCCTTCCCATTGATGACGGGATGTACTTCCTACGGAGAGCATTCTACCGTGGCCGGTGCTGGCCCTTAGGACTCAACCACAGTTCCCACCTGTGTTGCTGTTTCCACTCATTCAGTCTTGCGAAGTTAATCAGTGTGCTTCTGTGGCGGGTTGGAGGTCAGTTGTCTGACTTATCTTTCTTACTTGGTAAGACACCACATGCTCAATTTTTCACCTTTTTGAAATCGGTTTTTATACACATATTTAATTATTCTACAGTTTTTTCAAAAGTCTCCATAGTTTTTTTATAACTAAAATTTTACTTTTTAATCCTTGAAACATACACATGCGCGCGCAGTTAGGCGCAGCATAGTCAACATCAATTCTCTTTGTGCCAATTCAATCCAAAAATCCAAATTCACAAGGACAAATGCAAGTAGCTAGAGGATTGAAATTATATTTAAAGATTTATTTTCCATCCATGCTATAATGTTAAGGACAAATGACGGCCGTGATAGCCTGATTGTTAAGGCATTCAATTCGCATCCTTTAGGTTGTGAGTTCGAACCTGCCATCCGAAGACTACGTGTAAGGTGGCGCCTGGTGTACATGTAAATATGTCGTGGTCACAAAGTCCTCCATGTCGGAAGTACATACCACTGAAGGGAGGGGAGGGGGGTACTAGATCAGAAGTGATCGTTATCTGGTTTAGGTCTAAATTACGATCTGTGGATCTGAATGAAAGTGATGCATCAATAAAATCCGCTACGTAAAAAGGGTTGTGACGTGTGAGTAGAGAGTGAGGCGTTCCTTTGACTCTATAGACGCTCATTCGGCTTAAAACGCTGACAGATAGCTGTCAGCGGGCTTGTAAAATGCCATAAGTCACAAAAACAAGGACAAATAGGCGGATTTCCCATAGAACACATTGCGATTAAACTGTAACTGGCATTTATAATTTTGGTGAAATGACCAAACTTTAATTTTTTGCCTTGTTTTATGAACATTATATACTGAGTGTCCTGCTCTAATTCGAAAGATCATGGAAGCCTAGAAATTTATCCATATTTTGAGTTGATATATTATTAGTTAAGGAAATACCAGATACTTCCTAGAGGTTATGGTAGTCTGGTTGGTTGAGCGTCAGTCTCGTAATCGAAAGGTCGCGGGTTCTGTCCTCGTCTCGACCAAAGACCGCCGTGTTCGCTCCTGGCAGTTGGAGCACGTTCAATAGGTCCTCCAAGTTCCCATTACAAATGATACCACTGAATCAGGGATGAGTCGCTCTCTGATTTGGATCTCAATTCTGACTTGCGGTTTGATGAATGAGTTCGACAACCCCTTAAAAAGGGTTGTGTCGTGTGTGTTCGAGCAAAGTCGTCCTTTCACCTTAAAGGTACTTGTTCACAACGAAAGGCGCACACTTCTGCCTTCATTCGGAAGGGCTCCGCTCATTTGGACTTGGTATGACCAAGTGGCAATAGACTGACCATCACCACCAGATACTTCCTTGCTAATGATTGTAAATCTTTTCTTGCAGTTTGATGGAGAAGAAGTATCAGGAGCAGGCGCGTGTGCTGATGGAGGAGCTTCAGCAGGAGAGAGAATCCATGAGCTCCCAGAGCAGCAAACTGAAGCAGCAGCTGCAGCTGGACATGGATGCGGCGCGGGAAGAGGAGGCTAAGCTCAAGACGCGACTTCATTTGCTGCAGCAGGTAATGCACCAGCAGTATAAATCAGTTTTTTTAAAGCTGCTGTTATGGATTTCACCAAATTTCAAACCTAGTTTGCAAACATTTATTTTATATTCAGTACAGCAATTTTCTTGATTATGAAATAAAGAATTCTAAATAATATGGCTTTGAAATACTCATTTACAAAAATTATGTTCTTTTTTTATTATTATTTAAATACTAGCTGATACCCGGCGCGTTGCTACTGCCGAAAAAAATATTGTGCAATATATCAATAATTTGATAATGTTTCATTGAAATAGGATGAACGGTACGACAGCATACAAAATATGAACAAACAAATATGCATTTTTATGAATTAGATTTTTGCATTCTTTTAGAATTGTAAAACTTGGCGATCTTTCAGAATGATAGTGAAAGAAACTGCGTATTGTATCTCTTGATTCGCTTAATATTCGTTCGGAATTCTCAAACTTAATTTTAGAAAAGGAGATTAAAATATTTTCTTTTAAACTGGATTAAACACAGAAACTTATTTATACCATAAAATCGTTAATACAGTTTTTAAAAAATTTGAAAATTAAGAGGGTGCAAAATTATTTTTACTCTAATATTTTTTGGTAGTTACTGCGAAAAACACTAAAATTTAATTAAAATTTCAAACGCCCAGAGTTGGTTCCCCAAGTTTTCATGCATTATCTATAATAAAGTTATTACCTCTGAAAATGGCTTGCATGATCTTTGTGCTCTATAACTACAAAATATTAACCTTTAATTTGGAATTAGCATTCCTACTGAATCTACTGTCTCCTCAGCGAGCTATTTGGTGACAAATCTTTGGTAGATAGGTGCGGTTGAGATTCGATTTTTTTTTAAATTTTAGATAATTGTATTATCTCTATAACCATCAAATAGATGTAAAAAAAATAAGCTGACCAAGTTTCATTGCAGTCGAATGAACGGTTTAAGAAGGCATAACAGACATACAGACAAACATTCATTTTCATTTATATAGATTGTTACGGAATTTCACCTTCACAAATGAATAGAAAAACGGATACAGTTCTCACCAGATTGAGACTGGGTCATACTCGGTACACGCATCGTCATCTGCTGTTAGGAGAACAAGCTCCAATGTGTTCTCGGTGCAATTGTACTGTGTCCGTCCAACATGTGCTTTCTGAATGCCCAAATTTTGATGCACAGCGTTTACATTTTTTTAAATCTAATAATATTGATTTATCTGCT
>JAPMOQ010038814.1:0-29021 GCA_026543055.1 Argiope trifasciata
ACATTTTGTATAAATTCAATTATTTTATTGTTTATTTAATCCTAATTACTAAACTCCTCTGTTTTCTTAGGCAGCATTCATTGTTTCGTGAAGATCACCTTTTGTTCCAAGACTGTCTCATTACACACACACACACACACACACACACACACACACACACACACACACACACACACACACACACACATATATATATATATATATATATATTGCCAATGTGCATGAGATTTTCTGCTTCAGCTTTCTTAAATTAAACTATTAGAAACCAGTGCTATTAATCCAAGTGCCTACGAACCAGTAAACATATATAATTGCACATATTATTTCGATTTTCCTTGGATGTTTATTACAGTGTACTTAACGCTTATTGCAAAACGATTATTTAAATATTTTTTTAAATTGAAATACGAGGAACCAAAGACTACCAACAGTCAAATGCCCACAATTCAAGTGACTTAGAAGTCACAAGACAAATATAACTGAACATGATATTTTTCATCTAATTGTTGTTTAATTATTGTTGATCGCTAAAAAAAAGCTTATTGCTTAAAAGGAATAGATAATATTTAAATACTGCTAGGAAAATGTTACAGAATTAAATAGTTTTAGTTCAAGTGACATCAAATGAAATTTCTTTTGTTTATTTTTCTCTCAAATTCTAAATTACCTAGTATTCTGATATATCCCTAACTTCAATAAAAATGTATGCAAATCCACTGGATTTACCTGATGCATAAATTTCCATGTTATAAAAAAGGCAAAAGCATATTAAAGAAATTCATGCATGTTTTATAACTTGATTTATTTTAAACATTTAAAAATTTTATTGCAATGAATTTATCAAATGTTTAAGGATTAATTGTACATTTTATTAAACAAGCATGTTTTTATCTTATTAAGTGACGCATTAGATATAAAAATATTCAAATACAGAAATGACTTCTCTCTAAATCTTAACTTTTGTATGAAATTGTAAGTCAACATGATAAAAGCAAAACAAAGAAGAAAATAAACGATAAAGCTCTCTAAAATAAACAAATATTTTAAAATATAAATTCAAATATACCATCCAGTGAAATTTGAACTTTTGAGTGACAAAACATTTTTAAAACTTCGGGTTTTTTAAGGGTATTTCAAATAACTATTATACCAATGTAAAATTTATTATTTATTGAAAAAATATTTTACTCTCCATGGAGGGAAAAAGAAATGTTTCCATTTTAAGATGTAAAATAATATTTGTTTCCTAAAAAATAGACAATATTTTTTAGGATACATCATATTCAATGATGAGATGAATTTCATATTCAAAAAGTGGTGTATCCAGAAAAAAAAAGAATGATGAATAACATATTTTCAAAATCAAAACAATATATTTATATAGGCTGATTTATTGCAGCGATGTCATTTACATTTTAGTACATCGAAAATAAAAAGTTTTGCCTTTTACTATCAATACATCTTAGGTATTTGCATCACACACAAAACGCCATTAATTTAATAAAGCTAAAATTGAAAAATAATTTTTTTCAAGGGTGTGGATCATTGCAATAGTGGATATTTAGAAGAAAACTAGTTTTTTTAACATTTGATTCTTATTTTATGTCTAATTCATGCTTATTTTTATTTTGATATCCAATTTTCGTTCTTATAATTTACACAAAATTTACTTTTTTTGTTGTGTAATTTGTTAAATATTTTTGATATTTAACAATATTTAATATTGAATGTGTTAATTTTGTTAAATATTTGTTTGCTTAGAAATGTAAAGTTTTAAAATTTCCCTTGAGGCTTATCAATTTTTATAAAAAAATTTTATCCTATTCAGTTTAAAATATATTCTCTTCAAACATTATTTGAAAAATATTTATAATAAACTTACTTAGTAATATTATTGCTTACACTTTAGATATCTGAACAAGTTTTCTAAAAAAAGAATTAGCGATTTTTTGGAGGTGAAATTTTCCAAAAACTATTTGCCAACACAAATTTTTTAACCTCTAATTTTGCAAATAAATTTCTTCTTCTGATTTGGTATTATTGAATTTTCAGAAAACGCCATGTAATTTGAATGAAATGAGTATAACTTTTAGATTTTTGTACTATATATGATTTGCTATAAAGCAAACTGAAATTAAAAATAGTTTAAAGATTTAAATATATAGAAATATATTAAAAACGAGCTTAAATCAAACGTAACGATGATCAAATATATATAAATAAATAAGTTACAATTTTTAAAAAAATATTTCTTTTCCATATTTATTAATAGATTTAGTTTAATTTAGCGATAATTATAAATATTTTAACTATGAAAATCTCTATATTTTAACTATTTTTTGTATAATAATTATAAATAAATAAAACTCTTCCATTCTATTTAGCAAATGCTTACGAATTCATCTAAATATTTCTGAATGATTTAATTTTTTTTAAACAAGCAATAAGACATTCAAGCAAAATACTGATTTACTAGTAACATTCACTATTATTTATTGTCATTAACTGGCAAGAATAATACATTACATGAATTCGAAGACTATGCAATAATGAAGTAAACACCATTCATTAATTTTGTCAAATACGTGTCCTGTCAATAAGACGCAGGTGTGAAATCACAAAGTCAATCAATTTCACACATTGAGAATACTGCATTCAACGTTCCACGATACAGAACTTCAAAGGCTGCTTTTAAGCCACAGTATTGAGATAACTTCCAACGGGTGCGAATAAATGCATGCATCAAATCATTCTGCCTAATGTGTAGGATGAATGCATGGATCAATTCATTCCAAATGCCAACAGTATGTAGGATAGATATTAATCATCAACAACCACCTTCTGCATTGGATAGACATGTTTAATATATCCTGATATATATTAAACATGTATATATAAACCCTATATCATCAAAATCTATATCATCTATAAAACCTATAGGGTTTATATGATATATAAACCCTATATCATATGTAGATATGTGCTATTTAAAGGAATGATTGCACATTCTAGCTTATAATTATACTTGGAATGAATTAATGGGATTTCATATATTCAAATATAATTTCATCCAATGTATATTACCTTACCTATAAAGATGTAAGCTGTTTCATTTCAAACAAACTCAATGTCGGCAAAAATGTGTGTTATTATTTGTTATAGAAGAGTAACGAATAAATGATCAAAAACTTCAGATACTTCAATAAACATTTTTGTACATGCACTTAGTTATAAATTTTGTTGCAAAGTGGAGTTGCAAGAAAATTTTTTAGAAAGGCTTAGAAAAAGGTTCACTTTGCCACCAAATCCTGGATTTAATCAGACGGAAGAACAGCAAATAAAATCAAGATTTTGGCCTCAAACAAAATGGGCAAACAACAAAGGGACATAACTGTAAAACAAAGACGCATAATCTATAATCCCTATATTGCATCTTTAAAACCAGAAATTCGTTATTTCATGAAATATATTAAATTATTTCATGAAATAAGGAAATATTTGGCATTTTTTTTTGACTTAACTGTAAAATACAACGTTTAATTTACATTTAATATTGTTATAAAATGATTTTTATTTAAATTATACTGGCCACTTTTAGCTATTATTTTGTTCATCAGGATTGTTGACTATTATTCGAAATCGGTTAAACGTTTCATTTGGGCAAATTATTTTTTTAAAAGAAACATCACATAGATATTTGATATGAGTGGAAAAAGTGAATTCATTTCAGTTAGTTTCTGCAAATTAAAAAAAATATAAATATTAAGAAACAAAAGAGGAAAGCACTTGATAGCTATGAAGTGATGATGATGATGCTATGATGTTAAAATATTTGATCAAAATTGCACAAATGATGCTATGAAGTTGCAAATATGTGATTGAAAAAGCACAAATGATGCTATGAAGTTGCAAATATGTGATTGAAAAAGCACAAATGATGCTATGAAGTTACAAATATGTGACTGAAAATTTTGATGAATTAGTTTGAATGAAATAATAATGATTACAAACATTGTTAAGGATAGTGTTTAAAACTGAATTAAAATAACATTATAATTTTTGAGAAAATTGTGACAAATGGGATTGATATCATTAGAAAGACAATTTTTTGAATTGTAAGTTAATGAAAAAACATTGTTTTTGTTGTGTTAAAATATGCATGACCCCTATTTCCGTTGGCAAATCATAGATATTATCCATTTAGTTAATAATATTTTTTCTATCAATTAAATTTTCCATTTGAAGCCTGTTTTCGATTTATTTTATATTTTCTTCAGTCTTTGCGAACGTTTTGGTGATATAGAAAACCTGCTTCAATGTCTCTCACAATATTTTTCAGTGCTATTCAGTGTGTTGAATTGAATTTCGAAGCTGTAAAATCGTTCAGCGATTCAGTCTGAAATTTGTACAATGGTTAATATAAATTTTTCTATTGAAGTTCAATAATTAGGTGAAAGAGCGGTGACTTCTGAGTAACGTACGTTAGCGCTTATTCATATAGATATATTTTTCAGTCTTTTTAAATAAGGAGGTGAGATTTTTAACCGCTTTCCTTGCAATTTGCATTGAAAAAAATGCGAAAAACCATCACATTTTTTATTTTATTACTAAACACAAAGAAATGAAACAAAACAAAATATGTAAGTTTTCAGTTGAATTTTTAATTTCTTATGAGTGTCAAAGCGTTCAGTTTCAATATTAGTTGTTTTATATTCATTTGATTATTTTTAATATTACTGTTTATGTAAGATCTCGAGTTATCTCGGGCGAATGAAAAAAAGTCTTTGTATAATAGTTTTTGAAACAAGGGACAACACAAAGTGACATTTTGTAAGCTGCTATCTGGTATCTTTTCTTACGGTTTCACCTCTGGAATCTCTTTTACAGGAGCATAGAAAATATAGCCTCATTGAATTTCTTTGTTTTTATTTTCAGCAGCAGGTATCACTATCTGGAAAATTATCTCTTTTATCATTCTTTTATCATCTCCATCAATCATCATCTCCATTATTTTACTTTTTTTCAACGCAACTGTCCTTTTTTATACATTACTAATCCATAAGTAAGCGTATATTATGCAATAGGGAAAATACGCGACCAGTCCTGCCAAAAAAACCTTGAAACCAACAAAATTTGGTTAACTGCCAATCAAGGCTGAATATTCCCTTTCAATTCCAAGGCAAATCATATTGATAAATTCTGCTTCGCCCGAGTTTTCTCGGGACAATAATTAACTGCAGTATATACGAACTAGAGAAAACTCAGGATAATCAGGCAATATGTTAGAAAATGTTTATTATACCAATAGTTCAACAACAAACAAATCAATATTCCAGGTGAATTAGCTAATTTATTATTATACTAGTGTTGTATACTAAGACATCATTAATCCTTTCGAGATAGTTGGATTTTCTCAAATTGCATTCACATGACTAGATTTCTGAAATATTTTTTATAATTTGAGTAAGATTTATTCATACATGACATGTTTTAGTATTAAAACTTTTTTCCATGAAAGTAAATAATGCTAAAATATATCTACTTTTTAACTACTTATTTTTACTTTCCTCTCTAGCATTACTAACTATCTCATGTTACCAAAGTTCGAAACAGGGCCATAGAATTAACTTTTTTGAAACAAATAATTTTTTAGTTTTTTAATTATGAACTTCTGTCTGTTATGTATTGAATCTGATGCTCACAACAGGTATGGAAAGTTCAAGAAATATTTATTATCGGATAAGAAATGCTTAGTTTATTTGATCATCTTTTCAGATGTTTGTCTTTTATCTTTTTTTAAAAAAAATGAAATAGTGTCAGGTGTTTACTATGGTGAATACCATTAAATATTAATTATAAACTTAAACTTATATATTAACTTAATAACGTAAATTAAAATTATCTCAACTAAAATTATGTATATCAATTAAAATTATATATATATATATATATATATCAATTAAAATATATAAAGATATAAGTTTAATATAAAATATCTAACAGTATGCTTATATCAATTAAAAATTAATTGATATAAAGTTAAATATCATTATAATTGTGATGTTCTTCAATATTTTTTTGAATGCAAAAAAAATTGTTAAAACATTTCCCCTTTTCATATTTCATAGCATATCGTCTAAAAATTATATGTAAAATAAAGTTTCAAAGTATTTTCTTTTTATATTTCATAGCATATCTTCCTTCTAAAATATTGATAGCAACAAAACTTGAGAATAAATTTTACATGAGCTTTTAAAAAATATTTCGCAGGACGATATTATTAACCACTTAACTGTCTTATTTTCTTTACTATCTAATAAGATGACACCTTGAATTTTGGAAATTTTTTATTATTTTGATTCAACTAGAAATTCATTGAATACTTGGCTTATCTTTGTATTCGGAATAATTTTCATATTGAATTATAATCGTTATGAATTATTAATTTTTTGCTTACAACTATAAAAATTCGATAAATCGATGCACGTATGGCACTCAGGCAAAACAGTTAAGTGATTAAATATGAATCGGTTTGATCAGGAACATGAAAGGTCAAAGACTTCAATTCCATATACATCAGAAATATTTTATCTCTTCTTAAAAAATAAACATTATTCAGACCGATTGCAAAATAGTCTGCCTGTTACTAAAAAGTAGTTTTCAGAAACGATATCACGTTCTTTAAAGAGATTTTCAAATTTTAAAGTTAGTTTTTCTTCTTTAGAATTGAAGAAAAAATTCCTGGGAAAGACATCCATTTTTCAAAGTATTGTTTGTATTTTGGAAAAATAAACATTAATTTCTAAAGAGTTCGCATTTTACAGAAATTAATTATATGTCTTCCTTTCTCTTATGTAAGTTAAGACGAAATTTTTGTTCATCTTTCAAAAGTAAAACAATGACAATTAAAGTTTTTCTGTAGTCAGTATGGCTTAAATATGTTTTTCCAAAGTATTAACAGCAAAGTAAATATTGAATATTTTCCTTTAAATTAGCCGTTTCAGTCAGTTGAACGATTAACATAATATTTATAATTACTAACTGGAAAATAAAGTTCTTTTTCAATTTGTTTTGTGTAATTAAACTGAATAAAAGCACAAATGTATAGTCAGATCGTTATTTTTTTATTCATAGCTATATTAAATCCATGCTTTTTTAAAAACTTTAATTGTTGTAATTAAAGTTAACTTTTAATAATACATTTAATTTTGAGCTATCAAATACTTTTTTTTTAAAATGGTCTCAATGAAATAAAATTACTTTTTCTTATTTGATTTTCTGATAAACTGTAATTGAATTATCATTAAAAAACAGGCTTTTGTGTTTAACGAATTCAGATGGATAAATTACCATAAGATGAATATTAATTATTAATTTATATAAACTTCCACATAAATTAAATAAATCTTAATTCTAAGGAAAAAAAAGTTTGCAATCTCTAACTTAAGAAATAATTCCAATCATGAAAACTTCAAAGTATGTTATCTTCAAATTTTTGATAAATAAATATTTTTTTCTAATATATTTTATGAAATTCTGTTATTAAAATGCAAGAAAAAAAAAGAAAAACGTTGTTGGAAAACATTCATCGTAAAAGTAAATCAATGATTATCCGTCAACAGAGACTTGCTACCGAAAATCATATAAGAATTTCAATGTTGAATTAGTTTTAAAAATGTAATGAATCATATTAAGGATAAACTTGAAGTTCAAAAATGATAAAAAAATAAACGGATAAACGGTAGTATTAGTATTTAGTATATATATATATATATATATATATATATATATATATATATATATATATATATATTATACAAGGTGTCTATAAAAGAACTCCGGGGTTTTAAAAATTCCTATTTCACTAATTATAAAAGATAGCAAAATTTAATCGATTTCTCTGAAAAGAGTAGCTCAAAAAGTTTTACTCATACGAATTGGGAATGTTTGCATCAACTGCTGGCGGCGCTGCAGGGCGTTGACCTTGAAATGATGGCGACTCCGCAACAAAAGGCTCAATGTGTTATTTGGCTCACAGAAACGAAGTCTGTAGTTACAGTACAAAGAAACTTTCGACGTAAATATGGTGTTACCCGCCTTCTGACAAAACCATTCGTCAATGGTTCAGTGCATTTAAGGAAACAGGAAGTGTTTTGAAGCAAAAGTCGTCGGGTAGGCAGAGTGTGTCTCAAGAGAAAGTAGACAGAATCCGAGCTTCATGCCTTCGAAGCCCTAAGAAATCGTTGACAAGACGCAGCCTGGAGTTGGGGTTACTAAGATCAACTGTCGGTAAGGTACTTCATAAAAGACTACGTTTAACTTCTGACAAGATTCAACTTGTACACCACATCAAACCAGCAGACAAGGTTAAGAGATACGACTTTGCTGTTTCAATGCTAGATAAAATTGATGACAATAATGGTTTTTTAAAAAGTGTAATTTTTAGTGACGAAGCTTCTTTTCATGTGTATGGTTACGTAAACCGGCATAATTGCAGAATTTGGGGTTCTGAGCCGCCCCATGAGTTTGTCGAGTACGAACGCGACACGCCCAAAGTAAATGTTTGGTGTGCGCTTATGCATGACAGAATAATAGGTCCGTTTATTTTTATTGAAAGAAATATCAATGGTGATGTCTACTGTGATATGTTGGAGGAGTATCTTTTTCAGTTAGATGACATTGAGGCGGAGAAGGGTTTAGTTTACTTTCAACAAGATGGGGCCCCACCACACATTAGTTTACGTGTGCGTGAGGCATTGGACGCTCGGCTCGGCAACAGGTCGATCAGAAGGGAGGGACCTATTCCATGGCCTCCAAGGAGCCCTGATCTGACTCCGTTGGATTTTTTTCTTCTGGGGGCATATCAAGAATCTTGTGTATGCAGAGAAAATTCGTGGTGTTCAACATCTCAGGGAACGAATAGTCAATTGTGTGGCAACCGTCCCCCCAGACATGCACGCCAGGACATGGAAAGAGATAGAATACCGTTTAGACGCCTGCCGTGCCACTAACGGTGCTCATATAACACTTTACTAAGTGTTAAAAAAAACTTGAAAATGTAAGCTTTTCAGTCATGTACAAAACATGTATGTATGTTTTTTATTTCATTAAAATATTTTGCCTCAAAACCCCGGAGTTCTTTTATAGACACCCTGTATATATATATATATCTGTGTATGTGTGTGTTATAAGTTATAATTTTGTTGTACTTTTAAAAATGCCATAACATAAATGCTTAGCTTATTTGAAATATTTTTTATAATTAAATGCATATTTCTACAACTGATGAATGCGAAAACAAATACCAGATACACTGCACATAAAATAAATCCTTATCTATCTGTAAAGGATAAGAAACATGAAGAGATATTAAACCTTTTTACTAAATTCTTTGAGGCAAAAAAAGTATTTTCGCTCCATGTATCCTAAATTATTTTTGAAAAAGATACGAAATGCTTCGTTATTTTCTAGATGGGAAAAAATGAGTTCAAGCTTTAATTTGTTTCAGAAAATAAAAGTGGATTTTGTAGCTTTGAAGAATTTTATCCTGTTTTGAAGAGTTCTAAGTATAGATCGTTTCTAAGAAATCAAATGTTCATTTCTTAGCTCAAATTCTCTGAAAAAATAATTGAAATAAATTTCATAAAAATAGAGATCAAATTGTATTAGAAAAACTAATAATGACCCTGCTTTCTTCCAAATAATAAATTAAACAGCTTATAATGAATTGGTATACATTAGTAGTTTTGACTTATAATAATTCCAGATATTTTCGAATCTAAATCTGTTTTTTTTTTAATTTGAGGAAACGGACATCGTTACATTGAATGTGTATAGCGCATGCTGCCAAAATGGCTCCTTTTTCTATCAATGGTAAAACTAATTTTGTTTCAGCATATATTAATAGATGCAAAGCGATTTTTTAATAACTGATTCTTTTTTAAATATTGAAATTTTTAATTTTTATAATTATTTTTGAAATAAAATGCATTAGAGGAACTGCTTACATTAAAAACAGAATTTTCGGTTGTACAGGTCAATATTTTCTATTTTTTTTTCAAATTTTTTTAAATTCAAACACCTTTAGCTCCAAAATCGTTGATATTCACTAATTAAAAAAAGTTTGTCTACATTTAAGTTAACCGGTTGCTTCGAACGTCAACGAGAAGTAAAGATAAAATGCAGTTCTTAACGATTTTGTTACTATTTTAATTCAATAATAATAGTTCTATGACATTACTAGTACACAGCTATAACTTTTTGAAATTATTTTCTTTGTTTCAGTATATTAATTTATAAATATATACGCTTTTGAGCAATTTGTCATATTATCAAATGATAAATTTTTTGTTGTTTTAACTTGAAAGTTTCGAATCTACAAAAAAGGGACGCTTTTGAGCATAAAATTCTTTTTTCTCTTTTAGCATTACCAGAAAGTGATAAAGAAGGTTGTCACACTTGGGAACCTGTCGCCAACATAAAATTACAACTTGGCTTGAATCTCCGACGTGAACCTATTCTCGTGTCTTGCCAATAAAGAACAGGGTCATAAGAAGTTATCATTCAAAAAGCACACATAAGAAAATGCGAAAAAACTCGAAACAGTGAGGTGAGGTAGATTTTTTTTAAATTTGCAATTTTTCCAGCTTTGAAAATTTGTTGGAGCTTGATTGATTTTCGGATAGTGAAAAAGCCAAAGTTGATGATTGCACAGCACAATTGTCAATAGTCACGTCAACATTCAAAAAGAGTTTAAAAGCGATTTTCACTCACACGAATAATAATGGTAAATCCAAAAGTTTTGGAGCTCCTACAATTTTAAGGGAAAAAACCTATCATTTTCTAAATATCGACGCATGTGTAATCTGATAGTGACGTGATTGTTTCCAACCGTCTTAAACTGCTTAACGATTTAAATTAATTCAGACAACTATTGATTTCAAAATAATTAAGTTCCCCAAAATAAATAATATTCGCAATAGCTCATCTCATTTTTTGTTATAATTTTCAGCCGTTTATATGAAGATTTATTTTCGGAAATTAAAAAACTAATAATAATCAAGGGACTAAGAAGAAATGGCACGTTAAAAAATTTCATGGACAAATTACAAAATTATAAGGGGATTTTAACTCATAACAACCCTCCAAATTTTAAAAGTATGCAATTTAGAGTGTGCCAGATATTTTTCGTTGCTGTTCGAGCTCTAAACATTTTATGCTTGGGGAAGGTCTAGGACTAGTCAACATATGGTGCAAATACCAACAGGAAAATTCATTTATTGGACCTATACAAATACCCAATGGACGAATGCAATACCCATTGGACGTATACACAAATTTGTTGTAAAGAAACTCTGGGACCAAAAGTGGTAAAAAATTCCCTATACAAAGTGTTGCAAGAAGCTAAATTTTTAATAATATTGGTATTCGATTTTAGAGCAATAACAGGGATATTTGGATGAATCATGTAATTTTAATCTTTAGTCAGATGACAAGAGGGATACCTGAGCTTACATCCAATTTTTCAAACTCGTTTATCACAAGAATCAGAGAGGATTTAGCCCCTAGAGTATACCATTACAGTGTACCCCACGGTAGACTTCAATGAAATCAAGTCTGGAACATGGGCCTAAAACCATACTACCAGCTCACTACAACGTTCAGAAACTAATAATATTGATATTTTTTTAAAATATATTTTCAAACCATAATTTCATTCAACTATTTTTCAGTTCAACCCTCTCACTGCATAATTCTTTCATTAAAATTGCTGAACATTTCCTGGAAACATCTTTGGAATTTGAAAACAACTCTCAAAATGCCGCAAAACATGATTGTATGCTTCGCAGATCCATAGACAACTATAGCTGTCTGCTAACCCAGATTTGAATGAACCCAGGAAAGTCGAAATGAAATCAGGAAAGGAAAAATAGTGGGTTGCGCAGGTAAATAGACGAAAAATTCATTCTCGCTTAAATCGTGGATTACGCAAATTTGGCAACTTCTGATTTGCCTGTAGAAATCGCTGGGTACACGGTTGGAAGAATAATGAATGTGAGGCTGCAAGATTGAGTGACTAAACCGGTTGTCTAAATAAAATGCTAATGAGTATTTAACAGTTATGCGCAAGAAAATCAGAAGCATTATGTTTTAAAAAGTTCAAAATAAGACCTAAAAATGCACAGAAATAAAATTCAATAGCTGATATAGAAAAAAAAATCATTTTAACAAGAAAAAGAAGGTTTAATTTATGAATTTTTAAAATTTTAGACCATTTTCTAAATTGAAAAGAATTTTTTACTCTAGCTACACTTAAATCCGTTATTCTTAAATTATCTTCCGAAATAAAGTATCAGCCTTTAGCACTTTATTTCTAACTTTAAGTACATTTTTATTGAAATTTTCAGGGAAGACATTGCAAATTATTTTTTATGAAATGAACTAAAAGTTTGACTCGCACAATACTTTTTTTATTATTATTAGTCACTTTCATTCGAAAAAGAAGCGGGAAATATAGAATAGTGTCTATATTGTGTCAGACAAATCTTATTAATAATTTTGAAATTTAATCTATATCTTAGATTTAATTTATTTTAAGGATAATTGTGTTGTGCGTCCACTATATAAAGGACATCATGATTATCTCATTAGAATTTAGATAAGAGTATCATCCGTTTCAATAGAATGTCGTAGAATTACTATGCAGTGTTCAAATTAAAAATATGACTTTTACGTAAGATTTTTTTTAATTTTTAAAAAATGTTAATATATTATTTAATTAAAAAACACCAAGAGAATCTTAAAAAATGGGCTTGAAATCAGCCTCAAAATTAGACAGTTATCTTAAGTTTAAGCAATTAGGAAGCTATTCATAGTGACAAATTTATTTTTCTCAGTATCAATAGTGATATAGGCTCGTAGTTAAGTCTTTAACAACAATAAAAATATTTGGGTGTTTCTTACTAAAAAATAGAAACAAATCAATCATTTTGTTTAAAACAATTTGACAATATACGAACCAAAACCTAAAGATAAATTATGGACTGAGAAAGAAAACTTTTATAGTGTACGCTTGCTAATACCAAAAATTAACCTTTTTAATGTAAAAGAAAAGAAGATATAACAGCTGAAACTAGATGTAACAAAGAATTGTTTTAAAGTTGTTTTTAAGTTGTTTGAAAGAAGTCTTTTTAATAGAAAGCAAGAAAAAAAATCTGAATCCTACCAATGATGAATTCTTCTTTCAGAATCTCGAAAACACAGGTTGAGATATGCAACTGAGATAAAAACTTGGATAACAATAGTTCAGAAAATGGTAATCAAAATTCAGAAGTATTTGATTCAATTAACAGGAATACGTTATATCATAGATCACTTTGATTTTAAGTATTATTTTTATTATTAAATGTACTTATAGATTAAATGAAGTGAATAAAGGCTATTAAAATAATGTTTACATTCAAAAATAATTTTATCAATAGATGTAACCAATTGATGATAGTAATGAGATAAATGACGCCTTTTTTAAGACGCAATAGTGTCCTTCCTTATGCCAGCATAGTTACAAAAGGTTTCAGAATAGTTATAATAATTAAAAAGAATGAAGAGACATTTATGTGAGTAAAGGTAAAATATTTATATTTTTATGAACTCCCAACATGTTCTCTTTAATAGATATGCTTAATTTACATATTTGCTAGTTTGTATTTTCAAAATTCCATCTGTCATGTTTAGATATACTCTCTTTAACGTGATTCAGTTTCATTTCCAGTATTTTTTACTTGGATTTTTTTTATTTCCAGAAAAGCTTACAAGATTTTTAATTTCAATAGAAACATCTTCCTATATAAAAAATAATCTAATATCATTCCATCATATCAAATTCTTCGATATTTTATCACAATTTTAATCAGAAGAATTGCATGACTGCTAATGATTGATTTTAAATACTGATGCTTTTTTGTGCAAAAAATACATAACGCCTTTAGGATTAAATACAAGTGGACGTATGTTTATATTACTTACATAAATATTAAAACCGTCTGCATTTCTTTATAATACTGTTTAAATTTAATCATAATTTCATATTCATCAGTCGAATTCAGAAGTGAAATTTAAAATAGAGAGAAGATATGTTAAGCCAGAAAGTTAATAAAACGATGAAAGATGTATTTATTTGCAAAACTTTAAATTTCAATTAAATTATTCTTGTTGCATGGTGTTCAAAGACACTTAGTCATTTTAGATAAATAAATTCAGTATCAAATTTTGAATTTATGAGATCTAATCAGAGATAATGAAAAAGATATAATATATTATACCTGTTTACTTCTTCATGGCACTTTGAAATGAGAAATTATATCTAGAAGATTTATTTCATTTTAAAAACTTTTTGCTATGAAAAATATTTAATAAATAAAGAATATTATTCAACATGAATAAATAATATTAAACAATGAATATTATTCAAAATATCTGTAAAATAATAACTGCAAATAAATTAATGCAAAATTTAATAAAAAACATCAGAAGAAAAATGAAAAATTTTAAAAGTAGATGTGCGAGATAAGGAAAAAAGTAACTAAAAATGTATTTCAGTAATAAAATACATTTTCCAATTGTATTTTAATACTATAATTTCTAGTTAATCCGCTAAATAGACTGGCGATTAATTAATATTTTTTGTGCTTATAAACGCTAAAACCGAAAACAGAATAATCCTCTTATATTCGACAATCGAATATATGACATTCCTCATATATTCGATTAAAACCTTGCTTTGAAACATAAAATGAGGTCGTTTGCAGATTATTATAAATTTTTATTAAATATATTCGAAATAATGTGCTTTATAAATTGAAACCTAAGCAAATATGAAAGCGATACACGACATTTCAATCAGCTTTGATATATGTGTCGAATTTACAATAAAATAGAAAAAAATTAGTTTTCTATATATATAATATTTTTTATATAATTAATATTGTATAATTTTTATATATATAATATTTTATATATATATCTATTTTCAAAGATAATATTTTTATACAATCTACAAAGAAAAAAGCTCAAAGACTCTAATTCAATACAAATCAGAAACTTTTGAAGAAACGAGAATTTGCCCATCAAAAATTGACCAGGATAAGAACAAGGAAAATTACATCTACTTGTTGCTAAAGAATTATCTTATTTCCTACTAAAAATACACACCGCAACAGCGAAACGATATCACACGTTTTTCAAAAAGGTTTTGCAATTTAGAACGTTTTTTTTTTTACTTCTTTTTATGGATGTAAAAAAAGAAGCTTGCCCTGGGAAAAAAAGTCAATCGAGGAAGTATTGTCTGTGCTTTGGAAAAAATCCATTCTTTAAATCTACTCGTATTTTCAGAAATAAATTATATATTCAACCTTTTTTATATAGTATAAAGGGAATTTCGCTTAACTCCTGGAAAACAATGTTACGGAGGCTGTTTTTGAATTCATTGTTGGTGTTAAAATATGTTTTTGAAGTATAAGAATGAACTAAATATAATTTTTTTTTGACTTGAGTGATTTATATGCAAGATATATGAATCATATATCCATTAATATTTCGGCAAGAAATATAGTAGTTTGTTTTACATCATGGTTTAAATAATCTATATTTGCATTTTATCTCATGTGTATTCTGCTTCTTGCTATATTAAAACATGCTTAATTTCTGTTTTAAGAAGGGTTATATAATTTAGTTATGATAGCACTTAAATGAAGCAGCATGGTATAATAATACTAGATGATTTCATGAATTCTAATCATCGACATCTATTAGTAAACATGCTAAGTTTATAAATGGCAATGTTTTTGCGTTTTATCAATTTACTATTATTTCATTGTTATCATTTTGAATAATCGGTTATTCAGTATATGAAAGCTCCAATCATAGAAAGCACGAAAATTTCGACATTCATTGCTTTATTTTTGTTTGATTTGAAAAAATATGCTGCCGAAGCCCATCAGAAGCTCCTAGAAACTTATGGTGATGCTGCTCCTTCATATACAAACTGTCGAGTTGTGTTTCAACGTTTTAAAAGTTGTGATTTCGATGTTAATGATAAATAATGGCATGGAAGAGAAAAAAAATCAAAGACAATCAATTACAGGACTTATGGAATGAAATGGAAAAAAGTTGTAGAAAATGATGGAAAATATTCTGATTTATATATATTGTACCACTTTTTAATACTAAATGAATGCCTTTTCAAGTGAAAAAATGATCAAAATACATTTCAGCACCTAATACTTTATCCTTGTCTTAATTTATAAAGTTTTTACTTTCTCGTTTACGAGCTATAAGCAAATTAGTGTTGTCATCAAAGAGTTCCAACTCAAGATTTTGAAGAATATTCACATTTCAGATCCTCCGGAGTTCGGAAAATACATTTAAAAATGTCCGTCTGTCTCTCTTAGATAAATATAATTGAAAAAGGCTTTCGCTAGAAGGATGCAATTTTACATATAATACATAAGTCTGTAAAAAATTAGTTTTGCTACTACTTTAAACTTTTTGATGAAAAGTTACTTTGATCAAATTTAGTTGCAACACTTCAAAATTTTTATCTGTAACATAGGACTGAATGTCTTATACTCGGCAGTTTTTATTTTTCTGACAATTAGTTGTAAGTATGTCTAGACAGCTGCATGTGGTTTCCAAATCATGAAGACTGCAAAAATTAATTTTTTGAACTCATTCAAGTTCATCCAATTTATTCAGGCTATTCATTTCACTCATTCACTTTTTGCACTAGGGTAACAAGTTGTAATAGAATGGAAATAAATGGGCAGTAGCATGAAGATTAGGGGGAAAATGCAGAGGTTTTCAAAATACAAAATTGTTATCCTGCAGTATTATTCAGATTATTTGTTTTCACGACTCACTCAATCATACTCCTTATTCCTACTCAAGTGTCATACTCCCACGGACTAGGTTGGGAAAAAAGCACCTCAGTTTCTTCGTATACATTTGCATTCCTAAATATCAACCTAACAGAGATTTTCTTTGTTAACCCCAAAATATTTAGATTTTTATAACTGCAATCTCATTTATTGCATGATAACAAGTGAAAACAAAGTCTGTGTTTTTCCGTACATAATTTCGTACATTATTATTTTAGATACTTTTTTGTAATGTAGTAGAAAGCCTTTATAAACAGTTTCAATTTATTATCCTTTCTCATTATTATTTTTGTTAAATGGTAATTACTGCATAGTTTTGTTTTTACATAATTATAAGTGTGCAGTATTGTTTTTACATAGGTACATTATTCTTTTTTGTTTTCACGACTCTAAATATATTGGTATTTAATAAAATTCCTGCTACATGCCCATCAAATCGTTCAGTAACCAGAACGACTAGGAATTTGAAGCCAAATAAAAAAAATTGGTTGAGGTCTTAACTGTAGTGTGAAAACCAAAAGTTTTCTAAAACAAAAGTATTTTAACTTTTAAAACCGAAAGAGTTTTGAAAAGAAAATATTTGTAATACACATTATTATTTAAACGAGTGATGATTAATGAAATAAAAAACTTCAGAACTTCTCATTTTCCTATTTAAGGGTGACATTTTTTGAAAAATATTCAATATTTGTTTGAATTCATCAATTTTCATTGTAAAATATATAATAATTATAATATGTGAAGATAGTTTGAAGATAAATACAAAATGAACGTTTCTTGCTTCGACTAATTTGAATTTTATTTAAATATTAATATTCATTTTAGTATGAATATATCATAATTCTTTGAGTCTCTGATTTGAAAATAGAATCCGTAAATGCTTGCAAATGTTACAAAAAATAATAATTATAGATGTATTTTATGCTCGGGATATTGACATTCTTTTCTCAAATTTCATATTCACTAAACTTTGGAAAGTTCGATACAAGACAGAAAAAAATGAAAAACTAGTAAAAATTTAGCAGTCATATACCATTCAAATTGCTTTAACTTTTATGATTTATTCACAATATTTTAAACTTTTAAATTCATTATTCTTGTCGGTTGTTGCGCAAAATTTTTTGATCAAACAAAATAAAAAATGAATCTGTTAGTTATATTCGGTGATAGTTATGTGTACAGTAACAGACCATTCTTAAACATGTTTCAGTGAAGACTCAACAGTAAATATTTAAATAGGGTTTATTCTCTCTTAAATATTTAATTATAAAACGAATACTGAGATTTAAAAGCTATTTCAATTGATAGACTTCATTTACATCATGAAACAAGATTTGTAAAGAATATCTAACAATGAAAAATTCATCAAAAAATGCAATAAATTTCAAAAGTATAATTTTAAAAAGCTGAAAAGTAATGTCAATTTTTATTCTTTAGACGTTTATTCCGTCCATTTGTAAATATTTAAAGTTAACTTGCGAAAGTAATTTTTCTGTCTCATATTTATTTTGAATTAAATAATAACATAACGTTTAAAAAGTTTATATTTGTATTTTTGTTTTCTTAAAAAAATTTACACCATATTTAATAACGAATAAAATGTTTTCAAATAGTTAATAATAAATTGACTTGTAAGAGTGCATGAAATGTATATATTATCTAGTTTTTTTTAAATATGCCAATCTAATAAACTGATAAATTTTCTATTTTCTAAACTGTTAAAGATATTTTTAAAATACAAAACGGTTTTTTTCAAAGAATATATAAATTAAAAAGGGTTTCTTCGAATTTTTGTGGTCTAGGTTTGAACAATTTTGTAGAATGTCTTAACAAATTCTTAGTTTTTTTTTTTTTTTTTAATTTTCATATTTCGAAGGATTAATGTCTTTTTTTATTATAGTTTCAAACACATTCTTAAATTTTGAGCAATATGCTTTTCTTCTATTCTGTTTTTTTTTCTCATTAGGTCACAGAAATTATTAGGTCATCTCATTAGGTCACAAAAAATAGGCATTTTTTTATTTTATTTATATATATGTTACCGTGAAAGTCCGAAATCTGGAGAATGTCGACATTCGCTGGTGAATGTCAACATTCACGTAGTCGCTTGGTGTATGTCCGAAATATTTGCTAGATATCCTCATTTCTCACTTACACCGGCAAATGTCGACATCCACAATGCACTAATGGTGAATCTTGAATATGCGTTTCATCTCTCCGTATCCGGAGAGGAGAAATGCAGATTTGCAATTTCGCCTCTCTGTTGACCTTGTGTTCCAGCAAAACACAACGTGCTCTAGGCCGCACCTCTTTGTTGACGTTGCCTTCTGTTATCTCCTTTTCGAGCTCTTTAATCATCTTTTCAAATTCCACCAAAGCTTTTCTGTGATTGTCGACATATACCGGCGATGGTCCGAAAGTGCAAGAAATGTAATCAATTGTACGGTCTTTCACCAACGTTTTTGGTATGTGTTGACATTCACCAGCGAATGTCGACATTCTCCAATTTCGGTCTCTCACAGTAACATATATATATGCTAGCTTTGATTTTGACCTGCCAGCTTCCAGCGCCATAAACATATTATTTATTACCATCCCAAATAGGCCCCATTACATTTCTGTGATATTGTGATGTATTAAGAGTATCGAACAATATCGTTGACCTATACTACATTATTTTATGGCTTTATAACTAGTTTTCTTTTTTCCTATTAACCCAGACTGCTCAATCTTATATCTACATTATACTATTTTGTATTTAGAAGATCCAACAACATCGTGGCTAGATCGTACATTTTATTGTTGTAGGACTGGTTTCGTTTATTTATTAGTACTTGATACTATGTTATTAAAGAATTTTATGGAATAATTTCTACATATCAAATAGTCATTTTATTTATGTATAGAATAATAGTTTTCCATCGTAACATTTCCCAAACTCACTTTAAACTGAAAACTGCATCAATTCAGAAACTCCTCTTAAGATAGTGCTATCTCGTTATCCTCCATTTAACATGAAGCAGAGTCATTATGAGCGCCCTTATCAAGTTCCAACACTTAACTACAAAAGAATGAGACTAATAACTACAAAAATAAAATATAACGCTAGAATATTTCTGAATATTCTAATGTAAATTTCCTTCAAAGTTCGTCAAAGTAATCTGCACTCATTAGCATAATTTTTAGGTAGTTAAAGTTAACGAAAGTTTTAACTATATCTTAATTTCCTTGGCTATTATAGAAATCAGAAGTATCCCTCTAAGCCACAAATTTTGGAAAAAACAAAACTCTTTATAAAGAAGCAATATATTTTCTAACTATCGCAGCAAACTTAGCACGAAGTGTATTATTAATTAGTATATTACTAAAAATAAAATATTGATGTTTTTATGTTTATTCTTCTTATTCAATATTGCCCACATTTCATTGATCAAACAATAGCTGTGAAGAAAATTGTTATGAGTTTAGTGCACTGATCTTTAAATTAAAGGATGATAGTTTGAGATAATAGCAAAAAAACGGATAGATAAGCTTTAAACATTGTATGGTAATAACACAGACTGTAATTTGTCAAGTGCATGTATTAAGAAAGATTCAAGAAATTAAAAAAAAAATAAGAAATATATCATTGTCTGATACAGCATCTGAAAGTGGATTAATAACATTTTGAATAAAAATCGATTTAAGTATTTTGTGGTCCATTGAGTGTGCAACATAATGCCCCTCTTTAAATAAAATGGTTCAATTTAGTTTCTATGCATTAGTACTTTATTCCCTTATTTTAATTTAATAATTTATATTTTATTAAGTTTGTGAATAACGTTTTATTTTTATTTGTTTATTAATATTCTACAATGTCCAGAATTCCGATTTTATTCAAAATTATTGAAACCGATCTTTAGTATTATAAATATTTTAGCAACTAAGTGAATGAAATGAAGCATAACAGTACTGAACAATAATATTTAATGAAGTGTTAATATTATCTGAATACTGAACTATTTTTAGAATTTAAATTATCTTTTTTAGTAACAATAAAAATAATAATTTTTAAACGAATTGTTTGCAAAATTACGACATAGCGTTTCAAGACTGTCTGGTTGGGAATCCATTTCTCTTCTAAGTAAGATTTTATGGTGTTCCTTTTACCCTTAATTGGTCAAGAATATTTAGAAACCCTGAAGTCAATAAATCACTAGAAGACGAGTAACCTCGGTCTAAAAATTAAGATTCAGAACATTCATGGAACATGCTGACAGAAATCTAATTATAAAATCTGATTTAGCTCAATAGACCTAAAGTAGAAATCGAAAGTTATCGGAAAACTGATTGCTTTGTCATATAACGTATAAAATACAACATATATTGTAACTCTTAGCAGCCAGCTTACAAAAAATATCAATTCTTTGTCTAAACGTACTTTATTCTACTGGTTTTTCTCAAGAGAGTACAGACAAAGTTAAGAATTAATACATTTTTGTCCCATTTATATATCCTTCACTATGATTTAAGTATGCCAGGACGCTGTACAAAAATATATCAAAAGACATTTCAAAATAAGGTCTCACCATCTTTCAGACTGCACTTAATGTTAATTTATT
Organism: Argiope trifasciata; assembly: GCA_026543055.1. Classification (NCBI taxonomy): domain Eukaryota; kingdom Metazoa; phylum Arthropoda; class Arachnida; order Araneae; family Araneidae; genus Argiope; species Argiope trifasciata. Next base: position 21,536 of record JAPMOQ010038814.1, read on the forward strand.
CATTTTGTTGGACTTTTTCTTTCATGTGTCTGAATAATAGGATGAAAAGTAAATATATTAAATGAGGTATTTTTATTATCATAGCAAACTCTTAGAGAAAGAAAAAATTAAAGTGTTACTGCTACCGAAAGTTCACCAATTTTTACAATGAGGGAAAAATTGCTGATTCAATTGATAAAAAACAGATTAAATTTATTACGTTTGTTCAAGATGACTCTATAATTTATAAGATAAAGACTATGACAACTAATTTGGTTTATTAAGGTACAATATTTCACAACATATAAAACTGATAAGTTTACAAACTTGAAAAATCAATGAAGCTTCAGAAAGAATGAAATCAGAAATAAAATCGAAACTTTTTATTATGAAAGTTTTTCAGTGATTAAGATTATCGAAAAAAATTGTATAGATTTTCATGGAAGTCATAGACTATAAAAAATTTAGTAACAATTACATTTAATTTAAATCCAGTAGCTATTATCTATTACATATACATATGCCCTCTTTTTTTTAAGTAATCAAAATGAAAGAATTGTTTTACGGTGCGTCAGCCGATTACCTGGTTTAATGGTAGCGTGTCTTTCCCATGCTCTGGGTGTCCTCAGGTCCTGACATGGTTATTCTATACTCTAAGCTCTATCTGTGAGGTGCGTAAAAAAGTTCCCATGTGAAAAGGGGTTGTGCAAGTAACTTATGCATCGTCTTTATGTAGGCTACAAGTCAAACTTCTGCCCTCCGGTGCTCAGGGGTCTTTGCCCTCAGAATCTACTGCACATTCTGCAGACGGTTTGTCAGCGCTCTTCTCAAGGTCTCAAATCTTTTCATGCACATAATGTAATTTTATAACTATCAGCGAGAGTTATCAAACTACACATACAGTTCGACGAAAAAATGCTATCTGTTTATGTTATGTTTCTTATTTTCAATGATGAAAACGAAAAATAATATCAAGGATTCAGCTACATACACAGCACAGTGCTCTAAAAATAAAGCAATTATTAAAATTACAGTCTTTCAGAATCATATAAAAAATCTTTTTACATATTATAATGCAAATTTCACAAAAAAATACCGAAATTAAATGAAAAATATTCCAAAAAAAATCTGGGGAAAAAACTGAAAATCAGCAAATTTTTGCAAATTATTGAAATAAAAATATAAAAGAAGTTCCGTGCAAAACAAATTGCCAGTTTCATATGTATTTCTCAATATAGGGAAATTTTGACCTTTGAAGAAGAAATCTTGAGATCATAAATCACAAGTTTCGAAACTTTACCGAGAGAAAGCGTTTCAATGTCGTTTCGCTACAACATTTCTAAAACATCTGCTACAAGTCTTTTCCTGTATCTCATAAATTAGGTAGTTCTAGTTCAGTTTCTTAAAATAATGTTATTTCAGCTACACCATTTGGTTTTATAATCTTATTTTAATCTACTTCGTCTGATTTTGTCCATTTTGTTTAAATGGAACCTAGTTATTTTTAAAATGTAGCTATATATTCATAATTATAGAATAAATAACTAATAAATATTTTTATTTCAGATTAGAAATCGCGTTTTAATGGATATATTTCAACCAAAGAGTGACTATATTAAATAAGAGAGCTGTAATTTCGATTTAGGAAATGAATTTAAAAGATATATACATTTATCTAATTGCAATAATAATATGTCCTCTTATTCAGTATAGAAATATCAACGACAACAATATATCCAACCAAATAACGTATTCTTATATCAATCAAACCCAACAATGTATCCGTATATCCATCGACAAAGCAATATACACTGAAGTGACAAAAGTCATGGGATAGCAATATGCAAATATACAGATGGCAGTAGTATCGCAGCGAAAAAGTATGAATGCGCAGTTCGTTTTCCAGAGCTTTCATTTTTGTTCAAGTTATTCATGTGAACAGATTTTTCGTGATTTATGGCGGCACGACGAGAATTAACAGACTTTGAATGTGGAATGTTAGTTGGAGCTAGACGCAAGGTTCATTCCATTGCGGATATCGTTAGTGAATTCAACATTCCGAGATCCACAGTATGAAGAGTGTGCCGAGAGTATGAAATTTCAGACAGCACATCCCATCATGGACAACGCAGTAGGCGACCACCTGCACTAAACCACCGAGGCCGCCAACGTCTGTGAAGAATGGTCAATGTTAATAGACACTTCGTCAAATAACGGCAGGAATCAATGTGAGACGTACGAGGGACGTGTCCGATAGGACTGTGCGGCGAAATTTGTCTTCCTTGGGGTATGACAGCAGAAGACCGACTCGAGTGCCTTTACTGACAGCACGACATCGCCTGCAGTGACTCTCCTGGGTTCGTGAGCATATCGACTGGTCCCTAGACCAGTGGAAAACCGTGTCGTGGTCAGAAGAGTCACGATTTCAGTTGTTACGAGCTGATGGTAGAGTTCGAGTGTGGCGCAGACCCCACGAAGCCATGGACCTATACTGTCAGCAAGGCACTGTTCAAGCTGGTGGTGGCTGCATAATGGTGTGGGCTGTTTTTACATGGCATGGACTCGGTCCTCTGGGGCAACTGAACCGATCATTGACTGGAAATGGTTATGTTCAGCTGCTTGCAGATCACTTGCAGCCATTCATGGACTTCACGTACCCACACAACGATGGGAGTTTTATGGATGACAATGCGCCATGTCACCGGGCCAGAACTATTCGCGATTGGTTTGAAGAACATTCCGGACAATTCCAGCGCATGATCTGGCCACCTAGATCGCCCGATATGAATCTCATCGAGCATTTATGGGACATCATAGATATGAATCCCATCGAGCATTTATTTTACATCATCGATATGAATCCTATCCATCATTTATTTTACATCATCGAAAGGTCCGTTCGTGCCCAAATTCCTGCACCATCCACACTTTCACAATTATGGACGTCTATATAGACAGCATGGCTCAATATTCCTACAGAGGACTTCCAACGACTTGTGGACTCCATGACACGTTGAGTTGTTGCACTTCGCCGGCAAAAGGAGGACCGACACGATATTAACAGTCATCCCATGACTTTTGTCACTTCAGTGTATTTATTAGACCTGGAATATTTTATTAATGCAGCGATTTAATAATAAAGTGCAGTTAGAATATATGCACAGTTTATTATTAAATTGCAGCGATTTAAAAATAAGCTAAAATATATTTTCTATCTTAACTTTTTAATTGGGTCTTCAGGTGTTCTTATTATTTTAAGTAATTGGATAGTTTTGAAAAGATTAATATTTTAAACTTGGTATTATTTTTTCAGAAACAGTCAAATTGATTAGTTTAAACTTTCTCCTCTATTACAACAATCTTTCAAGTTTATTTTTATTCATAGATACTACATGTAACAATATTATAGAATCCTTTCCTAGTATCTCTTGGTATAAAGGTAATGTTTATGTGATATTTTGGTAAATTGTGTTCTTTGATTGCTACAGAAACACAATACCCATACACATATAACACAGATTGAAATTCAAAAGAAATCAAATAAAGTGTTATTAAAAACTATTACAAGAAAAGGTACTAAAATTATGGCTATTCTGTCAGAAACAATAAATTCTTGCTTATGAAAATCTCTCCTGCTTTTGGAGAAAAAAATATATCGCCCATTTCCGAATGCCTTTTTGTGTGGATGAGGATGTCGTGTCAACGTCACAACGGAAAGAAGCTTGCAGTGGCTTTAGAGGGCAAGGACCCCTAAATCCCCGAAATCAGAAGTCTGAATTCTAGCTCATATAACGATGACTTATTTGCTTACACAACCCCTTTACACGGAGGAACTGTTTCATACACCTCACGGATAGAACATGCATTTATAAATTTTGAGATAATCTAGAATTGGCAAAAAATAAGTTTACAAAAAGGTTTTCCAACATAGTTTCAGTTATTTAATATAAGAAGAGCCACTTCATTTATTAAAACAATGTCATCTTCATTTATTAATTACAAGCCATTATTAACTTAACTTATTATCACCTAATTTTATCTAACAATTAACTCACCAGATATGAGTAGAGAGAGGGAGAAAAAAATTAAACTAACAAAGTACAAACCAGACAACGACTTCCGATACACAAATTTCAAAATAAATCTCAAACACTTCATTGAAAATAACTTCCTGTAGCATATAATGGCAACATATTGATCCACAAGACTGAACCTAAAAGTGTCAAAAGCCTTACTTTAGCCTCATAAGGTTTCTCTCACGTTCATAATAGCCGACGCTCTCCAAGTCAACCAACGTTAAATGAGAACATTTCGAAATCTTGACATAATGTCGATATATCGTCGAGGAAACAATGAAATTTTCCACTCAGTTAAAGAATGTAAATTCGCCGATGACATGGATGATACTTGAGAGCAGATTACTTTGATATTTGGCACTTAGTGCTTCCCGTTTAGACGCGTTATTAATATTTGCATATTATGCTTACTTAGAGATACAGCGTATGAATTTTTCGTTTTTACTGAGAAAATTTAAACAATAGATATAATTTGGAATAAAATGGATTTTTAGTGTAAATCAATACGTGAATTTAAATAAGCAATTAAATTCTGAATTAAATATTACGCAAAATACTATTAAGAATGATTAATATTTGAAGCTCTTTGAAAACTGCCGCAGTGACATGATGGTAAAATATGGATTTTAGAATAGAAAGTTTCCAAGCGGGAAACATGAATACATTAAAAGTCACCACTTAAGAAGGTTTTACGAGTTACATCTGAAGTGACAGATATCCTTGCCAGTGTGTGTGTGTGGGGGGGAGATGTTAAAAGGAGAGTGAAGAAGGGTTGTATGAGAGTTTCGTCTGCGAAGTAACAGTTAAAAATCTAGAAGTTTCAATTTTACCATTTGAAAATGGTTTCGGTTTGTTGCCCAAACTGTTATCTATGTTACTTCAATAGGGGATGTCATTGCATCTAATAAAAAAAACTCGTGTTTCAAATTAGATGAATTTTGTTTTCATGAATTGAATTTTAGGGGACTAATAAGTTCTTAAACGGAAATTTAATAATCTATTAGTAGTGAAACAACAAACCAAATTTAAATTTTAGCTGTAATTAATATCTTTAAACCGACTCGATACCAAAACAAAATTAAACAGATTAATAAATAGAATGATATTTTTTTTGTTTCCATTTCAATGCTAACAGTTTAAATGAGAAATTCCAGTGAGAAAATAACGAAATAAATTGATCGTGTCACGGCAAATATGGAAGATCAATTGGTTTTTGTTATTCCTCCATCACTCTAACTAGAAGTATGTCATCAAAGGACAGAGTGAATTGCTTAAGGCTTTTTCCCATTAGGATCCTTCTCATGTTTCTAAAGATCACTTTTCTATTGCTTAAGCACTCTAATAATAGAAAGCGACACAATTCAGGATCTTTTCGGTAACCAATCTTTTCCTTTTTAATGACTTTGTTATTGTCCTGTTCTGATATCCTATCAAGAGCTAATAGAAAAAAAATAATAGCTCCCCATCCTCCAATATTTTTTCTGCAATGAGCAGCTGCTTTATGGTGGTCATATAATTGAAATTAGAGATATGCTTACGATTAAATGCATAAATGACAAAAACAAATGCTTAAAAAATTGCTTTCTAATTAATGACAGAAAAAATTATTTAATCTGGAATAATATTCAAATTTCAACATAAAACAACCCCTCCTTTGAGATTATATTTAATACACAGCTATAAATTCGTTAATTTTTGGCATTCTGGGAAATATTAAATTCCACAAGAGTCAAAGAATGAAATTAAAAAAAAAAGAAACATACAGAGAGAAAAAAATATATTTAAATAAAATAATAAAAACAATGAAATGATATATATAAGATATAGATATAATTTGAAGTATAAAAAGAAAGGAAATATGTTAAGTAATTTGTATTAAAAAAGAGTTAACTAGTATTTAATATGACTTGTTGAAATTAAAGAGTTTACTTAAAATTAAAGGAAAATCTACACGACAATCATTAAAGAAATTAAAACATTTTTTATTAAAGAAAAACTAATTAATGTAAATTCATTTTGAAAAGAAACTTAGTAGTTGTTTTGATTAGCAACATAAAATTGGCAATTGATTATTTCGAGCAAAAAAAAAATACCCTTCAAGTAAATACATGCCTTAAGAGAATGGGTTTTAACTAATTATTTTGAATCGATACATTTTGCTTATCTCACAGAAAGAAAGAAAAGGAAAAAAAATATATCCTGTTTTTATATAAAGATATAAAGATCCATTTCACTTCATTTCATTTTATATCCCAAAAAATTGAATGTGAAGGAACTATTTTGGATTTTTGTTGATGATTCTCAACCATTTTCCCCCGAAATTCAATGATTTCCAATATCTTTTGTTATCCCATAATATTATATTCAGCTTCCATTTTCTGTATCATTCGGTGTCTGGTAAAACAAAACTATAGAAGGAAAATCGAACTGTCCTTCTCTGGAGAAAAGAATTTAGAAATAGCATTTAATAGCATTTATTACTTGCGGAAGAGAAATGATTCGCATAAATAAATGAACTTCTTAAAAGCTAAAGGTAATGGGGAAATTCATTTTTCATGGAAAACTAAAAAAAAGAACTGATTATTTCTGACATTAGAATAATAGCTATTCAGTCATTTACATTTTTATGTTGAAAAGAAGGAAGTCCATTAATAATTATAATATCTTCGGAAATCCATTTTTCAAATTATTAGAATGTAGATGAAAGTTTCCATAGATGCAAAAGTAATATTATAAATGAATAAAATGTTTGGAATTCTAAAAGTTTTTTTTCTCACTTTCTTTGCTTCCATTTTCATTACTTATACAAACTATTCACAAATAATTTATGTAACAGAAAATGTATAGAATTCGGAATTTTTATATATACATTGGCGCATAAGAAACTGCATATTTCATAGCTATCAATCAATTAGCTTGTTTTTATGAACTAAATTTCATATTTTTAAACATAGAAAATTATAAATATATTTTTATAAATTAAAATATCGGAAGTAATTGATATCGTTTTATTTATTTTCCTCCATATTATGATCTCAATGTTTAATAAAACGAAACGAATAAATATTTGCTTATACCTTTTTAAAAATCGTTTGGTTGCAATTAGCAGATTTTTGAAAAACCATGATATTTAAAAATCACAAAGTATAACTGATATCCTAAGTTTAATTTCAAATAGTCGCAAATGATAAAATGATTGTGCAGTTCGAACTTTTTATAGATTTTTTTTAGCGTAAAGATGTAATGTGTTTCGAAAAATGTAATTCTATACTTCCAGTTAGCAGTTTCCGACAGTTGTATTCAGTATGTTTTTATCATCAACTAACTTCGTTTTTTTTATAACTGTAACCTTATATGCGTTTAAATTTATCCTCACCTTATATGTAAAATATTAGGTTGTTCGGAAAGTAATTTCGTTTTTTCCTGACAAA
>JAPMOQ010038814.1:34021-71653 GCA_026543055.1 Argiope trifasciata
TTACTGAGGAAATAGTTTAAAAGTTAGCAATATTAATAACATATAAAAGAAAACATAATATCTGACTCGAATATGCATCGTGAAGTCTTTTATGATAATGTCTTAAAAGAAGTTTGGAAAACTTGCCATCACTCTCACTTAAGAATGCTTTACCAGTGTTATTGCCTGCTTTTACTTTCTCTCGATGGCAGACATTAAAGACAATTGGTTGTCTCTTCAATGGACGAATGACATCCAGGGAGTAAGTGCGTCCTTTAACGACTGCTCCAGGAAAGCGGTTGGGGAAATATTAAATTCGTGGATATCTTAATCTACTTAGTCATCAAAAACTTCTTGACGTTGAATGGCAAAGAACCTAATTTATTTTATATCCTATAGCTGTTTGATAAGTAAATTCTTCTTTCACTGATCTTTTATGGATTTCATCGATCTTAATGTACCGAGTAAAGCAAATGAGCTCGATTTTGTTGCAAATAAAATTAAGAAATAAGTCGAAAGGTAAAAGCTGATGGTGTTGAATGAAATGACGTTCTTAAGAGCAATACATTTGTAAATATTATTTTTATTTTTTACATGTAATCTAATTTTGAATTCAATTTTAATGCTGATTATGTAATAAATTGTGATTGGATTTGTTCAAAAATTGGTAAATTGATTATTAATGCTTAGATTAGTGAAGCATTATATTTCAAAATACCATATAAAAGGGGATATTATGACAAAATTTAGGTATGCTTCATCCGTAAAAGCTTTTTTTATAAAATTTAGAAAGGTTTCGTCTGGGAACACTTCTTATGATAAAATTTAAACATGTTCCTTGTGGAAAAAATTCTTATAACAAAATTTAGATATGCCTCTTTTGGAAGAACTTTTCATTACTTTTGATTTAAAAATTTAGACATGCTTCTTATGATAAAATTTAGTCACACTTATTTTGTAAAAGCTTCTTATGACAAAATTTAGACATGCTTCTTCTGGAAAAGCGTCAATGCATTTTTAATTATGAAGTTTAGAAATTTTTCTTTTGGATATTAATCTTATTCTTTTTATTATAAAATTTAGATACTCTTATTCTGGAAAAAGCTTCTTATGACTTCGTATGACAAAACATATACGTGCTTCATTTGGAAAAGCTTCTTTTTATTTCTTATGACAAAATTTAGACAGAGTTCATTAGGAAATTCCGCTTGAAACTCCCCTCTTTTAAAGAAGAAAATATAAATTTAATAGTATTAGTTCGTTGGCAGAATAGAAAACTTAATATCATTAAAGGAATTAAAACGAGTTGAATAAATTGAAGTGTTAATTGAAGTTTATTAATTAGTTGTTCGTAAGCGAACTTATGAGTGAATATAGAATATCACAGATTTGAAAACAAGAATAATAATAAAAGAAAACCCCTCAGAATAGTATCAACAGTTATTGTATAATAAGGAGGCATAACGGATAATTTTCGACGATGTGTTTTTTATTCCCTAAAGAAAACTACATAAATGTAACCACAATATATTCCAATAAACACAGTTTAATTTAGATCCTTAAATTATTTCTACCAAAGCGTTCATTCATATTTATTTATCCAAAAGAATTTTTATCATGTATGAACATGATGTTGATTTGTTTTTGGGTTTTTGAAACCTCAAAATGCATAGACAACAAATTGGGGATTTATCACTTTCAAGGCATCGATTTTTAATTTTTAGGATTAATTGATGCAGAAGATTGTCACCTCTATCTATTTAACTGCAACTAAAGTCACTACTTGATTTTCAAATTATTCATTATGCAAATTCTTACGAATTGTTTCAAGCAAATTTAGTCAAAAACCAGTTTGGATCAGTCTGAAACAATCAAGAGACTAAAAGGGGAAATTAATTAACAATATATATATATATAGAAACATAGATAGATGGATAGATAGAAAGAGGGGGAAGAAGGGGAAGGGGGATACAGACCGATAAAGATGCCTCATGATTGTTTCAAAACAGGTTTAATTTGGTTAATGACTTGAATTAATTAAGACAAATAATGACAGAAAAATCTAATGTTCTAACATGATGACTTGAAATTTGCGAATGTCGATTTCATTTAATATTTTTTACTAAATTCTAGAAATTTTAGATCCAGACCCGGTAACGTTTAAATCATTTCTCTAATGAAATTTATTTTGTAACTTACCTTGTTAATATATTGTAAAAGTTACTTTTTTGGAATGAAGTTATATCCCATTACATTAAAAAAATACTATTACCCTAATTTTGTCTCGTAATATAACTTTATTTCCTTCCCACAGTGATTCACGGACATGTGCTAATTAATCATTTTTCTGTGTCTTAATCTACGGGGCTCTCATAATTAATGGCAAGGATTTAAATAATATCCCCAAGACCCCTTTCTTTAGCAACCTCTTTCCAGAAATTATTACAGAAGCCATTAAAATAATATCATTACTATTAATAAGCAAACAAAAAAAATGATGCACCCGATGTTCCTTTGTCCGCCTTACTTCAAAGTCTTCTTTAATTTTATCTACGGAGAAATTAGATGAAGACTAAAAAGTGTATTCGTATTCGGAGTTATAGTTAGAATAATTTAATGACCTTTTGCTATTAAAATATGCCCTCATTTCGGTGAAGATAGTGGAAAAAAATTTGGTGGGAAAATAGAATTATTAAAATGAATTAATTATAAATCTAAAATTACAAATTTTTTGGATCTTAAATTTAATTGCTGAAATTTCTCTTTCAATGTTTAGGCGTTACGTTAATTTGTTTGGCTGTGAAATTCTTACAGTGATTTAAAATTCTCTTTACAGTCATTTGATAATGTTTTTGATCTAAATCTGAACTAGTTTTATATAATATCACCTAAAATTGCGAAGTTGGAAGAAATTGTTTTTTAAAACATACCAATTAAACATGATACATCATTTCAAGAAAATATATATTTTTACTTTAGTTTTATTTTAAAATTACAGATATTTGTGTATATAAAGCTCTGTTTTTTACATATAAAAGTAATAGCCCAAAATCAACCATAAAGATATATACAGGATATTACATTGGTACCCATAAATATTGGGACAACCTTTAAGGGGTGATAGAGGACATCATAAGGATTAATATTTACATAGCAACTCGTGGTCCTTCAGTGAGCTCTAGGTAGCGTTGTTCACAGCAGCATATAAGGAAGTCTACCTGCAAGGGTTGATAGTCGAGATACTTAAGCTACAACTTAGCTTATGTGACTCTGGAAACATGTGGAAGCTCATTATCATGGAGCAGAACTACACCCTCTGAGAGTACATCCTGTATTTTGTTTTTGTTCGACTTGCGTATTCTTCGGATTGCCTAACAGTACACATCTTAATTAATGGTTTAAATGAAGCTTCAACTTGGTCAGCGAACTCAAGATTGCCGAGAAGGATTGGGTCTCATCACGGCTACAAGTATTCTTGGAACAAACTCGTTAATCAATAGGATGATTGTGCTCAGTCTGTGGTGTATACTTTTAATAAAGTCTTCATTTATACCTGTCGTTTCTTACTTTATCATTTGAACACCATTTGAATTTTCATAGTTTATTGAAAACTAGATGCCTTTGGAGACTAGACCACGATTAATGGTCGGTAAAATTTTCAATTAAATGTTTTATGCAACTTACTACTTATGACTGTTAGGAAATTTCTCCCTTAGGGCTCTAAATTTCGCAAATTCTTTTGTCTCTCGTACTTTATTCCAAAATTATGCAATGCATTTTGAATCTGCTTTTGTACCAGGTCCGGTGGAGGTCTCAGGTCTTGTAATATTCATCTCTGTATCTCTTCATACTGTAAATATTACATCATATGTTTCAATATTTTTCCTCTTAAATGATTATGTTTAAACTAAACTTTCCTTTTGCCGGACTCAAGCTTTGGAGACTTTTATTTGTCATCAATTCCCTTGCAGTGCCTCTAATGTTAAATCTCTGAATCACTAGTCGTTACATAAAATATCTCTTTAATAATGTCTACATATACAAAATATTTTTAAGCTTCAATATTTTAAAGTCATCTAAGACAGACTATTTTAGAATCCTTACGCAGTTCTATTAAATGTGCATTACATTTCCATATATTCTAGTCACCAGCATTAAAATTTGGAACCTATAAGCTATAAACACGAATTTAATATATCATATTTCCTTAGTTTAAAAAGGGAGTCTTTAAATAATTTTCCATATCCATTTTGAGCAAAATATTTTATTTACACTGATGGAAAAAAATCCCAACATCAAGAAAAAAATTATTGTACATTAATGAAAGTTTAGGAATACATTTGTCTAGGTAACATATTTAATTGATTAAAGTTTCAAGACCACAGTTAGAGCTATTGGCGAGAAGAGCCATTTCAAAAGTGAAATGTTGGTACATTACTAACTGATGTAACCGCCAGAATTTTGAATGCAGGCATGCAAACGTGCATGCATTGTGTCGTACAGATGTCAGATATCAATTTTTGGGATGGAGTTCCATGCCTGTTGCACTGGGGCCGTCAATGCAGGGATGGTTAGTGCTGGTTGTGGATGACGCTGGAGTTGTCGTCCAATGATGTCCCATGCGTGCTCCACTGGAGAAAGATCTGGTGATCTAGCAAGCCAAGGCAACATGTCGACACTCTGTAGAGCATGTAGGGTTAAAACAGCGGTATGAGGGTAAACGTTATCCTGTTGGAAAACACAACCTTGAATGCTGTTCATGAATGGCAGCACAATAGGTTGTATCACTAGACTGACGTACAAATTTGCAGTCAGGGTGCGTGGGATAACCACGAGAGAGCTCCTGCTGTCATACGAAATTGCTCCCCAAACCATAACTTCAGGAGTAGGCCCTGTGTGTCTAGGCCGCAGACAGGTCACTAGTTCACCTGGCCTCCTTCTAACCAACAAACAGCTATCAGTGCGACCAAGGCAGAACCGGCTTTCACCAGAAAACACAACAGATCTCCACTCCGTCCTCCAATGAGCTCTAGCTTGACACCACTCACGTCGCAAACGCTAGTGGTTTGGAGTCAGTGGAATGCACTGTACAGGGCGTCTGGCTCGGAGGTGTCCTTGAAGTAACCGATTTGTAACAGTTCGTTGTGTCACTGTGGTGCCAACTGCAGCTCGAATTTCAGCTGCAGACGCAGTACGATTAGCCACAGCCATACGCCGAATACGGCGGTCTTCCCTATGAGTAGTACCACGTGGCCACCCGGAACCTGGTCTTCTTGAGGTAGTATCTCCCCTTGACCACTGCCACCAATACTCGTGCACAGTGGATTCATTCCTGCCAAGTCTTTCAGTAATATCGCTTAAAGAAAACCCACCTTCTTGTAGTCCTACAACACGACCTCGTTCAAACTCAGTGAGCTGTTGATAATGGATTCTTCGTCTTCTCAGAGACATACTTGACTAAAACTAACCTACTACGTCAAATCTCAACTGTAAATAACGATCACGAACCTTACAGCGCTTATTTAAAGCAAACCTCATTTGCATGTTCATAGTGTCGCTACTAGCGCCACACTTACGTGCGTAGCTCGAAATTTGAATCGACGTCATCTTTCAGATGTATAAACACGCCTACCAAATTTCGTTTATCTAGCACAGCTCATTCCTAGTGTTGGGATTTTTTTCATCAGTGTAAATCTACATATTAATTAACTAATATTAAGAATATTTTATAACGCATACTTTAAATAAATAATAATTGCTTAAATGACCAAATTGGACTTTAAAATTTTGTTTGATGGCTAAACTAACAGTATATATCATAGACCAATTTTTATAAAAATGTAAATATCCTTATGCAGGATGCAGCTTCTCTTAATTTTATCTTTTTGTTAAAAATTATTAGTATTTCTTTATTTTCATTTTTCTCATCATACAAAAATGGAAGAGATGTTCAAATGAAAAGATTCGAAAATATACTGTGGATATAAATGAAGGTTTTATTTATTTACCATAGGCCTGAGCACAAATATCCCATTGACTAATGAACAGAAGGCTTTTTTGTTCCCAGAATTTCTGTGGCCATGACGAGACCCAGTCCTTCATAGCGTTCTTCAGTCTGCAGTCTGAATCAAACGCTTTCCTTTAAGACGATTTATCAGGGGACACATGAAAATCGCAGTGTGAAATATACGAGCTGTAGGGCGTCTGGTGGAGCTGCTTCCACTTGAACTTAGGTGGTTCTGCATATGTGATTTTGGGGACATGTGGACGAGCAATATTATAGAGCAGATATACACCCTCCGTGAATATCCCCGGTCTTTGATTCTTGATGGACCTGTGTAGTACATCGTAGTTCTCACAGCACGCATGGTTATGGTTTTTTTTTGTGATTGAAGAATTCGCCAAATACCACGAACTGCACGACGCTCTTTAGAACTACCTTTAATCTCTTCTGCGCATGCTCTGATATTCACCGGAGACTCCAATCGCACCCCTAAATGTCTCGCTGCATAGGTAAATATGCTACCAGTTGTTGTGGCGTTTTATACTTTTCTATATGAGTTCCCCTTGTTTATCTTTAGGGAAATATGATAAAAATTTCTTCAGAATCACAAGAGAATCTTATGAGGAACATAAAACATTTGATAAAATATATCATACCATACCAATATATCATCATTCAGAATTGTAAATGCAATTGATATAAGTTAAAAAAAGTATTTCATACAGTAAAAGCATTTCTAATTTTAAGAATATTAATGTGCTTAAGATGGAAGATTTTCACAAAAAAGTGCAATACACAATCTCATTCTATTGCGCCACATTTCGGTTTGTCGGATGTTGCGTAATTCCTTGCCAATCAGCTGCTTGATAATGAGATAAATCTACATTTTCTGTTATACTGAAGTAGCCACCATTTAATTCTGAGAAATTTAAATGAAGATATAAAATGAGAATTTTAAAATAATTCAGAGCAATGAATACATCCTTGAGCCTTGATGCAAACCAATAATAATATTCGATCTTATGTTTCAACATGTTAACAAGTCTGGCGAGGAAAACTTTATATGACAAAATTTTCAAATATTCCAATTAAAGAAATTTACCACAGTAAAAAAGATGAGACACTGAATCTGCCATAAAGCTTATTGTTTAATGTTAATTAAAAAGTATATAAATTTTTTTTATCATAAGAGAGCATTATGTTATTTTGGGACTTCTGCAACCATGAATACTCAAGCAAAATTAAAGGGAATGAGTCATCAGAAGTTACCGTTCGAAGAAGCTCAAAGATAAAAAAAGGAAAGCAATTCGATACAGTGACGGGAGTTATCGAAAGATATATTTGGAACCAGAAATTTCGTTCTCTTAAATTACATGTTGTTTAATAATAAGTATCATACATTCATATATTAAATAATGTCAATATTTATAAAATTAAATAAATGGACAGGAGGAAACTATAAAATCAAGCATAATTATTCAATAAATTTGTTATTTTTAAATAAAAGCATTTCTTAGTTTATTTTTTATTTTTTTATATATAAATAAATTATTGCCAAGATTTAATCAGGTTTATTCAAATGTATCTACCAAATAGAATAAATGAAAATAAAATAATAATTCTTCTCTTTAGCAGCAAATTAATGATAAAAAAGTTGGTACATATATGATAGGAATTCAGCAGTCATTCATGTTTATACGTACATTAAACAAAACAAGTGAATAAATGTGTACAGTAACAATGCATAAATCATTTTCAATCCAAATAAGATGCATCTACTAGAGAAGGCATGATTCCTAATTCCTAAAATTCTCTTATAATTTCATTACTCTTATAATTTCAAAATGATGTACGAAATTATGTTTGGAAAAACAATGAGAAACTTATTTCGTTAGGGTATAATCCAATTTATAAAACTGATACAATTTGACTGTTTATTAATATGTACGTTTTTTAAAATTATATCTTATCATAAAAATATACGGTAAATATATCCGATGCAAAAAATATACGTAGAGAAAAACAATACCGTTATCCAATTTTTTCATCTTCTCCTGATCTATTTGCGGTATAAATCTTGGCACATATTTTTCAATATCCATTCTTCTAATTAAAAAAAACAAGTCTGCATTTCACATATTTAACATCCTTGATTAGATTTCAGCTCTCATTTTCTGTACAGGTCAGAGCGACCGAATATTTATATTCGACTGGAAATTCAATTTCCTTGCCTTGCAAATGTGCCTGTCGTGATATGCAAAATCCAGAGATGTCCGAATGCGTAATTGGAAGGACGATTTTCCGGCCAAATTACGCGCTGATCTAATCAAGATGCCTTTAATCTAATAATGAAAGGGCGGGCGTCGATCCAATGGAGAAAATTATGTCCAATGCCAAATCTGCTTATGGACTTGGCGAAGTTTGAATGCAGCCAAAAGTGGCTCAAGTCTTTTTGAAAAGAATTCATTCAGGGAATTAGGATTTTTATTTCTGAGCTATTTAGAATACACAAATGAGTACGTATTATATATTGTTTCAGTATTATACGTACTGTCATGCTTATCAAAAATATAAGTAACTTTGAGTAAATATTTTGATAAGAATTTTTGCTACTTTTTAGGCTTATTCAGACCATAAACATTTCGGAATATTATGTACTTATAATCGATCGATAGCTGAAACGGATGCCAAATTGGAGTAAAAAAAACTGTGTACAATGATTTATTCCAGACAAAGTATTTTTAAAATGAAAGAGAAATTTTCTGTACGGTATTTCAAAAAAAAACATCAAATGAGGATCAATAAATAATGTATTTTGCAACATTAGTACCGATGTTGCAGTGATGTTTCCTGTTTTCCCATTTTAGGTTTTTTCTGGATCATCTTTAAAACTCTCCAGTACTCACAATACATGCTTATATCAAATTATATAATATAAAATTCCTTACATTTTCGAGTTTTTATTTCCTTCATTTTTAATGCACCAGCGGGTGACCGAGCTCCGCTCGGAGAAAACAGGTATCGAAGCTAACTCGAAGATTTAAATTTTCAATTGTGATTTATCAAAATAATACATGCCATAAGAAAATTTGTGAAACCATTGGTGAAAAGATAACCTTTTAAAGTGCACCATTGTAAACTATTCTAAACAAAGTTAGAGTTTGGAAAGGGAACTATTCTATACAAAGATAAAGTAAAGGTAAAGATTGAAGTGTGTTGAAGTTCAATATTTTTGACAAATTTATTTAGAAAAACCAAACATATATACATACACAAGAAACATATTATAAACCTATAACAACATAAACATAAAACTTTATTAGTTCGCCATATTGGCTATAGATGTCAGCACGTTACCGCTTGAAAATTTAAGTAGCCATTATGGCGAACTAATAAAGTTTGAAAACATCCTATCTGTAACTCCGAACTGCTCGACCGTAGCGCTTCAAAACCGGCACCAATAGATTCTTCGTGGCCAAAAACCCCAGACCCCCAAGTTTACCAGAGTTTATTAATTCTGGGGCGATTTTCAACTTGGCAACCATTCCTCGTATTATAGTATTAGATTTGCAAACTCCGGATCTAAACTATTTTTTCGTTTCCAATAATTTAATACATCTTAGCTCATCAACTCCTCATGTTATCAAGATGACAACTTTTAAGACTATGCCTTCAATTAAAAACATTTATAGTTGAAACAATTTTTGTTACTTTTAAGTATTTTTTTACAGTTTCCAACAGTCCTCCGACTCCCTATGTTTTTGCGATTCCACTGTAACTTTCCCCAGTTCCCTTCACGATTAGCAGAATTTCCAGATAATTATCCACTTTTGGTTAATGCCCTCCATTGTTCAGCAGTATTTAAAAATATTTTTAATAATTTATTGAATGTCATATTGTGTTTATTCTAGTATATTTTTAAATGTTTTACATTCCATTTCTTGAAGCCATCCACGTCTTATTCAGTCCCACTGTGAAGGTTAAAGTACTTGTTTCCAGAAGTGACCCAAAAATGTTAATTAGGCAAAGGAAAATAGCTTTATTAACAATCGATACAAAGTACGAAGGTTAATTAAGGGACATATGTGGCGGTCAATTCGCTACATAATCAACAAGCCTCTTAAAGCACTTATCACACTTCTGGACCAAATAGTTTAATCCGTCTTGGTAATAAATATACCCCTGGATTTTGAACCAGTTCTCGGCAATTTTCTGAACATCATCGTCCGATATGAGCTTTGTTTCGGATAAGTGCATCTTCAATGCCAGTAAAAGTAAGTAGTCACTGCATACCAAATCGTAGTTGTGTGAGGAATGGATTCAAACCTGCCTCCTAAACATTTCCAGCAATCTCTTCACCCACTTCAAAAGAAGGACACCTTTTCACCACCTATTGTCTATTCATTGCTTCGTCCCCCCATACACTTCAGAGATTTGTCTGCGAATGTCCGAAGGGTATATATTCTTAGCACATAGAAATCGTTCCATGACTCGCACCTGGGTTCGAGGCCAAAACGTCTTGCCATTGCTGTCACTGTTTCCTGTTCAGTATTATCAGTATACGCTCGAATGACCTTTCTAAGACAACTAAGCCATATTACTCCTATCTGGGTAACAACATTCTCATCTACAAATTCTACTTTCCAATTACTGCTACTTGAAATTTTTTGGTTCACCTCTCATAATTAGATAATCAGGGTGGATAAAACTATAAACAGATAGCTTCCATTTCTGATTCAAAATGTTCATATTAAATGAAAAATTATAGAATTTACTTATTTGAAAATTAAAAGCGATATAAAACAATAAACTTCCTTATTTGTTATATAATATTTGATGACAAAATATCAGGAATAAAAAATATAAATATTGGGAATAATAGAAAAACATATGTTGTGTAAAATAATAAATATTGATAATGTATTCTAGGAAGCAAATTTTAACCGTGCAAGAACTCATAATGTTTTTTTTTTATTTTGTTTTAATAAAATATATTTATCTGAGATGAGGACTTATATGGTCAAAAATGAAAACAAATTGGAAATATGTTTTGTCATCCACATGAGAAATACGTTGAAAAAAATTACATCTGACAGGACACTAGATATACATGATACGAGGGATGATCCAAAATAAAGTTTACAAGCAGAAGTATTTCGAAAGTAGAAACTATGGATGGGACTATTGTCATCCTGAGTTCAGACAGATGACTCTGATTCTCTTAGACCAATCCAGTAGAAAGTGTTCGTACTGATACCTGAAGTAGTGACAGCAATGGTAAGACATCTTGAGAAGTGGTGGTGCTCAGAGCTGAGAGTTGTGATACGATTTTTATGTACCAAGAATATATTCTCATTCTACATTTACAGAAAAATTGCTGAAGTATAGGGGAGGACTATGAGATAAATAGACAACAGGATTAAAAATGGTGTCTTTCTTTGAAAGCGGGTAAAAATACTTCCGGAAATGTTTAGATAGTAGACTTGGAGCCATCATCCATACAGTTCCGATTTGGTATTCAGTGAGTACTTCGTTTTCCCGGCATTGAAGATGCACTTATCCGATACAAAAATCATATCAGACTGTGATGTTCAAAAAGATGTCCAGAATAGGCTCAATAGTCAGGGGCCTGATTATTACCAAGACGGGTTAAGCGATTTGGAACAGCTTTGTGATAAATGTCTCAACAGGCTGCATTTTACAGAGTTAGTTTTTTTATAGATACAGTATGATGATTACGAAAAGAAGTGACCATCACATATGCCACTTAATTACCATTTGTGTCTGGCAGTGGTGGCCCGGTGGTAAAGTATCGGCCTTGGAAACGGAGGGTTGCAGGTTCGAGATCCGATTACTCCGAAGAATCGCCGTGTAAGCCGGTCTGGTGTGTGTTAAATCCCTTCGGGACCAAGCGTCCTCCCCCTGGTGTGGTGTGGAAGTTTGGAGAAGGGATGCCAGGTCAGGTGTCCTCCTCGTCATCTGACCGGGGTTCAAGATTACGAGATCCGTCCCCAAATAGCCTAGTGTTGTTTCAAATGGGGGCGTTAATATAACTTAACGGAAAAAAAAACATTTGCGCCCATAGTCTATTATTAATAATGTATTTTTCCTTTGCCTTGTAAAAAAATTTTGACTCATCTCTCGCATATACATCCCAATTTAAATTACTTATCTTAAACGAAAATCAGTATTCTTAAGTGATATTATATATTACTTTAAATAACAAAATTTTATAATTCAAAAACATGCGTCTAACTATTCTTTTTTAACATTATGGAACATATACCATAAATTTCTACCTGTCTTGTAACTAAATCTCTGTGGATAACTACCTACGCCAAAAAAGTGAAGGAAATAAGGCCTCATATTAAAGTTAAATATCGAGTATTAAAGTTAAATATTTTGCTCGAGGGAGGCTCTCATCCTACGCGAGGGTGGATTTTATATAAATACAGTAGAGGATGATGAACCGGTATCGCATCCATCACCCTGTCACGCCCCCTTCTGCACTCTTCTTTTTTATTTGTTCTTCCGATTATCACAGAAAATTGTTTTGCTCTACCCTATTAACACGTTGATGGAAGGAGACGAATTATATGGTTTGTCGAACACCCACATATATAAGGAAGCCGAACTTCGTAGGGCTCAGTTCACTAGGGTGTGATTTCTCAACCTGAGTGAGATACAATTGGGAGTAAGTAGTATATAATAATAGATATTAAATTTGGATGTTAGATTGGTTGGTTTATTGGTTTTTTATGGCGCAAAGGCCAATACTGGCCAAGCTGTGCCAAACTCAATGGATGTTAGATACAGAGATTATATATTTGTATAAAAGTACATGTGATTAATTGTAGCTTAGCAGTTTTTAACATGGTAATTTCTAGTTAGAATAATTACTGTAACGAGATTTTAGATAGATTAATATATTGACCAAAGATAAAGTGCAAATAAATGAAGCATTCTTCATTTATTTCCAGATATGAGAAAACGAAAAGCTTGGTTGTACTTTTCAGAATTGATCTTTTAGGCTTATTACTAAGTACGCTACCGGTGTATTTGTAAAACTAAACATATTTGTTTAGTTTTTTGCATATTTGCATATTTATATTTTTTATATTTAATTATTTATGTTTTGTATATTTCTGAAAATTTTTGTATTCTTATTATGATTAGGTATGTGCTAAAAGTGGAGTAACACCGGTAAAAAGCATAATTAATTTTTAAAAAACGTAATCGGAATAACTATCAAAGGACTAGCTTTTCAAAAAATTCATAAGCCTGTGTATTATAAGCTAAAAACTGCCAAAAAATGCTGAAATAAAACGTAAAAGTGGTGAATATTTTTGTATAGAAGTCGGAATGATAATGCAAACATTTCGTGACACGCATGCACAAAATCTTATCATGAAGCTGTTTCCTTTTGGTGAAATAATACACCACATGTAAACTTAGCATATCCAATAAAATATCTAAACACTAAAAATACAAAATAGAAATTGAAATAAAATAGAAATTCTAAAAAGAATGATGCAGTTAAGCAGTTAAACTTTATAATTTTTATTTTAATCTTAGAGTTCTGCAGTTAAGTAGCCAAAAATTATAATCTTTATTTCAATTTTAGCATAACATTTGGTACATTTTAAAAGAGATCCAGAAGGGAAGATACTTAATGTCATTATTTTATCAGAGATAGAAGAGTTTCTAAAGTATAAAAAGGTGTTTTTCTTTTTTTCTTCTTTCGACAATATAGCTTGCTTAAATAAACAACATTTTTTCCGGTATAAAATCCCCATTTGTTGAAAAGAATTGATTATATATTCAATAGTTCCCCCTTTAAATAATTAAGTAAGAACTTTGTTTCTCATCTATATTTCTGGACACCCATTGTAGGTCATCTCGAAAATGAATTTGCGAAGTTACTGGTATTATAGTGGTTCTTGCCACCTGTGTGAATAAATAAATAATGGGCATCAGCTACCACTTTTAGGATGTGCTTTCTGATGGAAAAATTGTACCGTAGCCGGCGATGGTCCTTAGGATTCAAGCATAGTTCCGCTAGTTTTGCAGTAGTCAAAGTCCGGTAAAGTTATTTACATCACTAGTTGTAATAAGGTACATTTTTTTGTTGTTAATGTTGTGTGTTTGAACTATTTCGCACACTACTGCCAGATAGTCAGGTATGAGAAGCCTTCAGTGTGATGATTTATCTCGTCATCCTAATGGGAAAATAAATTGTGTAGAATTGGCTAATTTTAGCCAATGATAGAATGCGTATCTTACAGTAAGGTGTGTACCACGACAGGTGATAGTTCTTAGTATAAAATCATAATTCTCTTCAATGTTATAATAGCATTCTGATCATTTAATTTATCCATATATCATTAGGTGAAGAGGTAGCAAATAGATTGTGATAACCTTTGAATGTTTCAATCGAAATCAAAACGTCCAAAATTTTTCACTTATCTTCTTTATTGGCAGATAGATTAAATAAAAAAATATGTTAGTCGAACAGAAAAAAATACCGAAGGAAATAAGGCATTTATTTTTATTATTAACAATTTGAAATCATGTCAAGTTACCTGTTGAACAAATTATTTTACTATCAGTCTGTTAAAAACGTGAGATTTTTTTGTTTGGATAATAAAACATTTGAAAATTTAAACATGGTGATATGTTGATTGAGAAAGCTGAATTTTTCGATGATTACTGCACTATTTTTACCTTTTATGCCTCATATATATGAGAAAAAAATAACCCTTATTAGGCGGTGTAATAAGGAAGATTGAAAAATGTTTACTTGGCAAAGGAAAATTGTTTTATTAACATTAGAGACATAATGTAATAATTAAGAGACATATGTGATTGTCCCTTCTCTACATAATTACCAAACCTGTTGAATCATTTATCACATAATTGGACCAATTTGTCTAACCCGTCTTGGAAATAATCAAATCCTTGGCTTTTAGCTCAGTTTTTGGCACTTTTCCATCATGAATGATAGGAGTCTTGAGTCAGATAACTGTTTTTTCAATGCCAGGAAAAGGTAAAATAAAGTGAAGGCCAAACTGGGGCTATTCCAGACCTGCCACCTAAGCGTTTCCAGCAAAATATCTACACGCTTGAAAGGAATGACACCATTTCACCACCTGTTGTATATTCATTTCTTTATCCCCCTTATTGTTCAACGATTTGTTGGTGAATGTGCGATTAGAACACATTCTTGGCGCATAGAAGCCGTATCACAACTCTCACCTCTCAGTGAGACCACTTCTCAAGATGTCTTGCCATTGCTATCGCTACTTCAGGTTTCAGTATAAACACTTTCTTCTGGAACGATCTGTCTAAGACAATCAGCGTCATCTGTCTGCACTCAGGTTAACAATATTCCCATCCAGTTTCAACTTTCAAAATACTGCTGCTGGTAAACTTTATTTTGGACCACCTCACGTAACATTCTTAAGAATTTTCATATGGTTAACTTTCAATAATTAACATTTTAGGAGAAAGGAAATCAACAAATTAACATTATATATTCTCCGTTAATGCGCATTACGATCGTTATATCCTCATATTATTAGGTAATATCCATGCTTATTTTTAAGAATATACATAATTTAAAAATTCTAGTTAATGATACCAATAAGATAAAATAGATAATTGCAATTGCAATTGACAATAAAAAATATGGATATTACAGCATTGATTAGGCATTTAATTACCTAGACTCTAAAATGCACTTCGAAAGGACAAGTGGTATTTACTTCAGAATGATTAATTATCTGTTTTCAAACATTTGAAAATATTTTTTGACTTTAATATTCATAACTGCCTGAAGATAACTGTTATTAGCATGATTGAAAATTTCGGATTATTTATTGAGGATGTTATAGTCATCTAATATGTTATTTTAAAATTTTAGCAAGGTTTTTTGGAAAATTGAACAGTTAGTTTGAAGCTCTGAGTTCCATTTTGATTTAAAATAAATAAGACAAATTATGTTGCAAGTATGCATGGTTAAAACATGGCTGAAATGTATCATTCCAAAAACTGATTAAATAAAATTTCGTTATCAGATGACGCCACTAGCTTGAAATCAAAACTTAATTAAATTCATTGATTATCTTCTAATTCGAATGTCGAAATATAAAATTGTGTATTAGTATGTAAAACTGCAAGTGTTCAAACTTTTTAATGTGTAAAATTTAAATCTAAAACAGTGGAAAATAGTGTACGAAATTTGATTTTTATAATCGTGAAACAAATCAAGTTGAATGAATATGTTGCAAAATACTTACATATGAGACGACAGCTTGGGAGAAGAATTTTAACAGGAGCTAGCATAGTAGTTCCTTATATGAAATCGTTTGAAAGGGTAAGGTATGATATTTAGAAAATAATTGATAAATATTATTAGATAGATTAGATTCATAGAACAGATAGATTTATCAGTCATCAAAAGTACAAAATTATATTAATTTCTCATTTAAATTATGTTAGTAATCAAGGCTAAGTATTAACCCTTAACTGGGGAAGTTACGGTATATAAGATTACTAATAATAGATTTTCGGTCATTCCTATTCTATTTTTAACAGTAGCTTCAAGTTTCGTGACCCTTAGTACTCATGCACTTCTTCAAATGATTTCTGCTGGTGTTTTTTGAAATATTTTAACCATTTCATTGTATGAAGTCTGTCAGATCGCACCTACTTTTAATATTCCAGTACGAAACTTAGTACCCAACACGAAGTATTTTCATCCATATGACCAATAAATTATTCTGGTAAATCACTTCTCAGACAACAATCTTCAAATAGAAGGATATTTTCACTCCATTTACGAAGTTGCACTTCCAAAAGTGATAACTTAACATCACTGTTATATCCCTGGAGACTCAAATATAGATCCACTTTTATCTAGGCTCTACATTCCCTTGTTATAATTGCATTTGTATTTAGTAAAATTCTGCGAAACTTACTTTACTGCGACAGAAAATGCAGATGAATTTCACTGTCGTGAAAGCTGAAA
The DNA here is from genome assembly GCA_026543055.1 of Argiope trifasciata. Classification (NCBI taxonomy): domain Eukaryota; kingdom Metazoa; phylum Arthropoda; class Arachnida; order Araneae; family Araneidae; genus Argiope; species Argiope trifasciata. The sequence goes on from JAPMOQ010038814.1 coordinate 51,034, forward strand.
TCCCGATGAGCACGCAAGCCACATCAAAAGAACGACGGGATAGCCCAAATTGTGTGCGTGCTACAAGCATTCGTGACCACTATCATGTTAGAAGCACTTATGATCAAGAATGAGTTTGAAAAGCTTTCTCTGAAAGAAATTCCCATTAAATAATAATATTAATTAACGATGTTTTTTTTTTAATTTTTAGCTGAAGTAGCTATACATTAAGAAATATAAGTTGACGATAGTAATTAGAAGGTGAAAAAGATGTTTTGATTGGTAGTTGTTAAAATTTATTTCAGGCAAAGGTGAGATGTGAAACTCTTTTTAGTAAAAAGATAATAGATATAAAATGTGCCACTGGTAATGAATACGATATATTACATTTTTAAAAATTCTTTTCAACTATTGTATTTTGGAATAGTCGGACCAAGGAAAAAAATCAAGCTACCCAAATTTTCAAATTATGAAAATCTGAATTAAATATTTTTAATTGTGAAAACAATATAGTGTTTTAAACGAAAATTGTTGGAAAGACTTATGTTAATAGAAGTGAGATACTTCCGCTTAGATAATCTAAGAATAAAATATTTAAAAGCCATGTAGTTGAAGGTGAAGCTTTATTTACAGATACTTTTGAATTGAATGACTTGTTTTTCTTATTATATTTGAGAATAAAAATGTTATATTCCCTCAAAATTACCTTTGAATGATTTTTGAATTACTTTTGTATATAGAAATATTAAATTATTTTTTTTATTTAGGGAAATTTTACAAATTTTTCACCATGGAAATGTGATTCTTTTGATTACACTTTAATTTTTAGCCATAAAATGACATGAATACAATTTAAGTTTCTCGAGACAATATATTTATTAAAGCAATTTGTACAAATTAGGAAATTAGGAAAAAAATTATTTGCACTATCCTAACATCTGAATAAATATACTCTATTGATATTTGAGAAATTTTAACAGATTATTTGCTGTTATTTTAATAATATGTTACATTTAGTATCAAATTTAAAGTTAACAATTTTAAATATGAAAGAAAAATCGTTGTTCCATCGAAAATTTCCATTAGCACTATTAATAATATAAATAAAAGAAAGAAAAGAAAAGAAATAAATAACATCGTATTTATTAACTCTAACTAATAAGATTAAGGAGCAACTTGACGGTTGTAGCTATATTTGTAATGGGAAATATTATGTATATCTTTATTCTTTGAAATAAAAGCAAACTCTATGGGATAAAATTCATTGCGAAAAGTAGATTGCAAAAATATATATTAAAAAATGAAATTATTGAGTATCCATCTTATTCTAGAGCTTTAGGAAAAATTGCGCTTAAAGTTCAAAAAAAAAAAATTAATTGAAGAAAAGGAACAGTAAATGACGAAAACTAAAAACGGAGGATTTCTACAACTAATGGAAGAATAACGAAGAAAACTTTGAGATCCAAACGTCTAAATGATTTTCATTTAATTCAAGAAATCATTTTTCAAACTTAGTTCACTTTCCCTCTGAACTCTATGTTCATCCGGTCCCTATAGACACGGGAGATTTAATTTTAATCCTTCTTCATCAAATATAGTAGCTAATTCATTTGTCAAAGGTTTAAGTTTTCGAAACGTGTGTAAAATTTTAAGTTCAAGTCTCGTCCGATGTATGCATGCTTAACAACATTATTTTGAACAGATTGTTTCAGAAAGCAGGATTATACAGAATTACAACACATCGCTCCTTTTATAATAACTCTACTGTTTTGTTATAGAGGGAATCGAAGTTTGTTATTTTAAAATCTCATTAAGTAGCTGTTTGTAATTCAGATTATTTTGCACGTAACACCTTACATAATCATGAGCTTAAGTTATCTTGTATTTAGCAGAATACTTTGACGTAATACGAAATTATAAAGAAGAGTAGGTTAGGACGCTGAAAAGTAAAGTTTGTTGAATCAAATTTAAATGTTGCTAGCTCTTGGAAAATTCAGATTAAATTTCTCGTAAAATAACAGAAGATATTACGTCAAATTCTTTTGTACATTTTTAGAATGATTCTTATGTTTAAATTAAAAATTTCACCACTGCGTTGCTTCGGTAAGTACATATTTTATAATCAATCTTTTATAACAGTTCAGTATATTTAAATACATCCTTGATGCTTTAGTCAGATTCAAACGCAGACTTCGGAATTTAATTTTTTTAAAATTAACCTTTAATTGGGGAGTTGAAATCTTAGGATTTAACCGGGAAGTTACGGTCTACGAAACAATATTTTCTTTACATTCAAATTGCATTTTTAAGGAACGTCAGTATAAAAATCTGCCGATTTATTCTGCAGATATTTTTGTTGTTATGCAAATATGTTTTAAAATTTTTTCTATAAATATTATTGTTGAAAACAGTGATGCAAAAAAAAAAAATATCACTTTTTACTTTTTAAATTATGTTTATTTTTCCAGTATAGAAAGGTATATCAAAAACAATTTAATGATGAATTCAAAAAATAAAAAATAAAAATATTATCTCCTATGGGTAAAATTGAACCTTTTTTTATAGGCATTGAGGGCATTTTTAAACAGGCCTGTGAAGTACAAGTGCAAAACCAGCCTATAAATTCTGCAGAATTTCTCTTGGTATAATAATATATTTCATAAATTTTTCAAAATACATCACCACTAGAAAAATTAATGGTGTTTGAATATAAATACCAAAAATAGTAGGATGAGCACTTTTATCGAAAATGTAATCTGTGCAATTATCATTATCAATAAAATTACTTTCTTTTCATTTAAAAGTGTCTAGAGCACTGCTATATAATAGGGTCTGTAAATTGGACGATATTTTGAAGCCTAAATCTTAGTGCCATTTGCTAAGTCTTGTTTATGACTGGGACACTAAGAGAGAAGTGCATTCTTAGAGACCGCGATTAAAAAAATAATTTAATTACTTTAAAAAAGCATCCACTGAAACGGGTTGAAAAAGATCACATGTAATGAAGATCACGAAATAGGAAGCTAGAAGATAAATCCATTGAATTGAACCAAAAATAGCATAGGTATTATCAAAAGTCCATCATTAGCGATCTGACTGAAAATACTCTCCAGTTAAGGTTTAAGATACTTTTATTAAGCTCATAAACTACAAATATAACTCAGCATTCTGGAAGATGATATGATTAGAATTATCAAAAGTTTTGGTGAGGCAGGGACTAGTAAGAACAATGGATATTTGAATTAAAATTAAGTTACTTACATACTAGATTAATATGAAAGTTTGACATTTACGTTTTCTGCCCAATAATTGACATTTCCTGCCATCTGTTTCTTTAACTGTATAACGCCCCTACACTTTAAAGGGCTTCCAGATTGCCAGATGGGAGATTCTGTCTCCCATATTGTCATTACTTCTGGGGATTAGTTGTGTCCAAATGATGAACCTCATGTTCGTTTTTAGATGTTTCAAAGAATTAAATCGTATCTTCAAGGTAGAAAAGGGGCAAACACTTATGATGTTAAACTTTTTTTTTTCATTGTGAAGTGATTATAATTATTATGATTTCTGTCAGGCTCAGCTACGAGGCTGAATCATTCGCTGGCAAGGTCATTGATGATATTTATGAACCGCTATTGGATGACAGGAAATTCAAGTGCACCAATGTGAAAATGAGGGGATTAAAAATATAAAATAAAAATGTAAAATATAAAATGCTAGATTTTTTGAAGAGAAGGGGGAAAGGCGAGAGTGTGGATTTGAAAGATTAGTTTGAGAAGCGTCGTGTGATTCGGAATTCTGAGCTAAGATCCACCGATGTATATCGGTGGATTATTAGAGCTAACTATGGAGCAGCCGGACTTCCCTCCCAGATGTCTTTTCAGAGAACCAAATACGCGAATTTCGTAGGGTGACATGTCCGGTATGTAGGGCGATTAGCCGAGCTGCTCCCACTTGAACTTAAGCAGTTCCGCGTGTGAGTGTGCTCTTCATGGAGCAGAACCACACCCTCGGTGAGTGGCAGCAGTCTTTTGTTCTTGATTTACCTGCGTAGTCTTCGGAGTGTCTCTTCAACACATCAGAGAGACCCGTGGATTTCAACAAATAGCAAACCTCGGATGGCGAATCCAAGGGCGCTGTGAATTATCGGTGTTAACCGATAGTGTGTGTGTGTCGTTTCGTAACTTTTCGTTTGAACACCACTTTTAATTCAAGAGCTCTTGAGAGCACATAAACGTTTTGAGATAGAGAAATGTAATTTAATATATGGTCTTTACGTGAAATTTGCAAATTCCTAACAGAGTTTGAGCGAAATTCCTTCCGAGGTAATTTACTTGCACGAATACAGATTAACTTGATAACTAAAAATGCATTTAAAGGAATTTAACTAGTTAGATAAACTTCAATTTATCATTAGGTTAACTTCAAGTTTTCATTTATACACACAGTATCGTTTTGTACATTTGTAATTGAACACCCTTTGTAGATATCAAGAGGTTAGTTGGTAGACCAAAAATATTTTTGTTGTAATTAGCTTTACATATTTTTTTTATAAAAATGAAATTGATTCTCGTATCTGCATTTTCTACGATTGCTAATCATAAGAAAAAATAACTTTTATATTTGATTTCTAATGAGCCCGAATAAACAAAATTAAATCAAAGAATGATGCAATTGTGTCTGCATTGCTTATTTGACTGCCATTTAGATTTGTTTGTCAAATAGATTTGCAGATGAAGTTTCCGGAAGAAACATACGTCACTGATTAAAACTTCTTTAAAGATGTTATTTTAAATTTCAAAAGAAAATAAAACTTCACATCAAATTAACGAGATATTGCTTTCAACCCAGCAAACATTCCAAATCATTAGAAAGCATTACAATAATTGATGTAGTGAGTATCATTTGAAGCAAATGAGACTTCTCTATAAAATGAATACATCTTCAAGATTGTTAAATCACTACAATTTACATAATGATATGGAATGCAATGATTTTATTAATGGCGATGGTGCAATTCGTTCCTGCTAAGATTAATTTCGTGTGCATATACTTAGGACTAAGTTTTAAATGAATGAATAAAAAATAATTGATATGTATTTTTAAAATTCACTATCATGGCAATTTTTTTGCAGCTTTACTATAATTGAGGAAGTAATTGGAATATATTAATATACAGATGGATTGGAATATATTAATATACTTTATACAGATGGTAATATATTTGTTGCTTCCCCCCTACTCATTTCTAAAAAACACTTTGTAAAGCTATACAGCATAGCTATATATCATTTAAACTTACAATCCGAGTTTCAATGAATGTTCACTGCTTTATAACTAGTGGATAATGTGATTTTCTCCATACAAAACTTAGTAAATAAATTGTAGATTCTAGCAAATGACCTAAATGTAGATTCTAGCAAATGACCTAAATTGTATATTCCAGCAAATAACCTAAATTGTATATTCTAAACCATCTGAATGATTACCAATCTCGTATATGAACATAAAGAAATCCAAAAAGCAATAACTTAACAAAAGTTCTTATATAATTTGTCAACTATAATTGTATTTCTATATCAAACTTTAATTCCCTTCTGAAAAAATAGTATTCAAAATATAGATTCGAATTTTTTGGAAGTATGTATAAAATGCAAGCAAGTGATTAGCCGCTAAAGAATGGCTGCAGATATCAGGTCGAATTCAGCTAAAAATGATGGATTCAAGCCAAAGGGAATCTATTTTAATTTCTATTTAATCACTGGTTAGCAGATAATAAATAAGTTTATGTTCTTTTCACCATAATGCTTACAGGTGAAATCAAATTTCTGAAAAATGAGGATTTCAGCGGCCTTGAATCATAACCATAGTTTCATGATGGGGAGTAGATATGAGTATCATTATCCTTATGTGATAATATTTAAAAAATATCGATAAGACCACTCCGTGTAGATAATTTTAAACAGAAAAATACTTTTAAAAAATTAATCGAAAAGAATTATTATTGAATTATTTTCGATTAATGTAAAAAAATCTATAAAGAATTAAAGAATTGATTTTCAAACTCAGGAAAATCTAAAACGTAACGAATATAATATACATTGTATTGAATAAATCAGAGGAATGAAGATAAATAAAAACAGGAAAATCAAAGTTTAATTGAAGAAAATGGTTAGTTTTAAGATGATTTTTCGAAATATCAAAGATTGTATTATTATTTTTTTTTAATTTGAGTTTTACCAAATTAAAAAATCAAAATTAATTATTAATTGATGAGTTTTTATAAAAACATAAAAGCAAAATAAGTGTTTATTTTTCATAACTAATATAGCAAAGCAGATTAAACAAGAATAGAAAATAGTTAATAAATATATTGCAAAATTTTATTGAACAAACAAAAGCAAATTATTGTCACGCAAAAATTTATAAAGTTAAAAATTCTTTTCATTCTAAATGCTTTTACAACCTTTTAAAAGCCTTTAAGCGAGATGATGAAATATTTTATAGCTACAAAAAATAACTATAACACTTTAATAAAATTAAAAGCTTTATAAATCCTTGAAAGCAACCAAAATGTAGTTAAATGCATTTTTAATTTATATTTTCAGCTTTTAATGTTTCATTAACACATTATTCCCATCAGGAAATTAATGCAAAGTTGAAATTTGAATGAAAACAAATTCTGAGAAATCAAAACTTTTTTTATATTTCTAATGAAATGTTTTTAATTATTGTCTTGTATTTCAAACTGTAATTAGTAATTTTAGTTAGATTTATATGGAAAGGATTAGCTCATAATTTTTATGTGAGAATGGGGAATACTAATTAAATTATATCCCATCGTTGAATATGCCCACAGAGAAAGTTATAACTTCTAGTAACTTAGACAATTTGATGAAAGATCCCTTAGGGGTTCTGTCTCCTAAAATGAACGTTTTAAGCACTGCTTAAAACAGTGAAAAACTAAATATTTTAAGAGCTTTAGTTAAGATACTTTAATATCTTTGCCATTATTTTATAATGTGCAAATGGCTTCAGAAATATTGAAGTTAAAGGAAGTGTAACGTTCTCTGGTTCCATTCACGATAAAACGGCATTTCCAGACAGCTGTGTTACACGAATTAACGCCCTCCATTGGTAAAAGCCTTCAGATTGCTATGAGTGGGGTCTGCTTATCGCCGAGTGATCATCTGTCATGAGGGAATTCAATGAAAGACAACACGTGAGATTCATTGTTGGTGCGAAGCCTATCACCCCTTCAAAGGAAATGAGTGTCAAAGATCTGGATTCTAAATGGTCCCTTTTGTAAGGCACTATCATTGACTCTTGTTCCAGAGCGACCGATTGCTAGGACGCATCATTGATGGACATTTCTCTCTACAGGCTGGCGAAACAAATGAGCGAATTTTTTGCTGAACAATTGGCAATTGAAGAACTCAAGGGGACGAAAGGGAATTGAGAACGTTGAGATTGGGCAGAGATAAAGAGTGGTTGTTTCTTTGAAGAGACTTTTTGGATTGCATACTGGTGTTTTATTTAATCTCCACCCTGGAATAGCCGTTCTGATTAACAATCTGATAGTGTCTTGCGGTGATATTTCTCCGAATTGCTGGAGAACTCTATCCATAAACTCTTTTCACGATAAACCTTCAACTTTCGACTGCGCTGTAAACTGCAAATATTTTACCTAGATTTGGATAAATTTTTCTCATGTATAGATATGGCAGTAAATAAATAAATAAAAAATGTCTGAAACTGTACTCTGTTATTTGATCGATCAGGATATATTAATTACAGATATATACGCTGACATTAAATAGCTTAATATTTTATAATTTTTTAAGAATATTTCACTATTTTGCACAAAATCATCTTCCCTCGCTTACATGACGGTATACAAGACGGTATACCATTCTTTTACATGAATAGGATTTCATTTTTAACATTTTATAAATCCATTGTTACGAATAAATCAAAGTGATTTTTTATAAGAAATGGACAGAGACACTGCTGAAGAAGTAAAACCTAAAACTGCAGAGAGCAACAGCTGTCATAATCTTCTGATTACTTGAAGTGTGTGAGAGAGAGAGAGAAATTTCTCGGGTTTTATCTTCAAAACTTTTCCAATAAGGTATTAATGTTTTTCTCTTACCTATAATGTTATAAGTGAGGTTTGTATCAGCCAATAATTAAAAAAGATTCTTAGGTGTATAAATAGATGAAAAAGAAGAGTAATAGATTACGTGTCTCAAACAAAATGGAAAAACGATAAGCAATATTTATATTAAAGCTCAATGTATGTTTGAGTGTATTGGTGCTCAAGTAACTAGACCATTTCTTCTGAAAGCTACCAAATTTTTCATGCGTATACCTTGGACAACAAAAATGTTCAACTCGGGGCTAATTTTTCAAATTTTTAATTAGAATTTAAATTAATTAAAAATCAAGAGACATTTTGGAGTTTTTCCACTATAAATTCAAAAATATTATTGTACAAACATAATTTTTACATCAAGTTAAAGATAAAAAAAATTTGCGTTCTAATGGTAACAGTATTTTAACATAAATCCTTAAGCTTCTATTTTTCCTGATTTTTCAAAGAAATATTTGAACCATATATTTCAACAATATATTTCAGGCAAAATAATAAAATTTAATCTGTACGAGCACGTCAAAGGAAAAAAAAGCTTTTATCAATGTGGTGTCATCATATTGACTGAAATTCAAGTTAAAAAAAATCAAATGTTATTGCAAATAAAATCTAAAAAATAATGTAACTTTCAGCATATGATAAAACAAAATAAATATTAAACGTAATATTTAAAAAAAAGAATAAATGGAAAGCAAACGTTTCTATGATCCTTTGCAATATCTATATATTTAATTCAATAAATCATCCTTATTTACGGTAGAATGGATTGAATTTATACAGGATACGTATTCAAATTTGAGTCAAAGAATGGTTTCTAAATCATTAGTAATAGGCATACATATTGTTTAGTATTGTAAACTTGCTCTAACTGAAGTAAATAATTACATTTTATGTGTTTGAGTCAAACAATGCAATGATAAGTTATGAGTTTTTCATACTTTTCTTTTTAAGCCATATTTTACAAAATATGTTTACTAATAATTTAAACAAAAGTTGTTACATCAATCAGTCTTCGAAATTAATAATTAAAATTAACTGATTTAAAAAAATATAAGAATATTGTTGGGAAAAAGAGTTCTTTTAGATCTTTCCATCCACCTCTTAAATAAAATATCAATTTCAGATCTATCAATGACCGGAATTACTTCAAGGCTAATAATCAAATGAATATGAGTTTGTATATATGAATGAATGCGTGTGTGTATGTGTACTACACACCAAACCTTATGATCTACAACTACTGCACTTGTTGTGTACTTTGAAGGATGAAAAAAGTATAACTTGATAGAGTTTTTTTAACTTTAATTAATTAAAACATTAAACAAACAATTGGAGTTTTATTGCTATAATTTCCGAAAATTTTACAGCACAAAACTGTTTTTAAATCATCTCAAAAAGGACTTTTTTCTCATTCATAATAATTTTTAAACTGTAAATTAATTTCCTATTTTTAATGAATTTTTAGAAAAATAGTGTATCCGTATTTTCCAAACAATTAATTTCTCACAAAAGGAAAGTAGAATTTAACCTTCAATACCACATTACTAGTCTACCAGTACCTTGCAAATTTACAATAAAAGTTCATTATTAAATTAACTCTTATTTGAAATTAAACCAAGGATAGTGTGATGCTCAGCATGTGTTGAATTGGTAACGTACTGTTACGGAATAAATATAAGATGAGATAGTTTCCAAATATTTCCACAACAGTTGATTGCAAATCAGAGATATATAGTACAGTAAACAAATATTATACTTGTATTCTATAATAATACGAGTTCCATTATTATCGAAGTTTGAAATTTAAATGTGGCGATAGTGTGTCGGAATTTTGCCAAATATGTAGGTCGAACTCCGCCAAGGATCGAACCAGCAATATTTTGGTTTGAAGTATATTATCTATTCGACAAAGGCGGGCGCGAATATATAGTGGTTGTTACTGGTTTATTAAGATGTAAAACAATAAATATATTTGGCTGAGAAGTTATAAAGAAAGCAAGGTACGTAAGAATTTAATTGAAAATTTTAGATCACATTAATCATGATGAACCAATTGATTGCCATAGGCGGCTGGTTATTTAATAAATTACTAACTTTATACAGTTGTAGTTATCTCTTTTTGCTTGTCTTTCTTTGTCTATTTCTGTGTAATTCATACAAGAAGAAGTAAAACTACATGTACGATTCAAATTAAAAAGATTCTTGATCTGAATTTATTAATATGAGGAATATTAATTCAAATTATAGAAGTTTTTGTAAAAGTTTCAATATATTTCAGTTTCCTACTCCATTCTTAGTATTGCAACATTGTTTCTACTTTCTCAATCATTCGACCTACGTGTTCATCCTGAAGTTGAAGAGATTAGGTGACCCAAACGAAGTAGAAAACCAATATACTTTAGTTAATAAATATCACACCAGTTCGGAACAAATGATATCTATGAGGTTAGGAGGAGAAGAAATGAATGCTCCTATAGCCGATCGTAAATTTGTTAAGGGGACGTGATTGAACGGTTGTTTCTGTCAGTAGTCTTGACGGAAGAAACGAGAAAATAAGTATCTGGCTTCATTTTCATTTCCAGCCAATCAGTTTGGAAGAAAAGTGTCGAAGCATAGATAAGAAAGAGAAGTTTGTTTTTAAGTTGACAAGTCTACTCAAATCAATTCGAAAAAAATATGAAGTTTCCAAAACATGGAAATCAGTGAATATTGTTTCATTCATAAAAAATAATTTAATTTCAATTTCCACACACACACACATATATTCATTGAAATAAACTATTTTTCTATCTTATTTTGAGCATTTACTGCAGAAAGTTCTTGTTTTAATAAGAGATAAATATTAAATCCAAATTCATTCATTTTAGCTAATGAAAGCTTAGTTTTAATTTCGGAGAATCGTGAAACCTTACGATTGAATTAAAAGTGCACAGTATTTAAAAATGCTTAAACTAACTTCTCTTTCAAATATAAACAATCATAAACTTAAGAAGACATTCTTAAATGAACAAAGTCTCACTCTAAACTGTGTTTTAGAGTGAAACTTAATTTATCTTTTACCTATCGGATCTCATAAGAGATTCTTATTTCTCCTTCATTAAGAAATAAACTCAAATTTAATTTCTCCATTTGGTTGCCTAACTTATTAGAAAATTGATGCCACCTGTGGTCGGAGTTTGAAGCAAGATTTAATTCTCTCTCCTCTTCAATTTGAGTGAATAGTAGGTTATTTCCTTTGAAAAGTCCCCAGTTAATTTGAGTTCAAAATAAGAAAGAAAGTGAATTATATTAAACACCATTAGCCTGAAATCTCAAAGAAATTTATTTGTTGTACCTGTTTGAATGTTTGCTTAATTCCTAGCAATGTTATTTGGGAAAATTGAGGGAAATTATATGTTTGAAGATAAAATTCTTAGAATTTCATTTTATATTTCTTCCATTTTGTTTCATTTATTAATTTTTAATGAAAATGGGACGTTATTACTGAAACTGGATGAGACTACTGAATGCACTTTATGTCTTTCTTTAGTTGCCACTACAAAACATTTGTCATTGAAATATTTTCTCATTTTTAAATTCACGTACACGTAACATAGAGAAATAATAACATTTACAAAAAATTTGATCTCGAGATATTAAGGAATTTTCACATTTTAGATACCAATAAGTTAGAAAAAAGCATTTTTGTAAAATGTCTGCCAATCTGTCGGTCAATGTGACAAAGACAATTCAAAAACGCTTTGAGCTGGATGAACGAAATTTGGTTTAAGGTCATTATACTAAATTCGTACATTTCTGTCTAATTTTGAACAACATTCTGTCTGAAAGCTATATGTTAGGCTGTTAAAGTAACTGCAATACGAAGAGAGTTAGATAAATAAAATTCGATGCATATAATCGAGATCTTTAGTGTAGACAGTAGAGCCGAATCCGACAACGAATTGTCCGTCTCTCGGTTCGTACTTTTAAAAACACTTAAGCCCAATAATTCAGAGTCTTAATAGTATCAATATCTTTTATGTATCGCGCATTATTAATCCCATGTATCAGATTAGTTATGTAATTTTTATGAACATCAGTTTTATGTTAAATCTTTATATCAATGGATTTAACATTTAACACTTTAGGTGGACTTTATTAACAAAAAAAGTAAGCAACAATGAATTTAAAAAGTACAGACAAATGACAAAATACAAGAAAATACAAAATAAAAAGTAATGATATGTGTTAGAATGGGCATCTTGAGTACAAGAAATTGGATGAATGAGCATAGTAATATATACAGTATGAATGCAAAAAAGGTTTAAAAATATTAGTTACTATAGAGGGGGATGAAAAAAAAAGTTATGGATAATGTATGAGTTATATTAAATGGTGTCAAAGTATCAAAAATACAAATTTGACTTTCAGATACTGTTCATTTCATCCCGGGTAGTAATATCGAACTAACTCTCCAGAGATCACATGATAGATTTTATAAAAATGCTAAAATCATAACATAGGTTAATATTTCGTAACTTCTTTACGTCAAAGCCGTACAAGGCGTTTTTTGCGATGGAACCTTTATTACAAGAAATGAGAGAAATTTTTCGGGTGATGACTTCCATTGATTTGAAGGAACGTTCACAAAGTGATATATAATCTTATTCTTGAAGTCAAAGAGACGGTGAATTTGAAAAAGACCAATATATGGTAATCATTTTCTTGATGAGTATATTGCTTGGAAATATACATCTCTTTACAACTAATTTACCTACTGTGAATCTTTGTTTTATATATTTAAATACTGAATTCCGAATTGTTAAAATTTTATTTAATAGATAGAAGCAGGTTTCATTTATCATATAAATCAAACTATGATCACACCTAATGGAGTTAAATCCCATGACATCATGATGTCATAGAAAAATTTGAGTGCCTATGCATTTTTTTTTCAAATTGTATTCTTAGTGGTTGGGGTATAATTCATTTTTTTATTCATTATGTAAATTGAACAGTTAATAAACAATAATTTTTTAATTGGCATTCATCAATTGAGAAAACTGCAAGTAAGTGTTTGAAGTAAAATTGCTAATGCAATAAGGAAATTTATCATTGAAAAGTATATAACAATATTTTAAAAACATCATGGAAATCCAAAACGTATTGATTGGCAATTAAAATGACCATTTAATAATGTTTCACTTTTCAAAAGGGAATAAAATTCGGTTTCATGCAATAAAATTTTCAGGACAAAATTATGGAACCTAATAAGCGTCAACGCATACATTCATGCATATCTGAATGTATGTATTGATACTCACCATATACTAATGCTCATACCCATATACTATTGCACATACACACTAGCTTACATATGCACGAAGTTTGTGCATATGTATAAGTTAATTTATCCGCATTCATTTATGCTCATACTCAAGCAACCGAACGCTTTTCTACACACATGAATTCTCAGACATAAACACTTATACACACGCAATCGCATGCATTTATACACGCACTCATTCTCAGACGTACTCATTCACTTACAGACATATATACTCACACAATCGCTAGCATTTATGCTCTGGCATATGCACTCATACAAAGATGTATACTTATCCATATGAATTCATACAAGGATGTACACTTATCCATATGCACTCATACAAAGATGTACACTTATCCATATGCCCTCATTGTAAAATTTTCCTACCTAATTTCCATCAATCAATTTTTCTGGCTGTTATTGGGAACATATTTATCAAAAAACTCAATAATTTATTAATCCCTACAAAAACACTAGGTTAAACAAACAAGAGCGATCCTCTCAAAACTTTCTCGCATACTCTCTTAAAAACTTACCATGCGATAGAACGACTTACCAGGCACTGTCTTACAGAGGTTACGAAATATTAACTTTTGGCATGAAATTAGCATTTTTCAATTTGTCACGTCATTTTCGGCAAATTATTTGGCGATTTGGCAAAAATTAAAACAGAAAGACAGTCAATACCTGATTGGATTTGGCTTAAAATTTGTGAGGTGTCTGCATTATATGTATTAGTTCTTGAATGCATATTAGTGTCACAAATTTTATCTAACTGCATCTCTTCCTTTTGTAGCTATCGTATTAAGTAATATCAAAACGGCTGGACAGATGGCTAATCAGATCAGAATTTACATAATATTTGAAAGAAGATTGCAAAATTTTTTGTGAAGACCAAATACCAATTCTCAGCAGTGCAGTTAAAAAAGGTTTCGAATTATGGTTGCCACAGATAGACAAACGGGCATTTTGTAAGAACTTTTGTTTTCGAACTCAAGATTAATAAAAATCTGGAGTTCAAATTTTTTGACATTTATGACACTTTCACTACATTACGTTTTCAATAATGTAGACGGACACTTTACTAATTTCTGTTTAACTACTGGTTTTCAAATATTTTATCATTCCTTATCTGTCATTACAGTTGGTTTCACTTAAGATGAAATTTCTAACGAGTAAGCCTTTCTGCATCATTCGTGATATGTTGCTTCTAAGTGTAACTTTCTCACGAAAATTCCCTTCATGCAAGCTAATGCTGTCAGTTGTCGTTTCTTTTGATATGACTTGCGTGCAATCTCGCACACGATCACGAAAAAATCTACATTTTCTGTCCCTACTAAAATGGTCCACTGACTCATGTACAAATGAAGTTATAAGAAAGCAAATCCAGTGTAGACAGGGCAATGAACTCGCCTTTGAACTTTTTAGAGGGTAAGGGTGTGTGTGTGTGAATATCACTTATTATTGTATGAGAAGCGGTTGAAATGTAATACTTTTTTTTCTTAAATTTCTAAAATTTCATTTGAAAAATTTGAAGTTTTAAATAAATGTGAAGTGTTTGGATAAATGATTGTAATTGATTTAAAATAATTCTATTTGAATCTTAAGAATTTTAAGGGCCTATTAGTTGTAGTGAAATGAAAATTTCAACTTATCTACGATTTTCACCCTCTTAGAGCAAGATTGTCCATTTACAAACTTGTCTAAAGATTTTACAATTCTTACAATAAGTTGCTAGCCGCTTAAAATCTGATTAAAATTACTCTGTCATCCTGTCAACAAAATAATAGAGTTAAAATTTTATATATGTATGTATAAATTTTTGAACGAAGAATAATTCTGGGGAGCATAATCGATAAAGAACTGCAGGAAGTTTCTAGAAGTTTTATCATGAGAATCACTCAAGGGTTTATTTGCCTATAAGGAAAGCATCAATTAGGTAGAAACAAATTTTTTACACATTTGAGCTAAACTTGACAGCCCAATTTGCTGTGGTTTCTTATGACACTAGTGTATGGCAAACTTGCTGATCCTTGTACCACACAAATATTGTACAATATCGCATGATTTTGATCAATATCCGCAATATTGTTTAATATTATATAATATCGCTTAGTAATATACAACATTATACAATATTGTTTAATATTAAATAATAGTGCAACAGACTATACCAGCGGTTCTTAACCTATGGGTCGCGACCCAGAATTGGGTCGCGAAGCATATTTCTTGGGTCGCGCTGAGTCGAACCAAAAATGTTAGTAATACACCAAATAATAATTAATACCAACACCTCTTAGAAGAGTTATTCCCTAATACAATGTTTCGGTTTTACCGCTCTTCGCGAATGGCCTTCCGGAAGTGACGTCCAATTCCTGTCCTGAGGCTTTCTCTTCTAGGAGGTGTTGGTAATACGCATGCTTACTGAGTCTGCTTTGCGT
This sequence comes from Argiope trifasciata, assembly GCA_026543055.1. Taxonomy (NCBI): domain Eukaryota; kingdom Metazoa; phylum Arthropoda; class Arachnida; order Araneae; family Araneidae; genus Argiope; species Argiope trifasciata. The sequence continues at coordinate 66,914 of JAPMOQ010038814.1, forward strand.
GCAGACTCAGTAAGCTTGTAGGTAACATAGTCATGCTCCGGTAGTGACACTTTTTGGTGAAAATTGAAAGCACTACAGATCAGCTCCTTTTACTTTCACTTCTAAGAAACCGGGGATTCCCCGTTGTTTGTAAACATATAAGCAGAGAATAACAGATTTTACTCGTGTGAATAAAGAGGTAATAACGAAAAGCTGATTCCTGTTTTTATTGCTGTTTAAATATTAATGACATTTATATTAAAAACGTTGCACTCCGCTACAAGCTCTCTGTCAAAAACTCGTTTCTGCGTATTGTGTTGTGAATAACAGTGAAACGTGAATACAAGCATTTTAGAAACAAATTTTGTTTAAATTAAATTTTCCTTGGATAGAAAAGTACTTTTGTTCATCTTTATTATTAAAAAAATAAATAAAAAATTTGTAAGTTAAACAAATCATCATCGTAGGATCAAAGAGTTTTTAAAAATACGCTCTAAAATAAAGCAATGAAAAAATTTTGACTTTTTTATAGGTCGCGACATGAACATATTTCTCAAATTTGGGTCGCGGCTTAAAAAGGTTAAGAACCACTGGACTATACTACCAACCAAGTAGCACAGCCTGTTACTCAATAGTGTACAATAATGCTGAGATATTATATGATATTAAACAATATTGCAAATATTGATAAATTTCATACACGATTGTACAATATTTGTGTACCACTAGTAATGGGAATAAAATAAGCTCCTCTTGTTTTCAGTAGCGCCATCTAGGGCCTAATTGTGCCATAGTTATTCATGCGATAAGATCCTTTTGACTTAATTCACGCATTTAATCAATCATCCACATGAATATTGCACATTATTGTATGACATTGATCAACATTCGCAATGGTGTTTACTATTGTATAATATTGGACAATATTGTATGACATCAATCAACATTCGCAATGGTATTTAATATTGTATGATATCTCACAATATTGTATAATATAGTGCAACAGACTCTGCTACCTTGGGATGAAATGATCTTCTTTTCAGTAGAGCCATCTAGGGTCTAACTGTGCCATAGTTACTCATTCGTCACAATCATTTTTATAGGAAGGCAGACTCTTTTGCATACCTCACAGATAGAGCACAATGTCAAACATCCATGTCCAGAACGTCCAGGTCACGGGAGAAGACGCGCTAGCCCTAAGCCAGATCAACAACCAAATCCCACTTTAATACCTATAACTATAAACTCTATGTTCTAACATGCTCTAGATTTAATTTCAAAAATTAGACACTGGGGAATTAACCTTTATCATGCCCAAACCCCTGAAGAGAGTGGGTGTTTGACAAACCTTATAAATCATTCTCACCCTTTTCACAGTTAATGGGTTAAGGCAAAATAGTTTTCAGCTTTAATCTGACGGGAAAACTAAAAAAAAAAAACAATTGTGCAGAAGGGAAGACTGACAGGGTGATGGATGTGGCACCGACTCATCGTCTTCCACTGTTCTTACATGAAATCCACCCTAGTGAAAGACGAAATCCTTCTTCGTGCAAAGTCAGAAAAAGGAAAGGGAAAAAAAAAGGATTTTAGGAGAAGAATTTTTATTTTACTAGTGCGTGGGTTATAATTTCCAGTACTTTTTGACGATGATATTTATGTGTAAAGGTTTAGTTGTAAGATAGATGAGGAATTATGGGCTTGCTCTGACATTGATTAAGAGAATTGTGTTGAACATTTACTTTTGAGCTATAAAAGATAATACTAGATTTGCTATTGAAGAAGTAGCATCAGACTACAAAAGCAAGAAATTTAGTCTGGCTGGACAACATATTTGTATTTAAGAAATAAATATCCTTAAACAAATTACTTATATAAAATTAGTAATTTATTTCAAGCTATTAATTTCTTATTTATAAAATATATTGTATTGTCAGACAAAATGTTCTACAACTCTTTCCTTAAAGCAAATTATTTCTCCAACACAATTTCGCTTTTATCAAGCGAACATTTTTTAAGAGAAAATTTAAATCCTCTTGATATATAATAAACACAATATAGCGTTACATCAAGACAATTACTTTATTTCGATTCTAAATTTACATCAAATATTAAGAAAAGAATATTGGTGTTTAATTTTTGTTATATTAACTTCAAAAATGTGAATAAACAAATTCTCGAATTACTTCGATAATCTGTCAAAACAGGACACAAAATTGGAACTAGCAAACTCTCTTTTCAAATCAATGTATTTCTTTAGTAAATAGAAATCCTGCACTGAGGGAAAAATCAAAAAAATTATTATTGTAGAGTAATGAAGTTTAGATAACTCATTTGTGTAGTTAACAAGTTAAATTGATTAACGTTTCTGGATCGCAGATAAATTTATGCTCAAGATAATGCATTTAAATTGTGAAATGCTGTTACATTTAATAGCAGGTTTATCCTCCAAAATTTTGAACGCAATCCTGCAAACATACAGGCTGTGTATCATACAGACACCAAATGTCACTTCATGGTATGGAAAACCATTCTTGTTGTACTTGTTCTGTGAATACTGAGACGGTCAATGTTGGCATTGGACAACGCTAGAGGTTTCTTCCAATGATATCCTATACATACTTAATTGGATACAAATCTGGTGATCTCGCAGGCTAAGGTAAAATGTCGACACTCTACAAAGAACGCTGCGTTTCAACAGTGACATAATCGAAAGCGTTACCTTGTATTACTAGACTGACTTACATCAATGTTTTTGAGATAATCAGGAGAGGGCTTTTGCTGTCATAGAAAATTTCTTTCTAGATCATGACTCCAAATGTAGGTAAAATGAGTCTAGACCTCCGGCAGTTTGGTTGAGTCCCCCCTCGTCTCTTTTGACCAACACATAGTCATCACTAGCAGTCAATTAGAACCTGCTTTCCTCAGAAAACACAACAGATCTACAATACGTTTACATTCCACAATCAGAGGAATGCAAGCTATAGAGCTCGTTTCTAGCAACTGACCTAGAGGGAACTGTTTTCTATCAACTCTTTGTGGTACCAACTGGAGATCACACTTCTAAAGATGTGGGTAGAAAACATGTCCATCAAATTTTATCTATCTGTCCCTTTGCGCATCTAGTTTGAATTTAACAACTAGGCAAATTAATGGATTTCATTCAGAACTTAGTTTAAATCTACAAATTTATTCTTAGATCCCTGCGTCATATTCAGTCCATTCTCAAAATGTTTTTGAATTATAATATTCACAGACAGACAGCCATAATTTATCTATCTAGCCCCTTGCATTTCGTAGTTACTGAGTTTTAATTAAATAAATAGAGACACTAACTTCGTGTAAATGGATTTCATTTAAAATTAAGTATACATCTGCAAATTTATTCTGAGTCCCTGTACTTAATTTAGACCACGGTCAAAGCGTTCTTGAATTATATTGTTCCCAGATGGACATGCAGTAAAAAATGTATTTATCATACTCTAGGAGGTCTGAAACGCAGATATTCATAACCACCTTCCATTCGAATTTTTTGAGGATGGTACTTACTCTATGGTCCATATATAAGAAAGCAAAAAAGATATATTTTGAAGAAGTGTAAATTATAATATGTCTAAGTCATCCCTTTCATTAAAGTATAAAATCTCTTAGCAAGTGTCCTGACATAAGTCTTTCTCGTAATCTGGGTGTCCCGGTTCCGGCATGTGTTCTTCATATGTGTTTTAACTATGAGGAGTGTGAATGTGTTCCCCTGTAAAAAGAGCTTGCGTTATCAAATGCTGACGCATGGTTAGTTAAGATGCGCTCAGCCTAGATGGCGCTAATGAAGCAAGAGGCACTCTCTAGACTCAAAATCTCAGCCATCAGCAGCAAAAGTGTCTATGACAAGTCATAAGGAATAGCAACGACATAAAACCATTTTTCTGAACAATTTAAAAATTTAAAGAAGGCAAAATTTATCATTGTATTTCGCATAGAAGATAAAATACAGAATTGCTAAGCAACATGTTTCAAAAATGAAAATTCCCTGATAAAATAACTTTTTAATCTTTATATTACTGTTTCTCACTTTGAGTTTGAATGAAAAATGCTTCATTTAAAGGATGTACGTTTGAGCCTCTGACTTATTTCTGCAATAACTTAACTCAAAATTTATTTATTGTAAAGTAATTCCCTACTTTTAGCAACAATTATCACGCTTTGATGAAAAATGGAACACATAATGACTGTTTAGCCTAATATTAACAGTTTCTCAATCTTTTCTAGTTAATTAATAATGGGCCAGCTACAAATTACGCTATATCACAATCTGTCACACTAAACTCGCAAGAAACAAAGTTTTTCATCACAAATACATTTCTCTCTTCCTTCAATCCTTACACCTCTAATTAGACACTTTAACTACAGAAATTGTTAAACAAAGAACTGGCGTTCTTCTCAAAGAGAGGGAGGAGACTAATTAATTTCCTCCCTGCTCCTAGGCTTCGCCTAAAGAAGAATTCATCTTTCGGAATAACAAAGGCAATTTAATGAAAGCACTTCTAGGGAGTTAATTTCCCAATTGAAGAAGGGAAAGGGGCCTTTTAGAAAAGTTCGAAATATCTCATTTTAAAATTTGTAGGGGAACAAGATATTGCATTCATGTTTTAGAGCACAGTGTAGTTTCAAAAACAAAAACTGAATAAATATTGAAACCGTTTAGCATATAATTATGGTTGCAGGAGTTATTAAAGAAGCATTTCACTGTAATGGCAAAATTTTTGT
>JAPMOQ010038814.1:76653-133748 GCA_026543055.1 Argiope trifasciata
AGAAATAAAACTACTTAATTTAATATCTACTGCGATCGTGGAAGAGCTTTCTCTGTTTTACTTACCTCTGCATCAAAAACGTTATAACGGAATGAAAACAACTAACTTTTTGAGACGGCCGAAAATATTGAAATTTGAATTTCAAATGCAAAAATCGAGACAAAGTTTCTACAAATAATAACAAGAAAAATCACCGACAGACGAAGCTTCTTCGATGTGGAAATAAAAATACTAAATCAATGATGAAAATAAAGGCAGGAAAATTAGAATATATAATATCTTATACATTTCACATGGTAAAAAATGCACATACATAAAGAGCTCACATGAAGCTCACAGAAAATGTTCTTTTATTAGTCAGCACTTGAATTATATTTTCTACATGTTGACTTTATGTCTGTGTTTAAAATAATGCATTGAAAAATGTCCTCTATTTCTAGTACCTCCTTTTCCATTGCCTACGAAAAAATTTCATTCTACTCATAAATTCCAACTACAGATCAACCTAAAACATACAAAAAAATGCCATTCCATATTTTAAAGCTTTAATGTTGGCATCTTGGCACAGAGGTAGCTCTGGGCATCCAGGATTCGAGCCTCGGCTCGGGCGTGGTTGTTCGTTTTCTGTGTTCTCTCTATGAAGTGTGTGAATGTGTCCCCTATAAAAAGGGATTCTGCAAGCGAGTATGATGTATGAAGTAGCTAAGTTGAACTCTTGGCCCTAGATGGCACTACCGTAATATCAAGATAGGCTCACATGGCCAAAATAGGTGATAGAAAACTGTCAGAAAGCTTGTAAAGTACCGTAAATCACAACGACATGGAAGCTTCTTTAGAAATACGTGGCAACCGATGAGAGGTAAAGTACGTCTGAAAATTAATGTGCTAATTCCTTCCATGAACTACATATGGCTAAAAACAGATTTGATGAGAATGAGTCACACGCTCACGCTAAGAAATCATTGTGCTGTACGTAATCATTGTGGTTCTCAAATGAGCAAATATTAAATTGAACATCGCATTTCCATTGTGATGACTTATCATGAATTTTAAACATTAGCAGCTAGGGTGAATGGATTCAGCAGTTTGGAATATTTCCAACATAGACTGATCGGGTTGGATTTCATTGCAATCAATAGGCAAAGATATTGAGTGGCCACTTTACTCTCCGGATCATAACCCGAGAGATTATCTTTAATATGGATGTCTGAATGACATAATATATCTCACACACTCAAATTTGGAAGACTTCAGAGCAGTAATAGACACCAATGTCAAAGCAAATCATTGCGAACTTCGATTGATGACTTCGCCATGTTATTTTTTCGAACGGTCAGCATTTCGGAATTCTGTAGTATTGGAAATTTAGAATACACATTGCCTTTCAGTTGTTTCTTTTTCTAGCATTTCTTGAAGTTTTCATAACACAAGCTTCACATCTTAATTGGACTATGATTCTTGGACCCACATGTTATCCATGAAAATACTTGTCCTGACGTGTTCTTCCAAAATCTGTAAGTATTAGACACTGCATAACATTTGGGACATCTAGTATCATGATAACGACATGAAAACACATCAGTTCTCAGAATTAAAAGGGAATCATTTCCTTGGACAACTAGGAATCGTAAAACTACAAGAAAAATTACTCAAGAATTCTCCGCGAAGTACAACATTAGAAATGACTCTTAGGACTTCTCAACTATAGAATTGAAATATTCAAAATGAATACATGCTGATTAAATTATTCGAAACCTGAGGATTCCACGTTAACAACATGATTCCACAAACTAAAGCTTGCGTAATGTGCACCTTAAAAACGCCAGAGCCAAATGTCTTCACCCTAACGTGATATTATTCGAGAACGATCTGCCAACCCAAATGTTGTGCTCATCATCTAACTATGGATCATATTTATGATATTCTTCATGAATTATTAATAGTGTTGTTTCAAATAGCTGGTACATGAATTTAGCCTAACTAAGCTATCATTTCACTTAACATATTATAATATTCCCCACTCGCGTCTTGGTCTAGGGATAGAGCGTCTTACACATGAACTGGGGCTCCCTGATTTGAGACTTAGTTGTTCTCTATCATGTGTTCTATTTGCGAGGTGTGTGAACGAGTCCAAGCTATTAAAAAAGAGATTGTATACAAATGAAAGCGTGTAACAGTGAATGTAATTCAAGAGTAAAGTCCGCCTCGTAAAAAAAGTTGTGAAGTTTAAATAACTAAGCCGTACTCTTAGCTCTAAATGAGGTTGCTGAAATCAAGAGACACCTTCTCGGCTTAAAAACGTCGACTTCATCAATGAGCTTGTATGAGACAAGTGCCATAACAAACAATAACAACAATTTTAGCCTTTCACAGAGGATTGTAAAAGCGATTTAATGCATTTACCTAAATCCTCCTTGATACAAGCATTTATTGAAACCAAAGATAGAACATAATTAAAAATTTCCCCTCGGAAACTGAATAAGATCTTGTGAATAAGAGTTAAAACTGAATAAGAGTTTCTATTCAGCTTAAAATTATAAAAAAAAGAGTTGAAATGTTTTTGACGAGCTCTTCTAACATATTATATGATAAATAAACATATACATGGATTGAGGTTAAATTATGTAAAGGTTAGTAAAATAATTTATAATAATTTTTTTATATTTATAAACAACACTTTCATACCAAAAATAAATAAAATGTCATCACAAATTTCTGAATGAAAACTTCAAGCACTTTTTATTTCAGTCAACAATAAAGTGAAACCTGATGCATATATAACAGCCGTCTTCAATCATAACTACCATAATTACCTTTTTATGTAGAAACTAAAAGCTACATATCATATGAATGCTTTTATCAGATCCTATTTTACACTTTTTTCAAATTATTACAATCAGAAGTACTCATAAGGTCACCACGTAATCTATTATTTTCGACAACCTACAGGTAAAAACTCAGACTTTGGATACTTTATATAATTCATTTTTCTTTTCTAATCTTACTTTACTCTATTTAGGGAATTTTAGTTGCTAAGCTTCTTCAGCCAATAACTTTCATTCTTCGTAAAGAGAGGAGATAGGTATAAATTTTCTGCCCTTACATAGGCTCCACCCTCGGTTAAACACATCTTTTCAGATAACGTAGACACTTAAATAAAGACATCTTTTGTCAGTTTGTTTCCCTTAAATGAAGAGTTAGAGACCTATCAAAACAACAAAAAGTTTTCTATTTAAGGCCTTGAGGGTGAGTGGTATTAAATAGGACTCTAAAGAGCAGTTTATCACTGGTTGTGTTTCAAGAAGAAAGCTATCTTGAGTGTAAAACATCTGGATGCGATGTGAAAAGATAGTGTACAATGGACAGTCTTGTTTGATACAATTGCAAAAGCCATTTTCATTCCATGGTGATGTAACGTTTGATGGCTGATATTTAATCTCAGAATATGTTGTATGACAGTAAATATTCAACACTCGTTTGTTTTTCTGGATGTTTTGGCAAGTGAAACTCATAAAGGGATCTATGATGTTAATTATTATATAGAGAACAGTTCAATACATAAAGAGAACAGACTATTATTCTTATTTCTGGAATGATTTACAGAAGAATAACCAATTTGAATTATTTTGGAATGATTACCTGAAGAATAATTAATTAGAATTAACTTTGGAATGATTACCAGAAGAATATTCCCTCAAAATTAATTTTGGAATTATCTTAAGAAGGATTACCTGAAGAATAATAAGATAGAAGGAGTTTTGTAATGATTACTGGAAGAATAATAATTAGAATTAACTTTGGAATGATTACTGGAAGAAATTTCAATTAGAATAATAACCAAAATCACAATTAAGAAAGATGCTCATTCATCCCAATAAGAAAAGTGTAAGTAATTTCTTTATTATTCGGTCACAGTATGTGATAAAGTGTAAGTAATTTCTTTATTATTCTGTCACAGTATATAATAATTATATTATGAATGATTAAAAATTTAATATAAATGTATAGTAAATTTTTTATCGAAATTAATCAGGAGGGAATAGTGGAAGTATGGACAGCTCATTTCTCTGGTAAATAGAAGAAGACATCATTTATTTTATATTCTAAAAAATTGAAAGGGAGTAAAAAATAACTTATTTCTTTCCTTTACCAAAAGTATATTTTGAAATTTTACTTACCCTCTACTCTAGCAATACCCAGCTGAATTGCCCTTGATATGATTAATTTCAGCTAAAAAACAATAATAATCAAAAATAAAACTATAAAACCAATGTTAAAATTATTGAGGACGAATTTGTGCATTGGCGTTTATTTCTGAAAATGATATGGAAATAAACGCCAATGCACAAAAATCAAAATTTCTTATTGAAATTATCAATGCATAAAAGAGAGAGAGAGAGAGAGAGAGAGAGAGAGAGAGAAAGGAACATAAAAATAATAAAGTTTGACTCAAACAATGTTATTGTCATTTAAATTATATTGAAATATATTTCAAGATATTTAATTTTTTAATTTAGATATTTGTCATTAAATCGAAGAAGTAAAATTTATCTCCGAAAAGGTAGAGAAATAAATTTTATTTCGAACACATCAGGAAAATAGTTAAATGAAAGATGCCATACAACGTCATTTTTTAGCTTTCATGCGTGTGAATTAGAAAGAAATATCCTAGTAACATCCTGAAAGTAAATGAAAAGTATACTGAAACTAGAATGTAGTTTAAAAAGATATAAATTTGGTAATTAAAAAAAAAACAGAAATTATATTTTTTTGAAAAAGAATAAAAAATTCAGTAAATAAATAAAAGACATTTTATTTCTAAAAGCATCAAAATGTTGCAAATAATATCAGAGAATCAAAAGATATTTCTCTAGAGTAACAATATTTCATGTTTCTTGAAAGCACTTTCTTTAAATGTATTATTTTATGTATGTACTTGTTATAGTGAATGTCTGAAATTGGAGAATGTCGACACAGACCGATGAATGTCAACATGTACCAAACACCACGGTGAAAGACGAAAAGTTAATTCAAGAATTAGAGATCAAGGCTATACACTCTGTCATTGCAAAAAGAAATATTTCACAACCAAATGCAATTAAATTACAAGAGCAAAGGACTCTTGGGCAATTCAAAGTGAGATAACAGTTTTAATTCTTGAAACAAATGAGATGGTATAACGTTATCACACGTTGTTGTTGTTACTTATAGCTCTTTACAAACCAGCTGACAGACAGCTGTCAGCGATTTAAGCCTAAAATAACGTCTCTTGTTTTTTTTCAGTAGCTCCCACTAAGGCCAAGTGAGTAGCGCCAATAGTGTAGTTGAATAACACTTCGCACATTTACTTTCACAAACCCTTTTTATAGGGGAGCAATTTCACACACCTTACAGATAAAACAGAGAATAACAACCCTGCCCGAACCGGAACTCGAGTTCGGGACACCCAGATTGCTGGGAAGACACGCTACCCCTAGGCAGCCGGCAGGTTGTAAAATAGCATGGTCCTTTAGAAATAAACATTAGCCAAAATATCATATTCAAACATTTCTAATATGTTATGTGGAAATTCATCTGTCCTGCTGTTCGAATATATGTTAACACGATAACTACAAAATGAACAGTGCTAGATGATTAAAATTATGTGCGCAGATTTTGTTACTGTTACTTATACATTTAAAAAGGCCCTCGATAAACTGTCAGCTATTTAAGCTGAGTGGGCAGTAGCTTCTAAGAAAAAAGACCAGAGCATCCAAGGACAGAAGTCTGATTTCTAGTTCATATGAAGATGGCACACACATTTGCTTGCAAAACCCCTTTTTACATGGGGGCCCTTTCAGATACCACACATCACACCGGGATGTGTATAACTAGGCTGGAATCAGGACTCGGGAATGCCAGATCAAGTGGAATACGCACTACACCTACACCAGATATACACAGTGTTTATAAACGTAAAGTGGTCTGTGCTTTTAAGGGCATATCAAAATGATGGGTCAAAAACACAATGCATCAAATATATCAAATTTGATATGGTATTTTTTGCTACAAGTATATCTTTATTGCAGTTTTTCATCCCAGTAGACTGTGAAAAACCCGTCTAAAGCACAAGTTTGATTATTAGATGCTCTTAACCTCATGGAAGGGATTAATCGCCAAAAAATGACTCCCTTGATACTAGATAGGCTGAATTCATGCCAAAGATTCATATTTTTTAACAGTTATAGATCAATACCATGCAAACCATTTTTTGAGATAATTCCTTTATTAGGGTACTCTAGACATTTTTGGGGACACAACTCTTATTGGTGTCTTTTAGATGTAAAATTCTTTTATCAAAAAAAGAAAACTCTTATCAGACGCAGGTGAGGGTCATTTGATACTACTACTTATGACATGTACTACAATTGCCATGGGCATTGGTAACCATATTTTTGTTCGAAATCTCATGATTAATTTAAGGAAAATTTGCTCTCATTCCGGAATTAGAAATAATTGCTTCGTTTTTAAAATATTGGTCACATCTTGCTATACAGGGTCACTACTAATATCCCTTATTTATAAACGACAACATTTATAGTCATGAAAGTAGTGACTAAATGTGAGAAGACGGTTATTCGTTATAAGGATGGATCGGTTAAAGCAATTCCTGTTGGAATACGTTTGGGTTGAAACTAAAAAGAAACAAATTATGGATCAAAATTGAACTATACAAGAAAATTGCAGTGTTTTCAATTTAAAACAAGGGGAGTGCAAATATAAGGGTACGAAACGTTATAACAACGTAACCGTTAACATATTTACCTATGCCGTTATGGAAGAACATAGCAAGGCATATAGGGATGTAATTGGAGTCTTCGGCAAGGATCGGAGCATGCGCAAGAGAGAGAAGAGGTTCTTATACAGAACGTCGTCCAATTGACGAACCCTTAATCTTGAATTTCTAGAGAAAACAACCATTAACTCCGATGTGTACTCTGAGACACTCTGAAGACTATGTAGGTCCATCAAGAACAAACACCCAGGGATACTCCCTGAGGGTGTGATTGTGCTGCGCGATAATGAGCATCCACACGTCTCCAAGCTCCATACAAGAGTAACAGGTGAAGTTCAAGTGGGAGAAGTTCGACAATCTATCTTACAGTCCGTACATTTAGTCCTGTGTTTTCATATCTGAAAAGAAAACATCTGAAAGGAAAGTGATTCAACTGGGACGGTGAACTCAAGGACGCTGTGCAGGATTGGGTCTCATTACGACCACAGGCTTCAGTGTATAATACTGGAGCAATAAAAAGAAGGTGCGTCCTTGTAGATGTCGCGGTAAGACATAGTTGAAATATTTTTTAAAGCTTCCATTGAAACAAGTTCAAAAGGTATACGTGTAAGGAAGGTCTCGAAACAAGAGGCTACTGAGTTAACCTTTCGATTGAGCTAAAAACCGAATATGGGTAACCGAAAGTCCAAAAGAGATTCATTTAAATTCTAGCAGAGAGCCACGCCAAATTATGGTGTGCTTCATCTCAGTCAATCATTTAATGGCATTAAAGCGCAACACGACTCAGTATTGGCGCCTTTCGGAGAGGCCAGTAGAATGCAGGGATAGTAGCACCCGATGACAAGCGATATTGTTAGGTGCATAATAAACGTAGAGTGATTGCTTTTACACCCTTACACTGAGGCATATTACTTTTATTCCACAAATAACGACATTGCTTACCTTATCACCTAGAGCAACTATCTCCTTGTATTCTGCTGGCCTGTCCAAAAGACGGGGATACAGAATCTTGCTGCACTTCAATGTCATTAAATGATTAACTGAGATGAAGCACACTATAGTTTGTCGTGTGTCTCCAAGAGAATTAAAAGGATGTCTAAAATACCTTTAGACAATGCAAGGTTATATTTGAGCTGCAAAATCTTTTATTGAAGTATATATTAGAAGATTTTATTTATTTAAGTAGATAATTAACGTAATTCAATCCACCAACAACTGTCCTTTAATAAGTATTGAAATTCCGACTAGGTTGTAAATACGCCTGTTGCCCTTCTTAAAACTAACTTTTTTATCTACACCTATGGATTAAATATTTAATCACGATCCTGAAGAATCCAGAAAGAAAGAAATTCAATTTTAAAGAAAAACTGAACTACAACATATATGAAAACCACGATTCTTCTATTGTCGCCAAGGCTCGGATGAAATATTAAATGATTTCGGGCGTTCACTTACGTGACAAAAAGTACCTAAATTCGAATTTTTGAAGGAAAATACTTGGAACGTGTTCAAAAATCCCCTTTTTACTAAGGACAAATGGTTATGGGATTTATTGATCATCTCCAGAATTGTAATAATCATACGCCATGCCCTTTTAATTTGAACTGGAATGGATAAGATAAAGTGATTATTTAGTCCATTAACACACACAATTAATTCGTTTATCGCGTGAACTAACCGTAGACGGTAAGGCTACGCCTTAACAACCAGCCATCAAATCGGTTCGAACACAGAAATAATGATCGATCGTTATTAATCAAAAAAAGAAACTTATTATTTCTGCTCTTATATTAGGAATTTTTATTGTGACTTATGCCACTTTACAAGCCTTCTGATTGATCTGTCAGCGATTTCAGTCGCTGACTCTTGTTATTTCGGTAACGATAAAATTAGGATCAAGAGAACGACTTGGCTAATTCATGTGCCACATTCGCTTGTACAACTCATATTTAAAGGGGGAAACATTCATCTACTTCACAGATCGAATTTAGAAGAGGTATACCTATAAACGGACACTACACTGCAATCCCAAATCGCTGGTTCACGGGTAAGACACGCTACCCCAATGGCAAAAAAACACAAAAAACACCGGCTTCCTGAGTTGTGGTTTTAATAACCATTATTTAGAAGCTTTTAGACAAAACTGTACTTTAGGCACAAATTACCTCTATAGTCGAGCTTAAATTCTTCCAGGAATTGTTTTTTTCCTTGTTGTTTTCAAAGAAATACACATATAAAAGTCATTTCTGGAGATGATAGGTTTTGATGATACACGAGACATGTACATTTGACAACATATTTTTGGCTATTTTAAATTACTAGGGATGTTTTTTTTAAAAGTTCCAATAGATCTTAAAAATAAATAACAATACAGAAAAAATAATTTAAGATATTTAGGGTGTTTACTTTTTTTAAATTCTGAGATCAATTCCACTATTAAGAGAATCTACAGTCAAATGTATAACCACATATATGAACTACCTTGGAATGTACAAGACATTTGACTTGGAGTTCATATCTGTATTTCACTGGTAAAAGGAATCTGTATATTTACTGATAAAAATCAGAAAAAAAGTTATTTTTACTGTTCGTAAATATTTTTGACGCAGATGATAATGATACCAGTTTATAAAAAATAAATCATTAATAAAAAAATTGAATTTTTTGCATACATATTTTAGATAGTTAATATTAATTATGATTTCAGTTTCACTATTAAAAAAATCTACAAGTCAAATGTCTGAACAATAATTGCATCGATTTATCATCTCTAATTGGTAGAAATTATTTAAAGTCAGGCCAATATTCAAAACAAATGACAATGAGCCCTTTACAAATTTAAATTCAGTGGATGTACCTCCTCTCATTTGCATTTTCTTTCCTTAAAATGAATCGTGAAATCAACAAATACAGCACAGTCTATTTATTGCAAATATTTAACTTCAGTAGAACAACTTTAATGGCATGACGAAATAATGCAAATACATATAAAAGAATTCAAATTACGCATTATTAGCATGTCGTTTCGATTATGGTTTCCAGATGTAAATGGGAGCTGAAACTGAGACTGATTACTTCATAGCTTATATATACTGGAGAGTTTTCCAATTTCATGAATACTGATTTTCAAGGTAATGGCATTCTCTTGAATTCACATTATACTGAAAATACGAGTATAATGATCACTTTGAAACTAAAACAGTACGCAGTTGCTTTCATTGATGTTAAGCGATTTGAAGGAAATGCAAAGGAATTTGGGTCGGTTCGCAAACACTGCAAAGGATACCTCTTTTGATTTAAGAATAGTAAAATATCAGAAATACTTCAATTAGTTAGTAGATAAGCAAAAACAAACAAAAATTTGATTGGGTTTTCATTTGTGAAATAATTAAATTTATCAGTAAAATTAAAAATATATGAATCGTTAAATTTAGCTATTAATTTTACGATATATTCATAAATCTTTATGTGAAACTGACAAGGCTTTGGTTTGATTAGATTATTGTCCCGTTGTAAAGCAACAATAGGGCTCATTTTCGACGAAATTCGTAATTTTGAACCACGGTCAGATGTCCAGAATGATGCGTGAGCCGGCATCCTTCTCTTGACATCACTGGGATCAAGCCATCCTTCGGCTCATTAATCAATGGGATCGTTGTGTTCAGACTATTATGTACATTTTGAATAAAATCTTCATTTATTTCCACAGTGTCGTTTCGTACTCTTTCATTTCATCACCTCTTATGGAGAAGCAAAAACAAGCAGAAATTGGCCCGTAGAATTGAAATAATAATTGAAATAATATTTGTGAAAGTGAAGTAATAAAATTTTATAAGTGAATACAACATGTGAAAAAAGTTGAAATAATATTTGAAGAAAGTTACAATTATGTAAATTATAAAGTGAAATGATATTTGGGAAAAAAGTTATAAATTTTATAAGTGATTAAATATTTCTGAAATAATAAGATTTATTAGTAAGACTGAAAAAACTGAATTGTTATATTTAATTATTAATTTTATTATAAATGTATAAATCTTTATGTGTAACTTACAAGGTTTAGGTTTAATTTTATTAACGTTCTGTTGTAAAGCAACACTATTGCTAATTTTGTATGAACTTTGTATTTTTGAACCACGGTCAGATGCCCGAGAAATCTGAGCTGAGCCCCCCCTCTCCATACCACATCACACCAATGGGAACAAGGAGTCCGTTGGCTCGTTTATCAATAGGATCTTTGTGCTCAGACCTGTGGTGTATACTTTGAATAAAATCTTCATTTATTTCCACAGTGTTGTTTCTTAATTTTTCATTTCAACACCAATTGTAGATAAGTAAAAATAAGCGGAAATTTGACTATAGGTTTCACTTGTGAATTAATAATATTTATTAGTAAAGTTGAAATGATTTGAAATTTCAAATTTAGCTAATAATTTATAATATAAATTTATACATTGTTATGTGTTTGTCTTTGTTTATCGATAATCATGACTTTTTTTCACTTAAAAAATGATTAATCAGTTTTGTATGCTTTTTCACACAAAATTCAAACCAAATTTCTGAAATTCACAATCAGAATTTTTATTCATAACACAAAATTAAAAAAGTAGTGTGTCAAAAAACTTTTTCTCAATATTTTGATTAAAAAACTAATTTAGTCTTATGGTCGATAATAGTATTTTATGATTGACTGATAATGATAATATTATGATTGACTGATATTAATAATGTTATGATTAATTAATGAATTGAAATTGAATCTTAACTTATTTTTAAAAAATAAGAACGTTGTTTTGGTTTCTAGATTTCAATCAGAGTCAAACAATCCTTTTTCATTTCAAATGTTATTGGTCAATAATTGAAAAATTATTTTTCTTTTTAATTGGTATTATTTAATCATCAAGCAATTATTCTTCATTGCAATTGGTATTGGTCAATTATTGAAAAATATTTCTTCAATAAGTATTAATATTTTATGCAGTAAAAACTTTGTACTTCTTGATAGTAAGAATGAATAAAAATTATTTTCGCCAGTATAAGGTGTTATTTGAATTTATTAGACCACTTTGAATCTCCTTGACTAATTTCCAAGGTAACAGAGAAAATAACTACTGGGAATAAATGCCGATAAGATGCCGAATACTTAGCGACAAAAGAAAAAGAACAATTCGTCTTGGTTATTTTCCGCCATTAGAAGGACATCATGAAAGGACAGAGTGGATTACTGAAGCATTTCTCCCATTAGTGCTTTTTTTGTGCCCCCAGAGATTACTTTACTATTCTTTAAGCATTCTATCAACAAAAATCGACATCGCCAATATCTTTTTGGAAGCCGAATGGTTTCCTTATCATATATCTTACAGTGGTTTCTACTGCTCTTTTTTGAAATCACGTATATGACAGAAAAATAAATGAAAATATGAATAAATTCAGAATTACTTATTGTTCTCTATGACTCTTCATTCTCTATAATTGAGATTTTCCCTGAAGCTCTCTCAAATTAATATATTGTAATCACTTTAAATATAAGGAGAAAAAGCAAATTATAATAATAGGAGTTATTTTTTCTCGAATAGGAGACAGCTTGAAATAGATTCATTAACGGTTTTAATGATATTTCTTAATACTGTCAATAACTACCTATGAATTTGCAAAATGCAAATTTTAGAGTCATAGTCTAATCAAACTGTAAAGCTTGTGCTATTAAAACTTCAAAAAATGAAACAAAAAAGTGTAAATCAGTTTTTACTAAGAACTTTCAAAGCAACAGATTTTTGAAATGTCGGCCTTTAGAAAAAATAGCATAATAAAGTTTTTAGTCGAAATTCATGTTTTTTGTGTATATGTAACATGTATTTTAATTTCCTTACCTCAGTTTCAAATGCTATTTTCAAGCTGACCAATATATAGGCCTATATGAGACACACTGTGTCTTTTAGACACGCCCATAAAAAATTCGCGTTCGTAAAGATCCGGGGAGTAAGGTGGCCATTCAGTAACAGTGTCTGTTTTCGTTATGGCATTCAGGGAAATCACTCTACGATGAATATGTTCTGATAAGAAAGTTAAGTTTCACTTAGTGTCGTTTACCATCAAGATAAACCAATAATTGCTTATCTTTCGTACATATTTTTCATAGTTGTGTCGCCGTTGTTGTTGTAGTGACAATAATCCTCTAGAGAAGCTTCCATGTTGTGCAATGGTCGTATGCATCATAATTTGCTCAAACCGCCGGTTAGATAATTAATATTCTTCATGTAATTAGACCACGAAGTTATATTCGGGGATCCTACATGTTTTGCAGCAAAATACTCGTATTGACGTGTCCTGTTTGAATCGTTGATTATTAGAAGTTGTCTGCCTTATGGGATACCATGCATTTTTGTAAATTTGTATGCTTATAACATATGATGCATATATCATAAGATATACAGGAAACAAGCAGATGCAAATGCACAAAATCTCTAAATTGTTAATCCACAAAACAATTATAATCATATATAAATTACACCAGTTGAAATTAAAAACATAACTTAGTTATGTAATCAAATTAAAGAAAATAGTTAATGTTAAGAAAGACAAATAAAGTAATAAAGAATGACTATAAATACTGAATAATGAAAAAATACAGAATATAAAGTTTAATACGAAAGCATAAATATTGTAAAAAAGAAGTGGACATTTCATTTTTCTCATTTCAGAACGCTTTACAAATGCTATTGCCTTATTCAAAACGAAGTTTACTATCTCTTTGATGGCATCTATTAAGCATAATTAGATGATCTGTTCAATCGAGGAATTTTATTGAAGAAAAAATCGTCGTCTTATAATGACTTCGTCCAGAAGGCATTTTAGGAAATATTCATTTCGTGGATATCTTAATCTAGCTAGTCACCAAAACCTTTTTCTTGACGCTGAATGGCGAAGAATCTAATTTATTTTATGTTCTGGTGCCATTTGGGAATAAATTGTTCTTTTATTATATTTTATGGATTTAATTTAGTGAATATGAAGCAATGAATTCATTTTTTTTGCAATGCAAAATGAAACAGACTTTAGAAAGAGTACATCTCAAAGATTATGAATGAAATAGCATTAAAATAAGAATATAAGATTATTATTTTGTTTTCAATAAATGAATTAAATTCAATATTTGTGTTATATGCTAAAAGAATTTTTTTGCCAAAGATATGATCTTTTTGGTGCTTGTTTTAAGCTAGAAGAAGTTTTTTTTTTCTTGTACATCCTCTAAATAATATGGTAAACGTCACTATTGCATAAATAAGGACTTTTGCGAAAAAAATGCGAAGCAATGGGATAGGAGATCTTAATGTCTAAGGATAGAAAGTATCTATAGCTAGTATACATAAAAAAATTCTCGGAATGTAGCACCTTAACTGGTCCTAAGAAAAGTTTAATTTTTCTTTTATAAAATCTACAACATTATACAATATTGCGGATTTTAATAATATTAAAGTCATAAAATATTGTGCAATATCGCAGATATTAATTATATCAATTTCATACAATATTGCAGATATTAATGCCAGACAATATTTTAGATATTAATGTCATACAGTATTGAAGATATAAATGATAATAATGTCATGCAATATTGTACAGATCAATGGTATTAATGTCATACAATATTGTAAATATCAATGATATTTATGTCATACAACATTGTTCAATGGATATGTGCATTAGAGTAATATCCCTAGAGCAATTTCAGTAATTGCAAAGTGACGAATTAAGAAAAATAATAAAAAAATAATTTTTGGTTTCACCATGGTAACTTGTGAGATAAAAACCAATTTTTCTATTAAGTTAGCTGAAACCGATCATCAATAACTGAGTGAATACCAAGTACAAATGTCGCCATATGGAGGGCAATGCTTTCAATTAAGAGGCGAACTTTTAGATGGTAATCTGTTAAATTATACATTTACTTGATTATTTCTATTATGTCGAATATCTTGTTGCTTGGAATAAATCGAAATTTCAGCTATCAAATAAATTTATAAGGTAAAATGATCCATCTGAAACATCTTGAAGAAATGGTTCCCATTAGAGAAAGACTATCTTTCTGCTCATGAACATTATGGTTTCTTCATCTCTTGAATGCGGTATATATAGTGAATCTGAATGGATTCCGAAACTACCAGGCAACGAGGTCGTTTGGCCGAGATTACACATACATTATCCATCTCAAGTGTAGTAAAAATGGTATTGGGTTAAACAAAATATAGAACATTTATGACCTATTTCTGAAGACTCTCCATATCTTTTCATGATCGTTACGTTTATGGAGAAAAAAATCTAGATCACTATGTCATCTGCCCTATTATTAGCATCTCCCATTTCTCTAATAGCAGTGTAGGGAACTTATCAGTAGAGTAGAGGGAATAGCAGTATAGGGAGAATATTGCACAAAATAAAACATTGTTAAACATTCGTGAATGATAAAGATTAATGATGTAACTGCAAGTATGCAGGCGTGACATCATCATCGACTAAGAAATCTTATGTCACTAAGATACTCATTTTGATTAATTCCAATATGTATCAAAATCCCTCTTTTGCTTTAATTCTTACATTCGCATTCTATATTTTTTTCTTAAGATAGAGGCTGTAGATTTACTTTAAACATCATAAGATTATTTTTTCCATGGTACTTAATTATCAAAATAATTAGAGAAATTCTCATTCATCTTCTTTATGCAATTTGAGTGTGTCAATATTAAATAATTTATTAATTCAATTTTTGTATTAATAAATTTTCATTACGGATATGCATTAAAGTTTAAGAGATTTACAACTGATTCGCAACCCCTGACATTCATTAAAAATGAGCCTAAGCTTATCAATTCCTCTCCAACCCCCTCTTATTTTTATCATTTTATTTCAAATTAGAAATATTAACCGGAAAGGAAATGTGCTTTCACTTGATGAAAAATACATCTTTGTTCTTCGAATGTATCGGAATAAATACTTTTGAAAGTAGTACAGTTCCTATTCTTGCTTATCTCATACTTTTCGTTTCTTTTCTTTCGGTTGAAATGTTACAAATACTTTTGAAAATAGTACAGTAACTATCTTTACTTATCCCATACTTTCTTTTTCTTTCGTTTCAGATGGCGCAAATATTTTTGAAGGTAGAGAAAGGCCTATCTTTCCTTACCTCTTACCCTCATTTACTCCCTGTTAAGATGGTAGAAATACTTTTTAAAATAGGGCAGTGCCTAATTTTGCTTATATCCTACCCTCTCTTCTTCTCTGTTGAGACAGTAGAAATACTTCTGAAAGTAGGACAGTATCTATCTTTGCTTACTTCTTTCCTTCTTTTCCTTTCTAATGACAGGAAGAAAAACTTTTAGTAGTAAGCCAATGCCTAAATTTCCTTACCTCTTACCCTGTTTTCATTTATGATGAGAAAGTAGAAATACTTTTGGAAATAGGACAGTGCCTATCTTTCCTTATCTCTTTCTATATTTTCCTCTCTGTTAAGACTATACACATATGTTTGGAAGCTGGGCAGTATTTTATCTTTGATTACCTTTTACATTCTCTACCTTTTTATTGAAACGTTACAATATGTTTGAAAATAGGACAGTATTTATTTTTGCTTGCATCTTTTCCTTTCCTGTTGACAGGCAAGAAATACTTTTTTGGTAATAGGACAGCTGATATTTTTGCTTCGGCTGTTGAATTTTGATTGAATGTTAGGTTTTGAAGATAGTTTAGTGCCGTTAGTTTTAATTTTGAATTAAAAGCTCCAGCTATCAACAGATACAATGAAAAAGTTGTAATTCTAATTATTCAGATACCTGCCACCGAAATGCATATAAAATATAATTTTATAAAAATGTATTCATGCAATGAAAAAATAGAATGGGATATTTTATTATTTCCACTGACTTTTTAAATCACAAGGGTAATATAGTCAAATATCAGAAATTTATGTAATCATTGTTCAAAAACAAACTTAATAAAGAAAAAGTTTTTGAAAAAAATACAAACATTAGCTATTTACCAAAAATTAGAGATAACAAACAACGATTATTTTTATTAAACATAAAGACACGAATACACTATCGACAAATCACAGCTTAAATATATTCTGAGCATTTAGAATAAGCAGCAACCCACAAGTAGCAATAGATAGTAAACAACAACCGCATTACGCAAAGTTGCCAGAGAGAAAGCAGAAGGAGGGAATCTACGTAACTATTCCCTACGGTCTCTTTAAATATAAGCAATTATCCACTTTGACTGTATCCAATTGCCGACTCACTAGTACACTACTGGCTGCACCAAACTCGATTCGATATTGCGTCTACAATAAACTCCAGAATCTGGCACACATCTGTTCACCAATAGCTTGAGGTCCACTCCATACTTGTGCTTTCCTGTGCTGATCCAACTACTCCGCCATTCACACTCTTTTCCACTCCAAGCTTCTCGAGAACTCTTCCAGCTAAGACTGCCGCTGAGAAATTATAATTTCAGTTAAATCAGATGATTCATTAAAAATCAACAATACATTATTTTCTCAATATTGGTATAAATAATTGCTATACCGATATTACAATATTTTCTCTTTTTTCTCATTTAGAGAAATATAAGAAAAGCTATTTTCGTTTTTTGATTCGAAGATTAACAATCCAGAAGCAAAACATAATTTTAAATGAGAGAAAACTTTTTTAAAAAACAATAACAGAGGAATATTCAAAATGTAGATAGGATAAATTTTTGCGGACATCTCAGATATTGAATATTTGATTTCCAATTTATAAAATATTTAATGTCTAATTATTAATTATTTAATTTTTTTTATTTATTCAATATTTAGTTAATCTTTATACTTTAAGTTAATAGTATTAATTCGAAGGCTTTTAATACTTTTAAGACGAATTCAACCAGGATTTTTAGAAAAAGGTACGGAACATACATATATGCATACATAGACTCTCTTTTTCCCTTTGTACTAAGATAATTTTCCATGCATTTATAGCCCCAAATAATAATAAATTTTTATAATTAATGGCTGCTCATAACCGTTTTCAATGTATATGCATGAAATAGCAATTTAGCAATCATAAATAGTTGCCTAAGCTCACTAATGAAGGAAAGAAATATTTTTATGGATCAAAAACATCATTCCTATTGCAGTATCTTAGCTTTAGAGATATATTAAAAATATCTTGCAGTCCTAAATAAAGGAACCCAAGGCATCATGACATATAAATTTGGGAAATGAGGACGTCATCTCCTGAATTAAGTAATATTAATATTTCTAAAACAACGGCCACAATTGTCTCGTAACAGCTGATAAATGAGCTTGCAGAGCTATGAAACCCCTTAAAATGCCAGAAAAGTTTGCATCACGTTTCCTCTTATGTCTTCTAAAATATATCCTCCACAGTTTCATATTCTTTAAAGAAAAATGAAGAACAAACTCCGTCACTAGAGATATATTTAATTCCTTTATAATAGCTTTAACTTCTTAAGTAAATAAATAATAATAAATTTATTTAATATCAATGTTTAATTAATACGTATCTATTGGAAAGTAGTACATAACAACTAAGGGAAAATACGTGAAGTATTTACTAGTCTTATATGCTTAATCTTTTGATAAAATTTTATTTATGCCAAATATTTACTTAAAGAACTTAATGATAAATGGATTAACACTATCCAATTTTTTTTTTTATTTCAGGATAGTTTAAGACCAAATCAATTGTACATATCTTGAAAATAACATTAACAGCATAAAAATATTTTCCTTCACTTCATTAAAAATCACAGTGAATATTCTGTCAGAAAATTTTCTGGCTACACGAATGTTCAGAACTATTGATCTATGCGCAGCATTCTAAACGTGTCGAAACTTTTATAAAAATAAAATTGAGAAAAGAGAAAAAATAATTAATGGTTTTATAAACTAAATATTTTTTAAAAAGCTGAACTTGTTTACCAAAGTTTATTTAAAGAGCTTAACTACCCATAGAATAATGTTAACCAAAATTTATGTTTCAAGATATTTTTATGCTTAATCCTTTATATGTTTATCTTCAAAATAGCTTCATCTTTAAAATTCCTCCTTTTCACATCATTAAAAATAACAGTGAACATTGTTTCAGAAAATTTTTGGGATACACGAATATCCTGAACTATTGAAGTATGTGACACATTCTAAAAATGCCGAAACTTTGGTATAATAAAATGACCACAAATAACTAAACAAGGTCAAGTAACAAGATAGGACAGACACTTGAATCTTGACATCTTGCCGATATATCAGCAAGTCGACCTACATTAAAGAATGATGTGCCATCGTCTGACTTGGTTGGTACTTAAGAGCCTATTACGTGGAAATTAGGCCCTTAATTCTCCACAGATTTTCTGGGGCAATGGATAGTTTTACGTGTTGCTTTTCTTTATATATCCCAATCAATATCTTGTTTGTTAAAGTAGAAAAGATAATTGCACGTAGATAGAACTCAAGAACACGCAAGAAGTAACGTTTATTGACTCAACTCTAAACTGAGAACACCATGACTGAGAGATCTTCGGCTTTTATATCAGAAGGAAAAGTAAACGAAGGAAAAATAGGTACATAAATTTTGAGTCAACCCTGATTCGAACACATGATCGTTTGACTATGATGCCGGTGTTATAAACATTCGGAAATAAAAATTTGAATGTTTCTTTTCAAAGCGCCATTATTCTGAATAGTTAAAAAAAACCGCTTCAAGTTTATTTCGGAATAAGTAACATACGGATAATATTTTCATACATAAACTGATTCGTTAATCAATACAGATGATTTTAAATTAAATAGGCAATCAAAATTTTTAGAAGGATAAATGTTCAAAGTTTTTTTAAAAATTTGTAATATTTAAAATGCTTTTTTTAACAATACAACAAGAATTTTTTTAAACTACATTTAAAAAATAACAAACATTTTTAATAGCACTCAATAACAGTAAATACATAAAAAATTATTCTTTTTTTAGATATATTTTACCTTGATCTGGCAGTTTGACACACACTCAGTAAAAAAAAGTAGGATGAAAAATACATTGATGTATTTAAAATTATGATGATAATATGTTCCAAACAAATACTTCAAAACACAATATAAATAAATTAATACATATTTACTTTGAAAATAGATTGATATCTCTAAATGAAAGTTCACAATGGGATTCAGCTGAACTTTTCAAAAGATGATATTTCTTCTTACCGGGAATGGTATTATTTACAGCCATCTTTTTATTTGTGATTTATAACTTTGATAGTAAAGTGTCTTTATTTTTATTTATTTTTCTGATTCTAATGTAGATTTTATAAAAGTTTTACAATAATATGATTAGTTACTTAAGTCATTAGAATTACCAATTTGGGAATGCAATACATAGATGCAGAATAGCCAATTATATAATACAGTTTAGCAGCAGAAAAAGATAACTGCAAAATTATTTAATATATGGCCAATGATATATAACTATAGCATCTGAAAATACAGGTGTAGGAATAATAATAGGAACACCTATTTAAAAATAAATCTCTCTTCGACCGTCCAATAAAAGATTGGCTAGTGTCGCAACAGTGCGCCACCTAGTTTTGGTTAAAGGTATGGTTTCAGTCAAACATTTTGCAGTGTGAGCTTTGCATGAGAAAACTCTGCACCTAGCAAAATGAGATTACATCCGACCTCACTGGCATTAAAAACGATCATGATAATTGCAGCTCGCCTAGCTGGAGCGTTCCTGTCCAGAATAGCCAACCTGAGGATATTTCAAGGACCACTAATGACAACAGTTATTACCGTCTATACAGCTCGCCTCGCTGAAGCGTCAATGTTTAGAACAGCCAACCCTGAGGGTATTTCAAGAGTAATGACAGCCTACACAAACATGGATAAAGTCTCATCAGCCCAACAGTGGACAAAACTCGAAGTTATAGGGCCATGATAGACGTATCTAGAAAAGGATAGTCGCCCGAAATAGCAAGACTAAACCCGCAGATAACTAGAGAGATTAATATCCACCCTCAAAACCACGCATATGAAAACTATTCAACGAGAGTTGAATGTTGCTAATATTCATGCTAAGATAATTATACCAAAACCGTTGGTTTCGGTACGAAATGCCATGAAGAAACTGCAATGATGCCGAGACCACTTAAACTGGACACAACTGCAGTGAGAATAAGTCATCTGGTCTGGCATTCATGCTATTCCATACTACTGGACGTGAGTTCGTTTGGTGAATACCGGCAGAAGCATTTCATGTTGATTTCCTTAAAACATGGAGGCGGCTTGTGAAGGTATGGAGAGCATTATATTTTCCAAATTTTATTATTATTGTTCCAAGATGATAACGTCTCTATTCACGCTTCTAGTAAGGTTCAAACACAGTATGAAGATAAAGTATGTTGATTACACGAACATGATGATACAGCTGAAAATCTAACCTGGTGTCCTAAGTCCCCTGATTTCAATATCATTGAACCTTTGTGGGGGTTTTAGAAAACAAAGTCAGAGCTCGGTTTCCTCATCTACGCACACTATTTGAAAGCAAGAAGCCCCTGTAAGAGGAATGGTTGCAAATTCCGATGAATTTATTTTTCAAAATCTTTATGTGTCAATCTCAAGTCAAATGTAAAGTGTCATTCAGCGCAAAGATAGCCCAAATCCTTTTTAAATAGAAATTTTCATTTTTTCACAGGTGATCCTAAGAATTTATCTTAAACCTGTACCAACTTTTTAATACGGTAACGTGATGATAGACGAATCCACAAATGTCTTTCATGATAAATGTTCTATTTAATAACCATGATTTACAAATTTTTCTATAAAAACGGGAATGGTAAATTAACACCGATTATAATCTTAGTCAAAACTATTCTTGGAGAAATGTTTATAATATGAAAACAAATAGTCTTTCTCTATATTCCTAAAGTTGTGCTCTGTTTCAAAATAAGCGCTTGTTTAGTGATTGTAATCGAATCTGAATAAATGGTTTTCAATACGAAAAATAAATAAACAAACACCCATATAGAAAAGTCTAATCCATCTAATATGAATTCCATTTAATATTGAATAAAAGCTTCAACAAAACAATATATATTTTAAAATCCCTTTATAGAACATATTTTTTCCAAATTACCCTTCTTAAAACCCTATTACAATCCAATAAGTGTATTTTATAAATGTTCCTTTATAACTAAGTTCTTTGAGTTACAAAATTAGTTGTCTAAAATTAATTATCGTGTGGTAAAGAAGAAGAATGTTTAACTATCATTCCAATTAACCACACTTTTGTTAACTTATTTTTTCCTTAACTTGTAAACACCCAAAGTTAATTAACTCAAGCAAATGCTTTCCACGTTGTCATGGCTCGTGATGTTGTCTGCGGAATTTCTGTTCGTCCTCTTAAGGGAAAAGGCATGTTGTGATTGCACTTTATTTTCGTCTTGTGTTTACCTTTGAGAATAAATGTCGAAATGTTCCCTATAAAGGGTAAATTCTTGATTTAGCTTGTTATTAGTTACTAAGAATTTTGTAATTAGACAAAATAAGAATGATTTGGGCAGCTCCCGTAGAGCTCCAATTTCTTTAAATTGTTGTTAAAATGCAATGAAGTATTTTTGTTAGCCATGTTAATTTTTACCTACATTTTTCAAGAAGCCAAAAGATATGTTTTCTAAATTTGGAGAAAAATTAGAACATCTGTGATTATTTTTTATGGAAGAGTTATATTAAAAATCTGAAAATCCCTTTGTTCCAATTTTTTTTTAGAAATAATTATTCAGATTACTATTTTTATCCTAAAAACCTATAAACATTTCTGTTTCGAAATTACTCTTAACTTCATAGTTTAATTAATGTATTTTATTCTATCTTATGCAAACTGCGCTTTAGAATCAATCGTGTTCGATTTATTTGAAAAACGATGGATTCTTTTATTCTTTAAATACCTTTATATAGGTTTATTTCGATAACAATTATGTCTCCCAAACAAAGATTTAATAATGAGCTAAGTGAAATTATTAATATCTTAAGAACTTTTTTTGCAGTAAGTATTTAAAATATTATACTAAATATTTACCCCTTAATCAAAAATAAAAATGCTTTTAAAGATGAAATTTTAAATTTCTAAGTCACTAAGAGTTTTAATTAGTAATGAAAATAACAAAGAAAATGTGAACCTCTTTTCTGAAATATCTTATTTAGGTACTGTTTTAGGGAAACTCGTACACCTTAATCATATTTTTATTCATAATTATAGAGAAAATCTAGTTATAATTTCCAACATCGCTGCGATAAAATATGAACAACTATATGCAAAAATGCTTACAAAAATATATTACATTTAAAACAGAACTGTAAAGAAATAAAAAAAACTCAAAATTTTTATATTTTAATAATAACTTTTATCATAGTTATAGATAAAAATATTTGCAGCTTTCAATATCATAGGTATACAAAAGTGTGAAATTTACTTACTAAATTAATGAAAAATTCAATTTACAAATTATCTATACTTATAATAAAGCTCAATGTGTGTGTGTGTGTGTGTGTTGGCGCTCTACAGGCCAGACCGTTGGACCTACAGCTACCAAATTTGGTACATGTATACCTTGGAGGTCCGGAATGTGCACCTCGGAGCCCCTTTTTCGAATTTTTAATTAGAATTTGAATTAATTAAAATTTAAGCGAAATTTTTACGTTTTTCCGCTATAACTTCCGAAAATATGATCGCATAAACATGACTTTTACATCACTTTAAAGATTAAAAAATTAGCTTTCTAACGGTATCAATTTTTTTAATTTATAATGTAAGCTTCTATTTTTAACGAATTTTTAAAGAAATATTTTAACCATGTTTTTATCACGTGACTGGATAAAATGAAAGAATGCCGGAAGTTCAAATAAAAAAATTATCATCGCAAAATAAATCTACAGAAATGCAACTTTTAAGCACGTGACTGGATAAAATAATATAAATATAAAATGTGATATTTTCTTTAAAAAATAAATGCAAAGCAAAGGTTTCTACAATCGTTTGCAATATCTATATCATTAACTCAATAAATCTTCTTTATTTACGGTAAATCTGATTGAATTTAGACAGGATATGCATTGAAGTCCCGACTCAATGGCATATTTATGTAATCGTTTGCAATATCTGTATCATTAATTTAATACTTTTTTCCCTTTCTCGCTTTCTTTAAAAAAACATATTTAATATTTTGGCAACATCACCGGTTTTTTTTTTAATTTTTTGGAAGCATAATCGATGGTTAAAACTAACTGATTTATAAAATTAAAGAATATTATTAGGAAAAGGTGTACTTTTAGAACTTTCCGTCCATCATCTTAAAGAAAATATTAATTTCAGGTCATTCAATGCCCGGAATTACTTCAAGGCTAATGAATATGTGATTTAATTGAAAATTTTAGAACGCTTTACTCATGGCGAACCAGCTGGTCGCCAAAGGCGGCTAGTTATCAATATATTTTACAAATTATTATTATTATTACATTTTACAAGTTATGATTAAAAATTTATATGACAAATTAATATTAAAATTATATTTTCTGTATGCATAAAAGTATCCTGTAAAATTTTTAAATTTGTAATTAAGATTTGTAAGATTTTAAAAAGTATCTTCTTTAGTAAACATCTGCTATAGAACCTAACCGTGAAATACCATTAGTCTAAATCTATGATCAACCTTAAAGAATATTTCCCACAATTTTTGGCTAAACATTTTGTGGTTTGCAGTTTACATTTTACTACATAAATATTAAGAAATTAAACATGAATTCCTTTTTAAAAATAACAGTTAATCGTCCTTCACGTTTAATTATCATCGACGATTCATCATAACTATAAAAAAAACTATCAGTTAGCACAGAATTTTTACAAAATAATGTGGTTTAATATTTTTAAGTCAAGAGAAACCATTTCAATAATTATTTCTGTTCTCGATATATAAACTTCTTGTGTCCTAACAAGTATACCACAAGGGTTACAAATGTAAATCAATTCACAAATATTGCAAAATAAGTATACATGCACATATATGTAGGCAAACACATTGAAATATAGTTTTAAAAATACGGTTGTAAATGTTGTTATTAAATGTACAAAAGGAAATGAAAGAAGATTTACTCTGTACAATACCAGATAAACCTTGTTTTTTAAAAGACAGATCCTTTACAAAGCTACATTGTTTTTTTCCCATTTGCAAGTTATATTTTTCTATTCCAGTGCTAAGCTCTATTGTTCTTTAGAAGGCATTTCTTAAGATTACGTCTCTCCGGAATAAACTTGGTGCATTCAAATATCAATTGCTTACTTGCAATATTATAAATTAAATTTTATATTAATTTTTGTAATATTTTAATATTAATAAATTGTTTCTATAAAACACATTGAAATATGTTTCTTGTAATTACATTATACCATTTATATAAATGTATTTATCCAAATAATTAAAGTAAAGTTGCTCTGCAGTTTGAATTTCTAGAATAAAGTACTTCACACCTGTGATAATAATCCATACACGTGATTAGCTGTACTGATTAGTTTTAGCTCATAACAAGACCTCAGAGGTAACTAAGTCTACTTTTAATCTCTGCTTGTCAGAAGGGACACAGGAGGGGAAACTCCCTATTGCTGAACGTAATTGTAGAAAACAGGGTATAACATTACGAGACCTCTCAGGTAACGTATTCTACCTCTAATTTCTGTTAATCAGAAGTAACACAGCAGGGTGCGGAACTCTGTTTTCTACAATTACTTATCGTAATTGCAGAAAATAGATTGTACACAAATAAAATGGGTGCCCGAAAATGGAGTATTTTTTATATAATAACTTCTGGAAGGGATCTTTTTTTATATAAATTCAGGATTTTTCGAGGAAGATATACATAGTTACGAATCCCATATCTATTGCTTATGAATATTTTTAAACCTAACCTATATACGAACTAATAATTTATATTTAAAAAAATCCTAGATGCAATTAGTTTATCACATTATTCGAAATAATCTGCTATGTTACAGCATCATTTCACAGTTTATTAATCATCACTTATATTTTCGAAACACTCAGTTTTACCATGATGAAATTTGGTTTGAGATGACACTATATGGCATAGCTTGCAAGGAAACTTCTTTACCTACCTTCAGTTAACTATAAAAAGCCGGCAATCTTAAACGGAAGGCAGTGTTCTGAGTTCAACTCTGGTTAATAGTTGAACTCTGAGTGCTTCGGCCATCTTATCGTTGTTGTGCTATTACTCGCTACTTTGCGTTGCTTGTGTGCGCCTCCGGTTGTGAATTTGTCTGCGTATCAGTGACTTTGTGTTCATGAAGTCATCGTTTGTTATGGAGGCCTGTCGATTATGCGTCTCGATACATCCACTACACTGACCCGTTATGTTTACGGACTTACAGGCAGAGATTACGAACTGATAGGCAGAAAAATTGTTAATAGTGGCTTACTTCTATGACTATTGTATAAAGAAGGACTGCAAGCACTGAAATATGTCATCAGCCTATTTCACAATAATATGTATGTTTTTAAAATTATGTTTGAAGTCCTGCACAGTATGGTCATGAAAATATGTAAGCGCGAAAAAGCCACAAATAAGCCGAAATAATATAGTTTATCAACAGAAAAAAGACAAATAAAACATGAAAAAGTACATAACAAAGTGAGAACATTATTATTTTTAAGTCATAATTTATCTTTATTAATTTAAATAATTAACCGGCTTAAACCAGTTTCAAATATTCACGAGACTCTATCATTCTCTATATAGAATGATAATTGTTTCAAAACTTTTAATTTTAATTTTATAACTGGCAAAGGTTTGGAGCTTGACCTATTTGAGATAGGAAAAAAAACCCATCGTTTTTATAAATATGGACGCATGAATATTTTGCTAGCCTCGTGATTTTTTTAAACCTATTTAAATTGGTTCATGACAAATTAATTAAAGCAATTCGTAAGAAAATGAATAATTTGGAATTAATGTTATAGCTTGAGTTGCAGATAAATCACCACATGTAACAACTTTCTGCATTGCTTTTTAATAACCCTAAAAGCAAATTTGGTGTATCAAAAGCAATAAATCGCCAATTTATTGCCTAAGCATTTACAGATTTTATAAACCTCAAACCGAAGCAACATCATGCTCTCACTTGATAAAATATAGAAACAAATACTGAATATTAGTACAATAATGTCCAATACAATCCAATGAATAAAATAATTCGGAACCTCTATTGTTAAATTTATTGTCACTACTGCTCTTCCAATTTCATTTAAGATCATATTTTGATCAATACACCGCACATTTGAAACGTACATTGTTCCTTTCATTTATCATTGAAGTCGGTCCGACTTCATTCCTGTTCTTAGCTCTTACGTCATTATTCCGACCAGAAGGGATTAGGCGGGAATCTGTTACCTCCAAGATGTGTCATTAGTCGCCGTATCTAATCAGCCGGATTAATCTGGTGAAGGGATTGTCACCCAAGGTACCAGACACGTGACAGTCTACGAAAGATATACTTCCATGAAATCCAGGCTCTTAAACTAATAAAAGTTACTTCTTTTCTATTTGAAATAAGACTTGAGGCTTTCTTTATTTTTGTTGAAATGTTGCTTTTTTTTTTCTTTTTTTTTAGTTTGGAATGTTTATTTTCTATGTAAAATTGAGCTAATTATCTGAGTAGTTAATGCACATGTTGTTTGTCTAAAGATTTCTAAATATTTGGCCCTGTTCTCCTTTTATGTAATGAACAGAACATACATAGAAAATTAGAATAACACATTTTTTATTTGTGACAAAGACAAAGAATTGTAAACATGAACTAATATCTAAGCAATGTAACTATATATATACATACTCAGTAAACTTGATGTTATAGTTAGTCACCAAAGTCAAACAATTCATAATAAATAAATAAATCTAAGCATAAATTTAGGTGTTTCTTCCCCATAAGTTAGACTGCTCAATTTAGCGATATCAAAATCTGTAGTAATTTTTTAAAGAATAATTCGAATGCTAATCATTTATTGGTTTACTTTAATGCAGTCTTTCACTTGTCGTAGAACATAGCTCCTGTCCATTTTTGTAATTTAATTTTATGATAATGTTCTGACCAAGAGAGCTTATAGTAGAATCCATTATCCCAAGCTTTCTTTACTACAAGAGGTGTATCAAATGAAAAGGTGTGAAGCGATACTCCATAATAAACCATATCCATAAATACCAAGACCTCTTCAGGATTATACAATAGCTGAGACCAAATTGGCAATCATATTCAGCCAAAAATAGTAACTTATTTTTGTTCCCCCAGGTAATTATTACCTCACCCAAAAACTGAATGTAGTCATGTAAGATTCGACACCAATGGGATTCTCTCTGGAGATACCCGAATGGTTTGTCGTCTCTATCTTTCTTTATTTTTTTATATCTTTCTTCCTTTTTTCCTTTCATTTTGTGCCCTTCTAACCGGTTAGATAACTTAATGTTATAGGCACCGGGGGAGCAAGATGTGGCTATAACTGACTTTGTTCAATATATACACCATATGTCTGAGCATACCATCCCATTGCTTGACGAGCCATAGGATTCCTTGTCCTCTGAATTCCTGTGACCATGAAACAGTTCTTCACAGCGTCCTTGAATCTGCCGTCAGAGTTGAAGCGCTTCCCTTTCAGATGAAATTCAGATTATGTTCAGAAACCAAACTCATGAAAATCGCAGAGCGACATCTTTCCGGGCTGTAGAACGAATGGTCAAGCTGCTGTCACATGAACTTGTGTGACTGCGTGTGAGACCATGGAGACGTGTGGACCGGTATTATCATGGAGAAGCTACAATCTTTTGCTCTTGATGAACCTGAGTATTCTTCGGAGTCTCTCACAGTACACATTGGCGTTAATGGTTCTTTTGCGCTCGAAGAATTTAACAAGTAATGGACTTTAGACGGCAAAGTCAAGGGCGCTGTGAAGGACTGGGTCTCATCTTGGCCACAGGAATACTGGAAACAAAGAATCCTTCGGCTCACTAATCAATGAGATCGTTATGCTCAGGACTATAGTGTAGACTTTTATTGAAGTCTTCATTTATATTCATGGTGTAGTTTTTTCATTTGGACATCTCTTGTGACAATTTGCAATTCTTAGCATACTGTTTTCTTACAAATAAGTATTCCAGAATTTTGGCAAACTTGTAAGCGTGCTTTAGATTAATTACAAGGAGATATATTGTGAAAACAAAAAAATTAAATAAAAAAAGAAAAATTTCAAGATATCATGTGATGTAAAAATTATTTTTTATTATTTGTCTTAATGAATTTCTTTTAATTTATATATTGATTAATTAATCAGTTTAAATCGGTTTGAAAAGGTCACGAGACTTCTTTTTCCGCCTCTCTCTATATATCAATATAATGATAATTTTTATATTTTTTTAAAGCTCCATTTTCAATTTTTCTAGCTGGTAAACAAAGTTTTGGAGCTAGCCCAGTTTTGAGATGGAAAACACACACTCATTTTTTTCTAAATATCAAACTGGTTTCAACTTGTTAATGATTTAAATTAATTTTGGCAATTCGTAAAAAATCAGAGAATGAATAATTTGATAATCAATCTGTAACTTCAGTTGGTAATAAATCGCCGTATGTGACAACTTTCTGCATTATTTCCCAACAACCCTAAAAACGAAAAATTGATGTTACAAAATCAATAATTTGCCAGTTTGCTGCCTACCCATTTTGTGACACCAACAATATTATGCCTACACTTCTTGAAAACATGTCATCATCAAAAACCTTAAACCAATACAAACAACATCATGATTTCATATGATAATAAATTTTAAAAAAATGACTTACTGCAAGAAATTTAAATAGAAGCATCTTTAATACATAATAATAAAACATATTTCCAAAATTATTTAAGTTCTTTTTGAACAAACTTCTATGAATTAAAAAAGAAGCACCTTTAGTAATTCTTAGAGAACCAAAACATATTTTCAAATTTATTTACTTGTTTTGATTAATAAATTAATGGAATATTTTAAACAAGAATCTATTCATTTTTTATTTTCAAGAAAGTTTAATAAAATTCAAATTGATTAAAAAGCATGAAATAGTAAACAACCAAAGTTAGCATAATAATTAATGATCCAGATGGTATTAAAAATAATTTATCTATCCATTAATTCTTTAGCAGAATTTTTAAACCTTGATTAATTTTCAAAATATGTTTGTATTTCAAAGGAATATTAACTTTTTCTATAATGAATTGAATGCAATTTTAAGATTTAGTTTGCATAATTATACACATAGTACAACTAAAAAATTATTTTTTCAGAATTTGATTTATTTTAATTTGGTATTCTGCCCTAATGTAATACTTCATTGATTTTTTATCATAAAAATTATTTTTAAATATAAAAACTTAAAGAAGATATTTATTTATGCCTATAAATGTGTGTTATTTAAGCACAAATAAAAAAATTAGTATTGACCCAATTAGTATTGATTTTAGGACTTACCTCTTAATGACGTGAACGACACCTTCCTGCTTTCTGCCAGCTCCCCAAGCTACTTCACCACAACAACGATAATGTTTTTGGTCTTGAAGGATTTCGCTTGCATCAGACCCACCTAAAAAATTGAAACTGATCTCATTTTGTAGTTTTCAGCTCATCACAATTCCAATTGCTTAAAATATATAAAATAATATGGAAAAAAAGATTAATTACAATATCAAATTAATATAAAATATTGGTTGCAATATTGAAAAGAATATTTATTGCAATATTAAATTAATATAGAATATTGATTGCGTTAATGAAAAGAAAAATGATTGCTACATCAAATTAATATAGAATATTGATTGCGATATTGAAAAGAGAAATGATTGCTATACCAAATTAATATAGAATATTGATTGTAATATCAAATTAATATATAATATTGATTGTAATATTGAAAAGATTATTGATTGCAATATCGATTAACATCAATTAATAAAAGCATAATGATATTTGAATATACAAGCTTTGAATGTTTTTAAAAATATTTCTCTAAACTTTGAAAATATCTCCAATATATAGATGCCCAAACGATATTTCATCAGAACTAAATCCAAAAGATATTTTCTGAAACCACTCAACTCCCAGGAAGAAATTTTAACTTGCACATTTATTCTTCTTTTTCAAGTTTTCGAGACTTATTTTGAAAGAAAACGAGAACAGAACAATGCGTAATCTCAGCAACTCTTTTCCCTTAAGAGAGAAAATGTAAATTCCAAAAGCAACTTTATCAGTTCTTGTGAGAAGAATATTCTTTTAAATTAGTGACCCTATTGTTCTTACTAGTCGAATAAAAAATTAGAGTACAAAAGAGAGCATTAATTGGAATGATAATTGAACATTCTTTTTCTTCGCCACAAGCTAATTAGTTTTAGACAACTAATTGTATGATTAGGACAACTTTGTCTCAAGAAGCTTTTAAAAACGGTTTTTCTAAGATCCTATTAAGATTCTAAAAAGGGTAACTTGTGAAGAGAAATAAGATACATTCATTATTTTAAAGATAAGGGAAATGTTTTGTGACAGCCTGTATTGCCATATTAAAAATGAGTGGATTATTTTTTTTCTTTCTGTATTTATTGCAATTTCTGAGTGTATGTTTCCATTTTATTGTTCACTAGTTAGTACCTGGCGCATTGCTACCGCCAAACGCTAGTTTTCGAAAATTAAGATGTTGATAAATTGTTTGTACTACAATATTTTTGGTAGTTACAACTAAAAACTTTAAAATTTAATTAAAATTTAAAACCACCTGGGTTGGTCTCCCCAAAACTTTTTTGCATAATCTGTAATAAATTTGTTACCTCTGAGAATGGCTCATGACATTTGCTACAATAGCTACAAAATAATAACCTTTCACTTGGATTTAGCATTTCTACATAATCTTATGGTCTCTTCGGTGTGTTATTTGGAGATTAATCCTTGGTAAATGAATGCGGTAGAGATAGGATTTTATTTTTGAATCTCATATAATTATACTATTCTTATAACCATCACGTAAGGGTTAAACAACAAGCTATAAAAGTTTCATCGCAATCGGATGAACGGTTTAAAAAGGCATAAGAGAAATACAGCCAAACATTCATTTTTATTTATGTAGATAATGAAAATGTTCATAAAAAATGTTCATATAATAAATCCCCGTTATGCACATAGGATACATAACGGGGTACCTGCTAATAAAAAATTCTGAAAGCAGAAAAAAAACTTTCATATTTTAAAAATAAATAGAAATGTTCAATGACTTCCAATCAAATAAATTTAAAATACTCAGCATATTGGGTTAGCAACTAAGTAATTGCGGATTTTTTTAGAAAATCAAAGACAATTTTTTCATGGAACTAAATAAATTTATTCTGTAATGTATTGCTCATTTTGATCAATGACCTTTTGCCATCTTTCAGGCAGCATCATAATCCCACGTTCATAAAACTTCTGGTTTTTATTAGCAAAAAACTGAATATTTTTAGTTTTTAGTACGATTTGACATCATTATCATTATTGAAATTTTTACCATTCAAGGAGTTTTGTAAAGATCGAAATAAAAAGTAATCAGATGGTGCAAGGACAGGACTATATGGAGGATGTAGCAAAACATCCCAACCAAGCTCCATTAATTTTTGCCGAGTGACCAAAGATAAATGTGGCCTTGCATTGTCATGATGGAATACAACACCTTTTCGATTTGTCAATTCGGGCCGCTTTTCTTCAACTGCATTGTATAATTTCGTTAGCTGTTCACTGTAGACATCAGAATTGATCGTTCGGTTGGGTGGTAAGAGTTCAAAGTAGACAATTCTTTTGTAATCCTACCAAACTGATAACAAAACTTTCTTTTGATGAATATCAGCTTTTGATGTTGTTTGAGTTGATTCACCTGACCTGCTCCACGATCTTTTCCGCTTGATATTGTTGTAAAAAACCCATTTTTTATCGCCAGTTATCAGTCGTTTTAAAAATGAATCGTTTTCATTACGTTTCATTAGCAAATCGCAGCTGTTAATGCTTTGCTTTAAATGCGTTTCTTTCAGTTTGTGAAGAACCCATGTATCGAGTTTTTGAACACAGCCAAGTTGTTTTAAGTGATTTTCAATGCATGTACAAGATACATGAAGCTCCTCTGCAAACTCACGTGTTGTACTGTGACGATCCGAATCGATTATTACTTTGATTAGGGCGTCATCAACTTCAACTGGATGACCAGAGCGTTTACCATCTTTGAGTGAAAAATCACCAAAACGGAATTTGGAAAACCAATTTTGACACTGCCGTTCTTTTAAGGCTTCGTCACCATAAAAAGCACATGACTTTTAATGAGCTTGCGATGCGTTTTTCCCTTTGCGGAAATAAAAAAGCAAAAAATGATGAAAATGTTCCTTTTGATTTTCCATTTTTCAACGAACGCCAAACGAAAATTACGCAACCAATCAAAAAACGTTTTTTACTGATTGACAGCTGAATTGCCAACTATCAAATAGCAAAATGTCTTTTACGTTTGTACAACGTCTGCAAACCTAAAAATTCAACTGAAGCCATCTATGAGTGAAATCCGCAATTACTTAGTTGCCAAACCAATATTTAAAGACCTAATAATAAGTGTTGTGTAGCTATAAACATTTGTTTCATTTAAAACACGATTCTTTGAATTCATTTAAAAATAATTTCATTTCAAGTATTTTTTTAATGAAATACTTTGATTTTAAGTTATCTTAATTTATTTTAAAATTTCTAATTTTTTTCAGTTTAGAATCAAAATGGAAATATTTAAAAAATAATTTAAAGATTATATTAATGACAAATGATTCCCAGAAAACTATAAAACTTAATAAGACAATAATCACATTTATTTAACGGCATACGTTACAAGTGGTGTAGTGGTAGATTTTAATTTCTTTCTATGATTGTGATTCATATATTTATTAAGATTTTCGCGATAGTCTGGTTGGTAAGGATTTGCAGCCAATCCTGCTGAAGAATCCCCGTATATGTGGTAACTGGTGCACGTATAAATCTGTCGAGATCACAAAATCTTCCATGCTGAGACAGTACCATTGAGGAGTTTTGTCCCATAGGTGATCGTTTTTCTTGATATGCCTAAATTAAATATAATCCTAGATGGCTATATTTAATTTTAATTAATATTTCCATTTTTTAAATTTTGTTCTCTCTCTATATATATTAAATTAAATTATTAATTTTTTATTAAATCCGTCAAATCGCATTTTTATGCCAACTATTTTGTTCGCGGTGGCCTGGTGGTAAGGTCTTGGCTTCGGAACCAGAGGGTTTCAGGTTCGATTCCACCAAATAACCGTCGTGTGAGGGGGTCTCTTGCACGTTAAATCTGTCAGGCCAAACGCCCTCCTGCTGGTGAGGTGTGGTGTGGAGAGGGGGGTGCCAGTTCAGGTGTCGTCCTCATCATCTGATAAAATAATAATATGGCAAACTTTTATGAACAACTGAAAATCTGAGTTGAAGCACTAATTTATTACTAACGAACATTTTGAAATTCAGCGTATTCGTTATTCAATGTGAGTTAATAGTTTTTGATGTAATAATTCGAGATACGAATATAACATATCGAAATCTCTTCTCAAACAAAAGGCAACAACAATAATTTTGCACTATATCCAAGGAATTCATAAACGAAAAAGAAGTACTAAAAGTGGTTTATTGACTAATAAAAACTACTTTTTTGATACGTCCTATACACATCAAGCATTCTAGCCTTCAGATATATTTTGTGACCGGTTTAACGAAGAAGACAATTTTTTTCTTAAATATCATAAATATATTACTTTTATATTGCAAGGAATGTTCAATTAAAGTGTAATCTTCGGCGGAGTTGTTGGAAACATGCAAATGCCTTTTTTCAGTACAGATATGATTTTCCATACTTTAGTCCTCCATTCAAAAGAAAAGAACCTAAAGTGTTTTATATGATCTTAATCATTTTGTTTTTGAAAACCATAATTTAAAACTAAAAATAAGTGAAATAAACCACTTTTAGTTCCTTTGCACAAAAATTGTGGATTTCACTTAAATATCAATTAAAATTCTTTAAAAAAATGTCCATAAATATAAAAATAACGCCACAAACTGAATGGGAATGCTGATTGAAATCAAACAACTTTTTTAAAATTTAGATGACGAGGATGACACCTCAGATGGTACCCCCTTCTCCGCACCACACCACACCTGTGGGTGAACGTTTTGTCCCTGCGGATTTACCGCAGGGAGACGCGTGCACCAGAGATGCTTACACGGCGTTTCTTTGGTGGAATCGAGCCTCAAACCTGCAACCCCCCCAGTTCCGCAGCCGATATTTTACCACCAGGCCACCGCGGCGCAAACTTTTTTGCTAAAAAAAAGGTTAATGAGGAACCAGTGTGTCATACAGTGTAATGAAGAAATAGCAGGAGATGTTCGATGCCATGTAATATACTGGACGAAATATAACAAAGTTTGGCAAACATACACATTAAAATATGCGATTTCGATTCATTGAGAAAAAACTAGTACCAAAAAGCGAAAAATTGAAAACTGGCTCTTTTAACGCATGATATGTGAAAAAGAATATGTAACTACAAATGGAAATAGTAAATTGCAACACGCCAAATACCAAAGAAAAATGTTTGTTATAGGAACTTACATAATTGGTTCAAGGTAACTTCACCAACTTGATGTTCCAATCATTTCATGCGGTATACGAGGTTTTTGACGATGACACGCAGCATATCGGCGCTTATTGTTCGGCATTTACCGCTATTTGATCTTTTAAAGTAGAAATGTCAGGAAAATGTCCTTGATGCACAACGCCTGTCATGTGAAACAGAACCTCCTCACAATCAGAAATTGTCAAGATTCGGATCAGTGTTATCAGTTAATAAGTGTTATCATATATGGGTAAAAATTTAAGTTCATATGCAATATCTTTAGAATCCATGAGAACGAGGTACCTGTTTGTAAAGATATTGAGCGCGCACTGCTGATAACTTCCTTATTAACAATCGTCTTATCCATTACGATAGTGACAACTTCGTCCGCTTGTTCCTGCTTGATAATTTTGCGTCCTCAGCCTATTTGCACACCAATAATTGCTGTTTCAAATATGCCATTTATTCTTCTTCATGATCATAGGTATTCTTTGATCATGATGTTTCAACTGCCGGTATTAACGAAGAGCAGCACTGGCATTTTCATCATGCTGGTAAAATAGCTTGACTAATAAGGCACGTTAATGTAGTGAGAAATTCTTTATTCGGCGAAGTCATGGAGAATGACATGATTTCCCAAAAACCTTCTTTTATATTCGGTTACAAATTACCCACATAAGCAAATTACAAAATAAAGTTTCCGATCTCCAGTTTATACCCTATCTGAGTTTTTTTATATTAATTTTTTTCATGATAAATCGAATCCGTATCTCTAATTAGTATATTGTGGCCAAATTTTGTCATATTTTGCCAAGGACATTACAGCTATACGGCAGCAAACACCACCTGTTATTTCTTGATCACCCTGTGTATTCTTTATTAATACCTGTAAATCTGAATAATACTTTGTAAACTTTACAAACTGGTTGAAACAGGATTTTATTTTTATGAAAAAGGAGAATGCATATTCTAAGAGTTTTAGAATAATAAAAACTATTTGAATTAAAAATTAATGAATAATAGAATCATGAGCTCAGCACAAAACTAAAGAGCAGGGAGAATTCAATATACATCATATCACATTTTAGTATTTTTTTTTCCTTTATCATTCTGATACTCAACATCTATTTACCATGCGACTGGAATACTTCAATTTCGATTCAGAGCATAAATATTTGAGAATCGGTTAATTTAGAGTAATATTTTGAGTGTAAAATCCATTTATAACTGTTCAAAATAAAATTTAAGAAATATACACCACCTAATCGTATAGAAGATATAATCGATCACATACTAATTCAGAACTGCAAAATGACTGCAATGATTATGTATCCGATTTTGCTCCTTTGAACTGTAACGTGACTCAAAGCTGAAGTGAGCTCTCTTTTGCGTCATTAGTACAACTGATTAAATCGGGTCTGTAATCAGAGATCTCGAAGATTACAAGTTTCTCTCTAATCACTGATGCACAGAGTGATGATGTAGGCTTAAAGCAACGAAATAGGTTCGAGCAGATTTTCCTGTGAAATACGAATATGCGAAACATATGACAGGTAGAGAGGTCCAAAGCAGATCTGCTAACAGTGATAATATAAATTACATAAATTGCGAAGTTTCTGAGGCATTCTTTACCCTGACATTATATTGTAAAATCATCATTTGGCTTATAGGTATGATTTTAGAGTCAAAAAAAGTTATGCCATTTATGTTTTTTATTGACATTATTTTTCAGCTA
Organism: Argiope trifasciata; assembly: GCA_026543055.1. Classification (NCBI taxonomy): domain Eukaryota; kingdom Metazoa; phylum Arthropoda; class Arachnida; order Araneae; family Araneidae; genus Argiope; species Argiope trifasciata. The sequence continues at coordinate 113,964 of JAPMOQ010038814.1, forward strand.
AGATATTTTTGGTAGATAGATATGGCAGAGAGTACTAACAATATTTAATTGCGAAAAATGCCATAAAAGTCTGAAAAAATTTGATTTCACATATTAAGGGGAATATTTCAAAGCATAGTTTAATATTCATTAACATTCGATCAAAATCACAATTTCAAAAAATATCTCAGAGGTTCTTATTCCCATCTTCTAAACTATAATTGTGGGAATTTTAGTAGCTTTATGTCAAATAGTAAAGTCTGAAAATGGGTAATATACGTATACATAAATATTAAGATAACTCTATAAACACCTTTATAAATATTATATTACTATGATAATTCCTTATTATACGCAATTTTCATGCTGTATATGACGAACTGCCAAAAAACAAATATTTATGTATTGGCTGTAAGTATATATTTCTTTCTTTGATGGTATCTTCAATCAAAATCAAAGAAAGGAAAAAATCAATTTTCAGTTGCAAACGGTGGGTGAAAGATGTCAAAGAAGTCTTCAAATGAATTTAATACCGTAATCGACGATAATAAAGATAATGATATGCAGTGCCAAAGTTACAATCAGCGGTTAGGTAATTATGCAAAATTTTAAAAATTGTATAAGGTAAAAAAAATCATAAATTATATGGAAATCAAAAACCAAATATTTTAATCAGAATAAAAGCCTTTTATTGATATTCAACTTTTTCAATTTGTTCATTTCCATTGCATAATTTCCACAATATATTTTTTAAAACATGAATTCATTGATGTTGCTTTCACATATGGAAATAAATTTCTTTCAAACAATTAATTTCACGAACAAATACTTTAAGCAGGAAAGTTATTTTATTGCCACATTATATATTTTTAATTAATAACTCAAATTTTTCTTTAAAAATATTTCCTTTATAATGTTAATGTTAATCACTTTAATAACATGCGAATTTTAATTTCGAAAAATGTCTAATGCTTTGCTATAGTTTGTAATAAATTTTTCCAAAATTAAAGTATAAAAACTAATATTCAGAAATACCTAACTAGTAATTTCTCACAAATTTAACCTTAAATACATAATTCAAAAGTCCGCTTCAGAATTTTTCCAACAGATGTAACGAATAACTCATATAACAAGCCGCACTTAACTATTGCAATAATAACTCACGAATCAAGTTCATCTTTATCGTTTTCTAATAATTCTTCCGTTTGCAGATTTCGAAAAGGAAAATGTTCTCTTTAAAACAAAAGAAGGTAAAGGCAGGAGAACATATTGGATTCATCGTTATCGCTTAGTAAGTACTGCTAATGATGTTCTAATGGCTACTGTAATAATGGCGGAGACGGTGCAGTAAAAGAAATGAAATTCGCTGTGATTATTTAAGTCCTTGTCACTAATTAGAGAAATCCTGTCGTTTAAGAGAAGGGGAAGTTCGTTAATTAACGTACACAAGTGCGATTCTTGGGCAAAAATTGAAGGAAAAAGCTGTTAGGAGTTGGCAATGCAGTAATTGTTACTTTTTCGAGTGTAGTGTCAGCACATTTCCTTCCAAAAAAGTAATGTTTAGATATCTTATGGAAGAAGTATATTTTAAACTTCTCAAATTAAGAATTTTAGAATTTTGTTTTTCATATGCAAATAGATTTTTGTATGTCTGATGTATACGAATTTTCTTTTTCCTTAACAGAATTTATTGAAATCAAATTTAAAAATGTGTTACTAGAAATTCACGCACGTTATGAAGGAAAAGGGTATAATGTTGCGCACAAATGAAATAAAAGTGAATAATTTATCCTAAATAAGATTTAAAAATTCTTAAATACATTTAGCATTAATGTATTTATGTATTCCTTACTATATGCAGATTGTTATAGTCAATACGGTATTGTTATGGATTGGGGAAGTTGGTTTTTACTAATAATGTTTTCGAAATAGATACGTATACTTATGCCATGATTTGCTCAAGTCGAAAATACGCGACTTTGACAATAATCTATTAACGTGCGCAAAACGGTGTATCAACATTATTTTAAAATGAATTTTGAGAATTGAAATGAGGAAAATACTGTAAAGAAATATAATAAAAACAGACATTTTAAATATATTGATAATATAAATAAATTTTGAGTTCAATTTTTTCTTTTAGGGGTGAAGAAAAAAATTATATGTGCATATTGTTTATTACAACTAAAATTAAAAAAAAAAAACTTTAAAAAAAATCTTTAAGAAAATAATAAATCTTCTTGTTGTTATTTTTTTGTAGCTTGCGACAAATTGTCAAAAACTGCAAAACGCAGTCAACCATCTGGGCATCTGTTATATATAGGAGCTTGGTAATCTTAACATAATCTGAAAATTTTCAACTAAACTTGGGAATTCAAACATCTTGACACATTTTGTATGATGGAACTTGGCAAATATTGTGAAATCTGAAAATCACCAAGAAAAGCCATTGTAATGACGAACTTGGCATAATTTGAAAATCACTTTGTGAAGCTTTGAATCCATCCAGTACCTTACTCCACCATTTGTTGTATATCTATACAATAAAAGAACGAAAATCGAACGAAAATCATTAGGGCATTTACCATCCAAAATCTAATATAAAATTTCAATTTAAAAAAAATGTTATGTAAATTTCCAAAAGAAACAAAAAAAAACATAAAATTTCAGTTTCCAATTCATATTTTTTTTCAATTCCATCGTTTTCACATCGCATACTGTTAATAATTTTGTAGGTTGACCCAAAATGTTGCAAGTAATGAAACTATGTGCCAAGAAACTGTTACATGCTCTTCCAACTGGTTGCATTTTTAAGCTCTCACAATCGCATGCAAAAGGAGGGAGAAATAATCAGGTTTACGTCAGATTTAATAAAAATATGCATTCTTAATTTAAGAAGGCTTAGAAAATTTCGCCCTTCTTCTGGTGGGGTTTCTCATTGGAGCAGCTATTCATAAAGTTGCAAGCTACTAGTCTTGGATAAAGATGCGAATACCTTGTATGGCATTTGCCAAAATAGCAAATAAATTTTTGGTGGGAATCTGGGATTTGTATGTCTGCTGTGAAATCTTTGATGCCAATTTAACATTTTAATACGTGTATTGTGAGATTTTTCAATGTTGATCATTTCAATTTCCTTTCAACACAACAACGTATAATTAATTTTATTTCAATTCAACATGGATAATTTCAATTTCATTTCAAATCAACGAAGTATAATTTTATTTCGAGGTTTTGGATTTTATTGGCACAAGAGCCATGATACTAACTATGCTGGGCCAAACTGTATTTTTTCGAGTATTAAGAAGTAAAATTTTAACTATAAAAACAATGTGAAATCTTTTGAAAAAGCTGAATATTACTTAAATTTATGGATAAAAGCTTAGTGCATATTGAATTTCATTTCAAATCAATGACGTTTGATTTCATTTCAACGATGTATAATTTCATTTCAATTCAATGTTGATCATTTCAGTTTTATTTCAACTCAACGACGAAAAATTTCATTTCACTTCAGCTTTGGTCATTTCAATTTGATCATTTTCTATTCAACAACAAATATATTTATGAGCTATATTAAGGTTGTGTATAAGCTAAAAAATTACATCAAACTACAACCTTAGGTTTATATAAACTTTTCAAAATGTATTTTTTTTATTAACTTGCCAACTATATAACCAGTAGAAATGAAAATGATTCCAAATAATCAAATTAAGTGAAAATCTTTGATCATTTCAATTTTGTTTTGATAATCGTTTAGATAACTATTTCAAGAAAATACAAATAACTTTCACCTGATTTATCTGTACTTCAAGATTTGATATATTTTAATTCAAAATACCATTAACGTTTCTAAGATAATTTCTCTTAAATGACTCTGTCCACTAATATTGCTTGATTTAAATTTTAGTGAAGTTTAATTTCAAATTTGAATATTGGTAATCATCATTTATTCATAATATTTCCATAACATTCAACAAGCCTTTCACAACCTCTCGTAATTTCGCATTTTGAAACCATGCGTAGAAATAATCTTTTGTTTAAATTGCTTTAATCTCTTCCGAAATATTTGACCTCATTTACTTAATCTCAGTCTCATTTCTTTTGAATGCAACTGAATTTATAGTAAATACTTAATCCTTAATTTGGGAGGGGAAAATTTAGGACTTAACAGGAGAGTTGAGGTCTACGAGACCATATTCTCTTAAAACTCGAATCAATTTTTTAATGAAAGTAGTAAATTGAAAATCAGCTAGCGGTCTCGCAGACAGCACGTCACTAGTTAAGGAATAACGATACACTTATTTCATCTTTAGAAGTTCTTAGTCATAGAGCGAGGAAAAAAGAATAATTTGTGGGAAAATTGTTTAAAGTGTTTACTAAACTTTAAATCTGCCAGTCGATATTCATTAATTGAGATTAAGCAATTGAGATTAGTGAAGAATTCCTGTCTTTAAGGGGTCAGTGGACTTTAAAATGAGCAAAAAGGGACAGAAAACATAAAAATTTATTTTTGTCGTTTCTTCACCAAACTATATGTTGTATTCAACTGAAATAGTACTATAATGTAGTACTATAATTGCCCAATCTTGGTTTGATGAACACGACGATGAAGTTAAACATCTGTCATGGCCCGCAAAATGACCCGCCATCAATTTAATTAAACCATTGTGGCCTATTTTAGATATTCTCCATCAGCATCTGTCAAAACAGTTTACAATATCTCCAGGACGGATAATACAATATTCCTCTAAACACTATTTAACACTTCCATGAATCGATTCTTTGGCGTATCGAAGCTGCATTACATATCAAAGGTGATCCTATACCGTACTAATAAAAGATTCTTCTAAAAATATTAGGCGTTTCCTTTATTTTCATAACCATTTATATTTCATCATATGTTAGATAATGCTAATTTCCGTGTGATTTTTTTATTACACAAATTCTTATTTTGTTAGAATATAATGTCAAGTTCATTTCTTTGCAAAACAAGATAAAGTCATTTTCTTTATAAAATGTGAACTATTATAATAAAGTTTGTAAAAACAAAATTGAAATGATAGGCTTTTAAATTAAATGGAGAATTCATAATAAATATTTATCGAAAGAAACTGAAAGGAAAATTTAGCTGGGTTTATGCACGTCATATTTAAAATAGATAAGCTTTACGATGAGCATGTTTATGTATACAACTTTATTTTTACAAAATAGCAGAGCACTAAAGTGTACTAAAAAAGTCATAAACCAGCTTCAGTAGATATGAAAGCCACAAAACCTGTCAAAAACATCTTTTGCGAAAAAAATTTTTAAAATGTACATGAAAAAAAAATGTGCTGAAACATTCTTTCACGAGATACAACCTCAAAGTGTCAAAGCTTCCACTTTCGAATAATAAAATGTCTCTCATCTTCAAGTTAACTAACTTCTCAATGTCAAATAGTTCGAAGAAAGCATAAAAAGGCAGACACTTGAATCTTGGCATATTGTCAGTTTATGGACAAAGAGTCAATGAACCTTTACTTTAATTAAAATGAGTTGACCTGAATAATACTTAAAAGCAATTTAGTTGATATACTCGGAACTCCGTGTTTCCAATCTTTCCTTGGATATAGACATTTGGAAACATTATTCGCTCTTGGAGATAAATACAAAATATGTGTACGTTCAGAGGATAAAACGTAATATTTTGCTACGTATTTGAAACAGAGTATGAGGTAACAAGTTTCGAATATTTATATGATTTATATGATTTTCAATCAGTCCCCATATAGAGGTTTGCCTAAATAATAGCAACAATTGCTATTTCAAAATATTATTGAACATTTTTATATTCATTCCTATCTGAAGTGATTTTCGAATTTTTTTAATGTAATACATGAGTATAATTTTCCCAATAGGTGTATAAATACAAATCAGTTCTGGAGTTGGTTGCAATAAAAACAAGCTTTAATCAGCCTATTCAACCGCCATACTCCAAATTGTTATGAATTTCTTCAATTTCACAACTATTATTGTATTAAAGAACGATTCCACTGTGTCCGTATATTCGCCGGGTTCATTTGCCGTTGGTGCATAATGTGACCAATCATCCAACTTCAATAATGGATAACGAAGTTTACTAAACACAAAAACACTAAGGCAAAGACGAGGACAATTAATATACAGTCCATATTAACACAGACAATACGCAGTAGCACATTACAATTGGCAGTAGCCCACAAGTGGTAATCATTAGTAACAACACCTAAAGCGGACAGCCCGAATTCATCTAAGATATTTGTAAATTCACTCTACGTTGTCTCCCAACTGCTGCAATTCTGGTTTAAAACCCAAATGATGAAATTAAGTGATGTTTTAGAAGTTGAAAAAAAATTATGGGCCAAGAAAATGTCAGTGATATTGTTTCATAATAATATTCGTCCACATACAACAAAACAAATATAAGAAACCATCTTCTCCTTAAGCTGGAAAATTCTATAGGATGCAGTGTATTATTCAGACCTAGGGACTTCTGATAACGATTTATTCAATTCGGTGCAGTCAATTTACGAATGATTTAAGAAAATGGCTCTCTCTCTCTATTTATTCTGCCGCGGTGGCTTGGTGGTAAGGTCTCGGCTCCGGAAACGGAGGGTTTCAGGTTCAAGACTCGATTCCACCGAAGAACCGTTGTGTGAGGGGGTCTCTTGCACATTAAATCTGTCAGGCCAAACGTTCTCCCGCTGGTGTAGTGTGGTGTGGAGAGGGGGGTGCCAGTTCAGGTCTCGTCCTCAGGCCAGTTCAGGTCTCGTTAATAAAACACCAAACTAAACTAAAATCTCTGTTTCTTCGAAACTACCAAGTATCTACAGCTAAGGCATTCTTTATTAGCCACCTAAAGGGCAAAAGTCCATGGATAATAATGGGGAATATCCTAATTAATAATAATTATAACAAGCAAATTTTCAGTATGAATAAAAACATCGAGATTCTACTTGGACATGTGTTGTCGTTGTTACTTATGGCGCTTTACAAGGCCGCTGACAGAAAGCTGTTAACGATTTAAGCCAAAATAAGCGTCTCTTGTTTGATTCCTTCATACTTCACATTCACTAGCACAGCCCCTTTTTACAGGGAAAAACATTCATATAACGCACAGATAGAACACAGAAGAACCATGCCCGAATTCGGACTTGAACCCGGGAAACCCAGATCACGGGGAAGACAGGCTACCCCTATGCCTTCGGACATCTAACATAACTTATCTCCTAATTTTGATTATAAGAAAAACGTTTTATAATAATAGACTATTTCAAGTTATATTATTGAATATTATTAATAAAAGCATCAGATACTAAATTTTTTGTAGCTTCTTATTAATATTTCTGTATGGTGCATTTATTTAAATGGAATAGTATGAAATATGAAAGTGAATGAAAAATAATTATTTTCGTCGTATAAATTTAAAAATAAGGAAAGTTATGTAAACCGCTTTCATATATTTGATAAAATCCTATGAAAATTCCTTACTAAGAATTTATAATAAAGTAATCTTAAATTAGCAATTTGGGAAAAGAGGAAAATATTAACTTAAAAATAAAAACTTCCCTTACTTAGCAATTAATTTTTCAATATCTAATTTTTAGGTTCTTTTACAGCTTATATCAAGAAGACAAAAAATTAATTTGACCTAATAGCCCCATTTAAATAACAGGAAAATAATAAATGGTAAGATGTTAAAAATTTTCAGAACTCTGAACTAAGTGGTTAATTAAGCTTTTCGGGCTTAATTAATTGCAAAAAACAAATAAAAAAGTATTTTAGTAAGGTTATTGAGGAATTTCAAGGAAATTATACTGAATTTTAGGAATAACAATTAATGGATAACATTAAATAATAATGGACTTTAATCTAAGAAAAGAAATTAATTTTTGTATAATGGGATATTTTGATGTGTTGCTTTTTTAGTCAAATGATTAGGAAGTTTCTAAAATTCAGTAATAAATAAATAAATATTATTTTATTTCAAAATAAAGTAATTTCCCTTTAAAATAATTACTAGGAATGGAGCATAAGGTAATAAGTGACTGATATTTAAAAAATGATTTCTACTTAAAGAATAACATCATATTTAATATTTTTAATAACCTATTTTTTGTAATACTTAATTTTATTCCTAAAAACATGTGCTGTAAGATGAAATGCATAATAATCAAAATGAGCTAAAAAATGTACTTTGATTAGTGTATTCAAATGCAGTTTTAAAAGTTTTATTTGCAGTTTTTAAAAACTGTATTTCATAATTTGTTTTTATAACTGTTTGGAATCGTGTAATTAGAATTTTTAACTCTCAATTGTTACAATATTGTAACAAACTTGGAATCTTACTTCCCAGAATGGTTAACTCAATGGCTAGAAAGACAACTTTACGATAAATTCTTTTGGGTGCTGATTGGATGCTGCGTTAGTAATTTCAGTTCTTGAGGCAAACTTGCCAACTACTTGGCGACTTAACAACGAATTTGTGACATTTGGCCTCACAAAACACATATTAATGGAAACTTCGATCAGTTCAGCTAGTAGAAAATGAGATGCGTACAGAATTGTGTACAGAACCGCTTCCGATGATGGTAAAAGGCCGGCAGTCTCAAGCTGTTATGAAAAGTCAGCCGTTGTGAAACAAGTCGTTCAGAACAACAAAACAAAATAACAAAACAGCGGCGGAATAGTCTGTCAAAGAGTGGATCTCAAACGATTGCTGAACTGAGTGGTGTGCTGAGTTCTGTTGATTTTTTGGGGAAGAAGAATCGTGCTGTGTGGGAAGTAGCCGTTTATGTAGCATTGAGTCGGCAGATGGAAAAGCTAAACCGAGGAAACAGTGAAGCCATTAAGTGAGTCTGTAATGTGAAGTTACGTAGATTTCCTCTCCTGCTGAATTCTGTCTGGCAACGTTGTGTGCTGTGTTCGTTGTTGCAACCGATTACACTTGTGGGATACATTCTGTAGTAATGTGTTGCCCGTGTTTTTCTCTGCTATATATTTATTGTTATTATTATTGTTATTTTTATAGTACCACTTCGTGTTTAATATATGTCACCATCTGTTATTGAGGTCTATTGATTGTTTTCACATCATAACTGTAAATAAACCCCTTGACTTTATGCACTCAGTCGAACTGAAGTTCCGTAACACTATTTTATGGAAACGAAGAAATCTGTAATGAATGTTCGAAGTGGGAGTCGTAGAAAAGCATTGAGTTATCAAGGACAAGGTTGTGTGGTGCACAAGCGATTGCTGAACTCAGCTGTGTACTCAGTCCTACTGTATATTGTGCAAGCAACATCGTGTCTTGTGTGGAGTACTAGCCTAGTAGTGAGTCGGTAGTTGGATACAGATAGAGAGAAAACAGAGAAGAATTGCTGGCATTAGAAATCATACGATGGAGCAATATAGATATCCTCCACCAGGGGAATTCTGAAACGCCCCTTCTTCTTGCATACAGCCGACCACCCCGCCACCACTGAGTATCGACAGGATCTGTTGTGGTCGACTGCTGAATAAGTATTGTCCAACCTTACATTGACCAAACAGCCAGGCTAATATTACTTTTGGGGTAGTAAATAGCTGTCTTTCCCCTATTTGCACTCTCTCAAACAGTTGGGACGAACTATCAATCTTTAACATCATATCCTTCAAGGGTTTAATGTTACCTGTTACCATCAGTACTGTACTTAAATCATTATTGACAATCTTCCGGCCCTTTCTTAATTCTGAGATCTCCATACATTCCATTAAATATTGGTAAACCATACCCATTTCTCCACGAATGCATTTATTTTCCTGCGTTCTTCCAAATCATTGGAAATATCAGGAAATCTCCCATTTTCAGATAATATTTGGAATATTAGTGGATGGTATATTCTTATACATAGCCGCTTCGTATGCAGGGGTTATTATTACTACCGATTACAACCTGAAGGCAATTGTTTGTTGTTGAGAGATGCTATGTGTTACTTGTGTCCTACTCAGCTGCATGTATCTGTCATCTTTTCGTGTGTATTAAAGTTATCGCCGTTTGTTCCTGAGGCCTGCTGATTATTTTCACACAAACTACAAACGATCCCGATGATTTTGCAGACTTAGAGGTGGAGGAGAAGAGTTTGAAAAATTTTATCTAATAAATCGAATGAGGCTTAATAAGAGAAAGTGTTCTTAAATAAAGACGAATATAAAAAAAATTGAATAGTTCCTCATTTTTGAGAAAGAAAAGAGATATAAATTCCGATTTTATTAGACATGAATAACCATTTGCAAACTATAATCTCCCCAAACATGAAACAAGTCGAGTCAAACAAAATTACTAAGTACAAGGAAGCACGTTAAATTATAAAGTCGTATATTTGAGCAATTCAAAAAAAGTTTTGCTGGAATTTTAAACATTTATTCCGGAAATTATTTTAATAAATTTCAATTAAAATCTGTATACTTCTTAAGGACTTTAGGGTGATTTTCTTTGGAAATATAATTTATATTTTCATTCAATAAATAAAAATGCATTATAATACCAAAGGAAATCATAAAACAATTTTATTGTAAAATATAAATTCTCGTCGGGGAGGTTATATTTTCTTTTAATCATTCTAAATACATTAGAACACCAAACAGAATTTCAAAACAATTTTTATTGTACAATATAGTCGCATATAAGGCTATAAATATCGACGTCCTAGTTTCCAAACTTATTCGTATCGCAAAGAATTCGGCACTTATTTTGAATAGAAAACATATGTGAATTATATGAAATCTCTACATCTTATTTCGTCAAAGAAGAGGACTAGAAATTTCAGAGACAACTTTGCGAGCGCTGACGAAGAGGGCAATGTCCTTTTTAACTAATTGGTGATTTGTGTTTCAGAGTTAGATTTAAAAAATGCGTAGAAAGAGAAAGCATTAATTGTAATGAAACAAAAGAAAGCGTTAATTGCAATGATAATAGAACATTCTTTTCTCTGCTACTAACTAATTAGTGTTCTGCAGTTAATTGTATGATTAAGATATCTTCATCTTCTAGTTGTCTAATGAAGATACAAATATTTGATTTTAGTGAATTAAAAAGAGTAACTTGAGTAAGAGAATTAATTTTATATGTAGATTTAAAAGAGTTGCTGACATAATTTTATCAAGATATTTATTACCTAACAATTAAATTTAAATTAATTGGTGATAACTCATTACTGGAGAATGAAATATGGTAGTAAAACAAACATACTACATTTTTTTCATATATGAATTTTTATGCAGAAATGTAAAAAAAATTCAGAAACGCAAAGCCCAGAAGAAGTTTGAGAGATGCTTTGAAATAAAGAGAATACCTTACTTCTTTCTCAACCTCATTCCCAAATATTGTTTTATTTACTAATATGCAAATTTGATCTAAATCGTTAGAACTGTTTCTGGGATGCACGAAATAAAATAATTTTTATATATTCAAGAATTGTTAGTTCAAAGTTGTAAGATATATACAAGATTTGCTCTTTGAAGGTTTAAATATATCATTTGAAAATTTACCATAATGAAATATCATGTTTTATTAACAGTAAGTACCATATATCTCATTTTCAAAAGAATCCAACACTTTTAAGTGCCATTATGTGAAAACGGTTTCATAGTTCCTTGAAATGAAAATTATTAAATACTTGTAAAATGTATTTTATATCAAAGGAAACATTTTGCAATCAAAGAATTTAAAGTAACGGTTAAGTAATGAAATGGATATGTCAGTAATTAAATTTCATATTCGGAAACTGAGTATTCTGTAATTCTTCTTTTATCACGAATTTATTTTTAATATTTCTTTTTTTCTTTTTTTATTATAGTTTTTTTATATTCCCCCAAAATAATGATATATTTTAATAGCAAAAGGTGATTAATCTATTCTAACTATAACTCCGGATACAAATCCGCTTCTTATTCTTAAACTAATTTAATACACAGAATTAAATAAGTCTTTGAGCTAAGGCAGACAAAGAAACATCGGATAAGTCTTTTTTTATTTACTTAGTAATGCTAATGATATTTTAATGGATTCTGCGATAATTTCCGAAACGGTCTGCTAAAGAAATGAGACTTGCGGATATTACTTAAATACTTGTCATTAATTATAAGAGTCTCGTAGTTTAAGGCATTGAAAGATCATTAATTAATATACGTCCGTGATTCATTGTTGGAAGGAAAAAAATATGCTACGAGTCAGAATTATCATAATTGTATTTCTTTAATGTAATGTGATATAACTACAAAAAAGTATTCTTTATAACATGACAAAGCGATAAATTACAAAATAAGGTTCTTTTGGAAATTGATTTTATAGTTGCGGATAATAGATTCAATTGAAAAATTCTTCTAGATTTAAAAATACAAACGAATGTTTTTGGGGAGATAATTTCTTGAATTTAAATTAAGTTGTCTTGAAATACGTTTCGCTGACTTTTATAAATTTTTCCTCAAGGATAAAAAAAAAGTAAAGCACCTTTAATTTTAATACATGAAAATATATTTATGTACCTTTATTAAAGAATGAGTGTTGCTGCTATTTTGAGACTCTTTTATTATTTCTGTTCTTGATTGATACACTATCATCTTTCAAATAATAGTTCGCTCATGAACAAATAATTAAGAAAAATTCAATTCAAACTTTATAAACTTTATTTTATTCCACCCTTATTTCATTTTATTATTCATACAATGTTTTATATCTTGGAAAAGGAATAATGGAGATAAATTTAAGGTAACCGACTACGTTCGAAGTAAAAATTTTGAGAAATAAGATTTTTTAAAAACTATTTTTGGTTTTTAGATGTATTATGAATTATTAACACTATAAATACAAAAATATTATTCGAGAATATAATATTTTTTTAGAAATAGGAAAATTTGTGGTAAATTTTAATGAAATTTAACCAAAACGGTTAACACTCTACACAAAATTGTAATGCAACAATCCTATTTTTCTTTATACACACGTTACAGAATATAATGATGAATGAAATGAACCAAAATCTAAGAAATATTTTGAGATGCAAAGAAATTACGGGTAAAAATATACATATATATGCATTTTTTCCATAGATTCGCAACTTAATTTTTCTAAAAACACTTATAACAGAAAAAGTATTTCACCAACAATCAAACTTTTGGTTCATTTCATTGCCCATATTATTTAAAACACACGCTGAAATTTTTATGTTAATACCTCTATAAGTTTTTGAGATATCGTGTTAATGGTGGATAATTTTTATGAAAATTAAAATTGAAGTTCAAGACAAATTTTAGCTGAAAAATAAATTTTACTTAAAATTCCACTGGATAATATGTTAGACCTTCCTTTTCTAAGAAAAAACAAACTGTTTTGGAAAGAGAAACGTCAGAATTACAAGAAATAACACTTTTTAAAAAAAATTGCCAATGTGGTCGAATACCCTGTTTTCAACGTAGGCGGATACCTTAAATTCAGTTCTTCAAAGGACTAGAGCTTCAAATTGAACTTCTAAAAGAAGTATATCTGACTTCTATCAAATGAAATAATAAGAAGCTTTTCTATAAGAAATTTTGTCATAAGAAATAAAAAGAAGCATGTCCAGAAGAGGCCTTTCTAAATTTTGCAGTCATTTTTCTAATTATAAATAATAAGAAACTTTTCCAAAAGAGGCATGTTTAAATTTTGATATTAGAAATAATAAGAAGCTTTACCAGAATAAGCATGTCTAAATTTTTTAATCAGAAATAATAAAACGCTTTTCCAAAAGAAGCATATTTCAATTTTACGCTAAGAAATAACAGAAAGTTTTTCCAAAAGAAGTATGTAAAAATTTTGTCACAAGACGCTTTTTCCAGAAGAAACAATTCTAAATTTCTTGTATAAGAAGTAATAAGATTTTTTTTCAGAAGAAGCATATTAAGATTTTGTCATAAGAAGCTTTTTCCAAACACGCATGCTTAAATTTTATCATAATATCCAATTTATATGGCGTTAAAAATTGTAATACTTCACTGATAACTAATTTAATAATTCACTTATTTCCCAATTTTCAAGTAATCTCATTCACAATTTACTATATAATCATGATTAAAACTGAATTCAAATTTCTACTCATTAACATTAAAAGTGATATCTATATAGGTATTTCTCTTTAAAATGTTATCTCATTGAAACCCATCAACTTCACACTTTCTTGTTTTTACTTGTAACAGAATTGAGCTCATTTGCTGTACTTGGTTACATTAAGATCGATATAAGTCCATAAAAGGCCAATGAAAGAAGAATTTACTTTTCAAACAGCGATAAGACGTAAAATAAATTAGATTCATTGCCATTCAACGTCAAGAGGAAGCTTTTGATGACTAACTAGATTAAGATATCCACGAATTTAATATTTCCCAAACCTCTTTCCTGGAGTGGTCGTTAAAGTTCGCACTTACTCCCTGGATGTCATTCGTCGATTCAAGAGAACATCCAATTGTCTTTAATGGCTGCCATCAAGAGAAAGTAAACATCGTTCCGAAGCAGGCATTAATACTGGTAAAGCATTCTTAAGTGAGAATGATGCTGGTTTTCCAAATTTCTTTTAAGACTTTATTATAAAAGACTCCACGATGTAAATTTGCTTTATATATCAGGATTTTTTTATTCATATATTATTAATAATATCATTTTTTACTGTTATTTGTCCAGAGAAAACTGATTGTTAAATATTTTTCTGAGAAGAAAACTCGTGATTAAATGTTTCTAACTTAGAATGTTTGCAAATAAATTTAAATTATTTTGAAGATAAATTTCTATTTACATACATAAAGTCATTGTCCATTAATCTGTGTGAAATTATTGAAACCTAAGTTATACATTTAGACCCAATTAAAGAAAAGATTTTATTATAAAAATATGTTAATTATGAAACAAAGAATTAAGAAAATTATATTTTTTTGAGCTAATTAAATAAAATTCTTTCGGATTATAAAATAAAGTATATAAACAACACAAGTTTTTGTATTAAATAATAAAAAATGGAATTTATGTTTTCTTTATTCAAAATTATGATATTTTTGACAATTAATATAATATTTTTTATGATACTGTTGCTGTAAATTGATATTTCAATTGTTGTTCAGTTACATGAATATCAGTATATTCATATTTATAATGTTTGAACTGATTTTGTTCCTTTTAAGCATTTATTGTTCTATCAGAAAAGCAAACACCTCTTTGTTAGAAGAGAGTAATTGCAATAATTAAAACCGAAAAATTAATTCATTTCAGCAAGTAAAATCACATAGAAATAATGATTATAGTTTTTAGAAATTAACATTATCTACTCTTGTTAAAATTCAACCTTTATTTATCTACATGGACACATTAAACAAGGAAATGATACATGCATTATTTTTTGGTAAATTGTAAAATATATAATGAAAAAAATTATTCAAATTACGTTATGTTGCATTCGTAATTCCAAATTCATCATGTACTTTCTGGTTCAGTAATTAACATTTACAGGCAAATAACTTTTCAAATCTTTATTAGATTTTTCAAGTAAAATGAATCAATATTTTAAAGATTATATGAAAATAAATTATCAATGCAATGTTTTTCCTATATTATTTTTAGTATGTATCATTTATCAAAAAACTCAGTTGCATTTTATTAAAATAAAGAAAAAAAAATAAGATACGCATTATTTCCAAAGACATTATTTCTCTAATCTTAATGAATCAAAAAAATAAATGTGTCTATTTTATAAACATACATTTTATTGCTAATAGCAGAATCCACGCGCACGAGCATTACAAAGGTATTAAACGCAATTTCTTTTCTTGGATGCTCTTATATAAAGAAAAAAATCAAACAATACAATACAAATACGCACCCTTTAAGATTATAATATTACCATATAAAAATATTATATTTCTTATAATTTTTTTTACAAAAAAAATCTTTTAAAAACTATTAATAATGTTTTAAAGGAAAAAAAAAATCAAACAATATTTAAGAATTAATATATATTATAACAATGAGATAAATATACCTTCACCATCTTGAAATAATGAAGCATAATATTTTCTAGAATAAATTTCAGTAATTATGAACAGTAAACGTTATTAGGGATGAAAACTTTTTCATATTTTTAGTTATACAAAACAGCAAAATGCACTGTCAAGGAAACATAAAAATATATTTAATTATTTATTTTCTTATAGCATGAAGATAAATTTAAATACATACAATAGGATTAAGGTGTCAGTTATAAAAAATTAACTACTTTAAAGATTTAAAAAATACTGAATACAGGGTATTGCCAACCTGCAAGATATAATCGCATTCTTAGAAGCATATTATATCTTTACTTAAAAGCAGTTTCTATAAAACTATGGAAGCAAAATTATTTTATTGTTTACAAATTCATTTTAAATTGAATCGAGAATATCAGTCGCCCTTTTTAGTTTCTGAATCAAATTGTGTTTTTTTCTCAAAAACGTTCTGATTGTTAACAAACGATTTCTTAAAAAAGATATCAGAAAATATTTTCATTATAGTATTAGATTTATTAAACATTGCGAATAGAATCGGAAGGAAAATAAACAAAACTTGTTAAACTACTTCTAATGTTTTTATTCTTAAAAGATGGCGTTCTAATTTTCTGTAAATAGAAATATAGAATAAGCTATTTGATTGATAGCCAAGAAATATAGACCATTTTATGCGTCAATATATATATAAAAAAGTCTCGTTTGTATTTTTTATTATAGAAAATATGTGTGAGAAATTTGTTTAAATAATGAAAATGGGAGCAAAGAAAGCAAGTAGAAAAATTTTAACATTAAACTTTTAGTATTTCATAGCATTTATCCATTTATAATTTTACTTTTGCATATACGGAAACTTTTATCGATACTCTTAATAATATGAAAAATGGATTTCCGATGATATGATAATTACCATTGGATTTCAGTCTTTACAATACAAAAATATAAATATTTGAATAGCCAGCATTCTGATGTCAGAAATATCTAGCTTTTCAGGTTTTGCATGAAAAATAAAAATTCCATTGCCTTCACCTTTTAAGAAGTTTATTTATTTATGCGAGACATTTCTCTTTCACAAGTAATAAATGGTATTTCTAAATTCTTTTCTCCTGGGAATGACAGTTCGGTTCTCCTGCAATATTTTTGTTTTATTAGACACCGAGTGGTATAAAAAGTAAAAGCTAAATGTAATATTACAGAAAGACAAAAGATATTGGAAATCAATGAATTCCGTAAAGAAAATGGATTTGAATCATCAATAATAGTAGAAAATTGTTCTTTCACATTCAGTTCTTTTAGGGGGGGGAGAGACGATTTATAATGAATGGAAGTGAAATGAATCTTTACCTCCTGATATGAATGTGTTTTTTTTCTGTGAGATAAGCAACACGTATCTCTTCAAAGTAATTAGTTAAAATCCATCCTCTTCTAGGATGCATTAATTTGAAAGTTTATTTTTCTTTAAAAAATCTATGGTCAATTTTGCGGTAAACAATTAATCTCTATTTTTAACCCAGGCAATTAATAAGATTCTTTTAAAAGAGAAATTACATTGAATATTTTTCTGTAATGAAATTGAATATTATTAGCCTTTTTAAATAATGTCGATTAAATTGACATACAATATTTGCTCTAATTTTAACAAATCTTTAAAAATATATTTATGCATGAATTTTAATCAAACGTTTTCATCATCTTAAAGAAAGTGAAGTTAATTTAACTGTTTTGTAGATTGTTTAAAAATTATTATTTTTTCAGTTAAAAAAATGAAATAAACATTACATTTTTGCTGCTAAACTTAACTAAAACTAAAACTACTTCAAATAAATCTGATGATGTTAATTTATTACCAAGATATTTTTTCCTAATTTTAACAAATTATAAAAAAAAGATATATTTAATGAAATCAATTTTTGAAAGCAGATTGTAACATTGCCTTAATTTAAATTGCTTCGCCATTACAATTAATTTCAATTTGTATGCTGAGAATTTCTTAACATTAAATTATGAAACATTCTTTGAAACGGTAGTTTCCCTTAAAAAACCGCAGTTTTAAAGCATGTACTTCTAGCCCTATTCTGATAAAATTATGTTTCAGTAACTATCTTTGATTCTTTTTTTGATATTCTAATACATAATCTTTTTAAAAATTATTTTGATTTATGAATCTAAATTTAGTTAAATGAATATTTTATACACATAATTAATTGTGTAATTATGCTTGAAATTATAGGCATTATAAAAGAATTAATAAATTACTCGCCATAATTTATCAAAGAATTCTGATAATTGTTTGAACAAAATACTATTACGAACATGTAGTAGTTTTATATTTTCTATAAGATGTAGGATAGATGAAACTAACATTCTATGACTATAGGAATAAGGAAACTCTGCTGGAAATTATTTTTCACTCTTATATTTCTTTTTTAATTATAAGCTTATCTCTAATTTCAGTTATATATTCACAATTAAGTTGCTCATTTACAAATAAAAAAAAATACTAGGAACTTTTATTTATTTTTGTGAAATTTGTTGGAGAATCAGAGCAAAGCAACAACGAAGTCGTTAGAAGATAAAGAAAATGCCTGGTCGTAGAAAAGATTCTGAATAGTGTCACTTTCTATTATTAGAGTGCTTAAGCAATAGAAATGTGATCTTTGGAAACATGAGAAGGAGCGTAATGGGAAAAAGCCTTAAGCGATTCACTCAGACCTTTGATGATATACTTCTAATTGGAAGAAGGTAGAAATAGCAAAGATCTAATTGATATCCCTCATTTCCCATGGCACGATCAGCTTATTTCAGTACTTCGGAAAATTAGTTACACTTTTAATTATGAAATAGGGAAAAATATATATTTTACTTTCTGATCATCTTTTATGGTGTCGAGTTGATTTAAATGTATTAATTGTAGATAAAGTTTAACTTCAGATTGCAGTTTCTCAACTAAAAGGTTTGTTAAATTGAGGTTTTTATAAAAATAGAGATGGACTCAAACTTGCATCCCTTCAGTAAGTCGATAAACTAAGATATCGATTCAACCTTACTATTTTCACTTAGTCACTAAAACATTTGTGAAATCAACTATCAGTTTTCATAATTCTGTATAAAATACGAATACCAAACATTCTGGTATCTTAATAAAAAAATAAAACTCAAGTAGATGTTCCTGAATTGAATAAAATATAAATAACTGATATGAAGTTAATCACTAAAATGATAAATTGCTGAAATTTGATGTTAAATTAAGCACGTTTGGGAACCAAGCACTGGGGTTTTTCCATTAGATTAACCACCTAAAAAAGCTGTCAATCACAACTTCCTTTTTATACATAAATTCTGTATTTTTTGCACTTTTATATTTTATATGCAATATCAAAATATCGGGAATTTCATTTGTATTATTTTTAAATTAATTGAGTTAACCTGTGCTCATTTTATGTTGTTATTGCAATTTATGTTTATAATGTTTTTGCTTCTTTTTAAATAAGAAATGCTTAAAGTAATTGTAGTTATTAATACTAAGCTATTTACAACATAATTTTAGTGGTTATGCTTTTCAACATTTAAAATTTGCTAGAGCGTATGTGAGAAATAAGCGCAAACTTTCAGGCTGGTATGACGACCACACTAGCTGGAAGGTTAAACTAGGGCATTATGATACCCACTGACTGAACTGCAAAGCATTTAAATCGTTTTTTTTTTTTTCAAAATATTAAATATCCACTTCCAGATGTTGTCCCA
>JAPMOQ010038814.1:153748-216457 GCA_026543055.1 Argiope trifasciata
AATTAAATCCTCTGTCGGGAAAAAACGAAATTACTTTCCGAACAACCAAATAAATAAAATTTTCGTAGATCTCTCCTCTATACTTTCAATATATACATATTTAATTCATTAATAAAGTACCTGGAAATACTTAACTTCTAAAAAAATCTTTAAAGCCATTTTTGCATTTCAAAATTATCAAAGAATAGCATACTTCTGATTTTACTGTAATAAAACTTACAATAATCAGCCAATAACAGTTTTTCCTCCTCTAATTACTACCATCAACTGATATTACTTGAAATATAGCTACTTCAGAGTAGAAAGCCCCCCCCCAAAAAAAATATTTAATTATTATTATTATTTGATGGGCATTTCTTTCAGAGAAAGATTTTCAAACATTCTTGAGCATAAATGCTACTAACTTGATTTTGGTCACGAATGCTGGTAGCACGCACGTAATTTGTGATATCCCGTCGTTCTTTTGATGTGGCTTGCGTGCTCATTGGGATTTCAGCCTTCACGGCAGTGAAATTAATCTGCATTTTCTGTCACAGTAGAGTGAAGTTTACTAAGTACAAATCACTGAAGTTTACTAAGTACTTTTCACTGAAGTTTACTAAGTACAAATGCAATTATAAGCAGGGAATGTAGAACTTAGATAAAAGTGGACCTATTTTTGAGCCTTGAGGAACATCGCCTGCGATGTAGGATATCACTCTTGGACATGCAAATGCATCCTGAAATGGTGTGAAAATATCCTCACAGTTGTCGTATGATATCTGTGGAGTAGTTTAGTGAATAATTAAATAATGGTCATATGGTGAGCCTGGTTGGTATGGCACCGGACTCGCATTCCTTAGATTGTTAGTTGATGACTGGCGCGGGTTTAAATCTATCATGGTCACAAAGTCCACCATATCAAGGGTAATACCACTGAATGTACTGGTTCAGAGATTATCGTTCTCTGATTCAGATCTAAATTACGATATATGGATGAGTAAATAAATACATGAATGAAATCCACCCTTTAAAAATAGCTGTGACGCATTAGTAGCTAACTTGTACTCTTGGGCCTAGATGGAGCAAGTGAAAAAACTATCAACGTGAAATACGGATTAAATCGCAATGACTCGTTAGCCTGCGGGATTGTCAATGCCAAGTGCCATTAGATACAACAACAAAGAATATTGGGTTGCATTGTGTATGAAATTAAAGAATTGTGTAAGAAATGTGAAAGGATAAACAACCTCAAAAGTGAGAATGATCAATAATTTTATTTTAGTGTCTTAGTATATTGTCAAGGCAGGTAAAAGATTTCTTCCCTAAGATGTAATAGTCATTTTAAAGGAAATATATTTCCAGATAGGTTAAATTCATACTGATTGGATAATTTATTAAATTCCATAGTTTTATGGCAAAAAATTCGTGAACCATGTAGATATTCTATGAACAAAAAGCATTCTAAAATTGCAAGATTTGTATTTTCATTCCCAAATACAAAGATAAATATAATGAATTCATCTACAAAATTATATAAATAATATAAGCAGAGGTTTACATGCAAGTATCATAAAGCCATGTTTAAAAGCATTTATGTTATTTTAAGTGTCCGACATTGATTCCTTTTTCTAACATTAAATAGCAATTTACTGTTTGGTTGCATGTGGTTACTTTCTACAAATGTTGTTGCGTGTGTCTTAAATACTTCATGTTTTACTTTGATACTTTTCAAAAACATTTTTATGCTGCAATCATTCATTTTACATACACACTGCACTTTCAATCTCATGGCTGAAAATCATAATGAATCAGAGAAATTTTTAATGAATAACTCTCTCATAGGAGATATAAATCATTCAACATAATCTGCAATGCATCAATGTCGAATGATTTTTCATTCTAAGCTTAAAACATGTAAGAATCGTTAGCACAAAAATAAGAATAGTGTTTGCAAATATATTTGGAAAAAAATCATCAAACATATTATTGAATTATTTCAAATTTACCCATATCTCTCTCGAAACTGAAACTCTGCTTTTAAGCGAGCAGAAATGAAAATTAGAGGGGCGTGTTGCTCACTGATTATAGCTGTATTGAGCTTCTGAAATAACAGAGATATCTGTGATATGAAATCTATGATGTTTTTCCCAGCATAATTGGTTCTATCATCGGAAATATTAATTTATAGTGCTTTGTATAGGATGCTCCCGGATGACGCATTAGTGATCCCAAAGCTTGATGACTATTTTCTGACTTAGAGACAAAGTGGATAATACTCGAAACTTCGAGAACACTGTCGAGCTTTCCATTAAGAGCCGAAATACTCCTTATTTATCTAGAAGTGTCTAGCAATGCCTCCAGGGCACTATAAAAGGACAACAGTCTCAAACTTCCGGCAGTAGTAGTCGGAATGGACGATAAATAACGAGTCTTCCAGAGGATTGCGAAGCAGTGGTTCTATCAAGCTAGAACTGAGCTGTGTGCCTTGTTGTCTATTGAAGAAGCACCATCGTGTATTACAGACAGTCTTGTGGTAGCTATAAGGCTAAGTTAGAAGATACAGAGGAGTAGTTCAGCCGTCTGCAGAGGATACGAGAATCCCTTCACATGTTGAATCTTGTCTGACCACTTTGCGTTCTGTGGACATTTTTACTACTATCGTTGCTATGTGCTCGTCTCGGCTGTCAATAATTGTCATCATTGTGCTGTAAATATTTGTTGTCTTTGTGCTATAAATATCTGTTGTCTTTCTGCCTTCCTATTGAGAACTGTTTATTGTATTTATTTCACACCATGTTTATTGTGTTTATTTCACAATGCACAGAAGCGAACTCCACGGATATGAAATCCGTAACAATAGAAATTGTATAACTATTAAAATTTTAGATATAAAAAAAAATCATTACTGATACCATTAGAAAGTTACTTATAGAAAATTTACTTGAAATTTTAAATAATCAATATTCCGGGATGCCATTTGCTCATTAAATGCAACTAGTATAAACATCTGGTAGCTTACAGAAAGGTTTTTGAGGATTGAGCGTATTTTTTAATTATACAATATAGTGACAACAGTGTTTTAATTACTAAGTTTGTATCATTTAACACCTGCCATCTGAAATTTTAAATCGTAAATATGGAACTTTTAAAGAGTGGAAAAATTAACTTTATACATTAGTAAATCTGAGTTCATAAACAGTCTTCAGGTTGGAGTTTTAATTCTTATTAGCTGCTTTCGTTTCCCAACTTTTACTTTTTTGCCAGCCTTTTGGGGTAGGGATCATTCACTCTCCTCTCAAATGAGTTTTTACGTTAAACTAACATATAATAATATATGAATTATAGACTTACTTAGGATATATAATTTTATTTTAGACATACATGGCCAATAAAGATATGACCATTATATTTTACATTAGACAAAAACCTACCCATTAAAGTCCAGTACTTCAACCAGATAAAATTTGCTTTCCAGGAAATTGATAATATTTCTATTCATTAACTAGTCAATGAGCGCGTGATATCATTAGAAACTAGCCAGAGTTAATGAAGGTTATTTAAGGACATCCATGCTTGAACTCCGCATTTCAAAATCTTAAAAAAATATTCGGTTACTTTAAACAATGACATAACAACTGTCGAAGTAGACAGAATGCCATCAAAACCAATAACATGGCAAACATATTTGGGAATATAACTAAGCATTCTACAAAAACATTAGACTCTTCAGATAGTGGAAATTTAGTGGCGAGGGGTATAAGGATCTTTTAATATTTGCGGGTTCAGTTTTAATACTAAGATCAAAATAATGCAAATGAAATATGAGAGAGATTTCTTGAAAGCAAAAGAATTTATTTCCAGTTTACAGGTGTAGTATTTACAGGGAATAAGAAATGGATTTAAATATGGAGATAGCAAAGAAATAGAAAGCTAGATAATTTCCACTAGGATGACGTTAGAAACCAAAAAGTTAAAAAAAATCGCACTGAAACTTCTTCTGCGTTCTTAGTGATCGTGAGCTGGAATGCTATGTTAATTATCGTCCACTGCGAAAAAAATAGAACCTTGTACAATTCTCGGTACAGAATAAATCATGGCCAAAACAAAATACTTCTTTGGAAAATCCTATATATTTTACATCTACTTTAAATTGATCTTCAATCAATAAAATTGTCAATAAAGGGCTCTTGATTTTCATATTTTCTTTTGTTTACATTTTAACACGAAATATAATTTAAGATTCACAGCTACCAGTGAGATCATTGGAGCTGTGACATAATCGATCATGGTTATTGGAGGTTTTTATGGAATTCTTAAATGAAAAGTTTATGTAAGAAAACTCGGGATGACTGAGCACTTCCACCTCCATCTATCGTGCCTGGTAAGCATTTCCGATCCTCCACTGCCAATTAATGCCGGTTATTCAGGAAATATTTTGATATTATCTGTCCTTAGAAATGTGTGATTTTGGGTGCTAAGATAAGCTTTATAAGGCTACATAGGAAAAACATATGTTTCAACTTCAGCATTTATATAAATCTTAATTATCCACAGCCTTTAGAACTTTCTAAAATGCCTAGATCAGTTTAAAGAAAGAATAACATTTTTTTAAACCCATGATCGCTGTATCTATTGATTCTATGCTTTCAATTACGAAAAGATAAAAATATTTCTTGTCTGTATTAATTCTTATTTTCAGTTATGGATATTATCTATAGTCTAAAATAAAGTCTCCTGAAAGCGTCTGTTTATCTGAACCTCTATAACAGGAGTATTTATTAGGAAAGGTTATAGTACATTATAGTTCAAATCAAAATAAAAAAGAGAGTTTTATAATGGCAATTTTAATTATTCAGCGCATGCGTGTAAACCTCAAACTACGTATGTGTAAATATCGGGAGCTGTGGTATGCATATGCGATATATTTCTTTATTTACGTCTGATTTTAAACAGCAATTCAAACCTCATTATGCCCAAAAGAAGGAAAATCTGACCATGGCAGGAGCACATTAATTGAAAAAAGCTTCGTTTTATACAAAAATGTTTTGTAGCTATTTTTGATAATTTCTAAATATATTTTGTTTTTTATTGATGTTGCGTAACATGCCCATGTCTTATCGGTTAGAGGCTAGAGTTAAGTTTAAAGCTAGCTTGTCTTCTTCTAGGCTATACCACGAATAACCACATGCGGGTATTGCTAGTTTAAATGATAAATGAATTTAATTTCAGGCGAAGAAGTTACCAATAAAGATAATATGTGGTCGATGTGAGAAATTGAATCGAACCTACCTAACAAGATTTGTCATTTATTCGCATACTCTCATAACTCACAAAACTGAAGTATTTTTTAAAGAATTACTAGCACTGCTCCTGTTAAAATTCTTCTCTCAACTGACATCTCATATTTAACTCTTTTATAACATTTTCATTCAATTTGACTTGTTTTATAATTTAAAAAATGGAATTTTTAAACCTATTTTTCATACTAGTGTTTATTAATTTAAAAATTTGTACATATATTATTTTAGAAATTGATACAAAATTTTTATATTTCCAAAATATATTCAAAATATAATCGACAAATTTAAATAAGTTTTAATTTCATGCACGTGGCGCCATCTTTTAGTGAAACGTTATATAATTTGTTTTTAGAATGAAGCAATGAATCCAGTGAATTCTGCTCATGTATATTTATTGCTTATTTAATAGTATTCAAATAATTCAAGAGGTTATTATTTTCTGATTATTCAAGATTTTATTTCCAAACCTCTCAAAATTCTAAAACTCTAGCCACAAATCTACAATATCTTATTCGAAGATTCTAAAATTTCAAATAAACGATCCGTAACTTGCAAGAATTCTAATAACAGTTATCTCAAGACAGTTATTACATTAATGCAATAAAATATTTTTAAAAATTTGAAACATATAATTAACCATTCTGAATCAAGTACCATTTACCCGACAGATGGGCATTTTACAGTTTAGGTAATTAAATACCTAATCATCGTTGTAATATGCAGGTTTTATTTATCAGTTGCAGTTCCAATTGTACATTCTATTTTATCTGTAACCTTAACAAGAAGTATTTAAATTGTTTCAATTCCAGAAAATATCATTGGATAATTAGAATAGATTATAGAACGGTAGCATTTGAAGTGTTTTTGAAGCTTCAACTGCAATTATAAATGAGTGAAAGCTCTAATTATCTTGTTTAAACTAACTAATGATTAGAAGTTACTAAGAAAATTATAGTTGATGATGTGTTATTGGAAAAGATGTGTCATAAATTTGTTAAATTTTCATGTTTTTCAAATGTTGGATTTTAAATCAGATTATCGCATAAAATCTGATAACTCTTAAAAATAGTAAGTAATTAGTAAGATGTATTTTTTGTACATGATGCATAAAGATTAAAATAATATAATTACCAAAAATATTCGGCTATCTGAATCGATTCTAAGAACACATTTAATTTTGAAAAAAAATTATTTTCGAAATCCCCAAAACTAATTTTCCAACTTAAGTAAGGTAACTGAACATGTAATTTGTATATATATGTAATATAGCATAAATTTAATAAATTGTCTTGCCTTAGAATTTTAAATATTAAATATTATAATCCTATAAACATTCGTTAATATATTTGTAAGAATTTTTTTTTTCATCTACGATAAGCCTAAAGGTTAAAATAATGTAATCACTGAAACATTTGACGACCTGAAATAGGTATTATTACCATGCTTAAGTTTTAAAATGACTTATTCACCAAATCCGGAAAAAAAAACTATTTTTGAATTTAATTCAGTAAGATATCTGAACAAATAATTTAATAGAATTTTAAGTTTTGATGATAAAAATAACAACTTTATAACATTCATCATTCATTTTTATTCTTTCATTGTTATAAGTTTTTACTATTAAGCTATTTCGTTTTTGTCTTCAAGTAACATTTCTCTGACAATATGTCTGCCAAAAACAAAACAAGTGAAAAATTTCAACTTATTTTCAATTTCGATTGAAATCTATGAAATGGCATGGCAATTTTTCTTCTTCCACACCTAAAGATATATGGGGAAGCTTAGTTATCAGAATGTCGCAATAGCATTGACTGGATTATGACTGCATCCTAAGAACTATCACTGGCCACAGCACAATGCTTCCCCCCAAAGGAATGTTAGTTTGACTGTTCGGTCAATATAAGGTTTAACAATACTTATTCAGCAGTCGACCACAACAAATTCTGTCGATATTGCTGCATTCAGTGATGGCGGAGTGGTCGGCTGTATGCAGGAAGGAAGTACACTGCTTCCTGTAAGAGGTGCATTACATCATCGGAAGGGAATAACCAACTCTACACCCTTTTTGTACTCAGCGGGATGGCGAGAATCAATCATCACACTGAACGCTTCTCGTACTTGACTGCTTGCCAGTATGTGAGTGGGCGTAACAGTTCAAACACACAGCAATGTAAAAAATTAATTATATATTTCTATTGTAATCTGCAATGAAGACCTGTAGCAGGTTACTTCAATCCGCTCGAAACCATATAGCAGCTACGGCAAAATATACTGACGAAATAATGGTTGAGGCCTAAAAACCATCACCGGCTATGGTACAGCCTTTTCATGGAAAGCACCTCCCATCATCAATAGGAAATAGCCAACCTCCGTCATATTTGTACCCACATATATAGCAAACACCAACTACCATACCAGAATTTTCTCAACCACATTTCTGTGGTAACTTTCGATGGGAGTCCATCAATGTAGATGAGAAACAAAGTTCTTGGTTAATTGTTTAAAGAGGGAACTCTTAAATATATAATCAATTATTTTCAGCAAATGAGGATTTTATACAGAGAAATTATTTTATCTTTAAGCATACTATGCTTTCAAAAGAAAAAAAAGATGCCAAAAGTTTTAATTTCGCATTACCGTTCCGACGTTCATACAGAAATATTCTCACCAGCAGAAATAGAAGAAATATTATCAAGGAGAATATTTCATGATTCTCAAGTCATACATTCTTTGTTGCAAATACATAAGCTAATCGCGCATTTCGTAATAAGCATATACGATTAATTTCGAAAAGTGTAACCAATCTTTTCGTTTTCCCAAACCTGGAAATATATAAGAGATGCTTGCTTTATTTGCACTTAATCATTGGCCCCTATTTTATCCCTGTATTTTTTTTACTGTTTTTAACTTCTAATACACAGGCTTATGATTTTTTTGGAAAGCTAGTAATTTGATAATTATTTAAAATCCGTTTTTTAAAATTAATTATGCTTTTTACCGATTATACGCCACTTTTAGCAAACACCTTATCATAATCAGAATACAAAAATATTCAGAAATATACAAAATAGAAACATTCAAACATAAAAAATATAAATATTCAAATATACAAAAAACTAAACAAATTTATATTATCCAGGGAAATACTTTATATTTCTCAAGTCAATCATTCTTTGCTGTCAATTGCATAAACTAAACGCGTACTTCGTTATAACCCTAAAAGATCAATTCTGAAAAGTACAACCAATCTTTTCGTTTTCTCATATCTGGAAATAAATGAAAGATGCTTCATTTATTTGTACTTTATATTTGGTCAATATATTAATCTATCAAAAACTCGCAGCCGTAATTATTGTAATTAGAAGTTGCTACGTTAAAATACTGCTAAGCTTCAATTAATCACATACACTTTTTTACAAAGATATATCAAGGTAACGCACATCCATATTTATTACCTATCATTATGTAGTATGTACTCTATACTGTATCTTATTCAGGTAGAGAAATGACACTTTAGTGAACAAATCACAATGAAGTTTGGCTTCCTTAGATATGTGGGTGTTCGACCAACCATATAAATCATCTTCTTCCCTCAATGTGTTAATAGGGTAGGGCAAAACAATTTTCTACGATAATCGGACGAACAAATAAAAAAGAAGAGTGCAGAAGGGAGCGCGACAAGATGATGGATGCGATACCAGCTCATCGTCCTCTACTGTACTTATATAAAATCCACCTTCACGTCGGATAAAAGCCTGCCTCCAGCAAAATTCGAAAAAAAAAGCATTCGCTTGGAGGGCTATTTTTTATTTAGTTATAATATGAGTCTTAATTTCCGTCACTTTTTGACGTAGGTAGTTATGTACAGAGGTTTAGTCGCAAGACAGATGGGAAATTTATGGTATTTGTCCTATAATGTTAAAAAGAATTATATTAGACACATGTTTTTGAGTTATAATTTTTTTTATTTCAAATTTTTCTATGATATAATTAAAGAACAATGGTTTTCTTTTAAGAGAAATAATTTAATTTGAGCTGTATATGGCTTATATATAAAGTGTTAAGTTGAATGAAATTTTTTATTCAAAGTATTTTTCTCGGGAATGGCAAAAGGTATCTCCCATATATTTCTGATAAGAAGGTCCACACCTTGAGTAAATATATCTTTTTAAAACAAAATATAAAACCGTTTTGAGTTCTTGTATGTTTAAAATTTCGTACATAGAATGCATTCCCAATATTAATTTTTTTTACTCAATATTTACTATTTTTTTATTCTCAAAATTTATTATTGTACCCAAAATTGATCTTTCTATTATTATCATTGTTTATTATTTTTAATTCTCAATATTCATTTTGTCCTCAAATATTATATAAAAAATAAGGAAGTTTAGTGTTTTGTATCCCTTTTATTCATTTAATATGAATGCATTGAATAAGAAATGAAAACTGATTTTTTTGCAGTTTTATACATTCTTATTATCTAATTAATAAGTACTTTCCTTCATAGTAAGTCTGAACTAGATCTAAACGGCTTGCAGAATCGGAATGTAAAATAATTAGAAAGGTATCAAGATACACACATTATTACATTCATTAACTTTTTCTTTAAATGATATTGAATAACTACTAAAAATATAAATTTCATGGTCTTTGGGAGCCAGTTTCTAATAAGCGTGGAAAGCTGCTTCAATATACTGAATGGGATATATCTCAGTTATTATGGCTCTTAATAAAGAGCTTAACTCTCTTGAGACTATGCGAATCTCTGAAACAAAGTTAACACTCTTTCATATATATTTTATTGCTTCAACGATATAGAGTTCACTTGAGCTATCTTGAGTACTCAGTCTTTTCTATAATGGGTGTAATATGGATTGAGATATATCCAGTAATCTTTTATTGTTGTAGATTCAACAATTTAGAGTATACAGGATATACTGCGCAATTACAGTATATCCGGTAATGAGTAAATATTACATTCATTACTCTAAAATGGATGTAATCTAAAATAAATTGAGTCTCACCGTCTCTTGTTTTTACAGCTTAGACAATTTTGAGTAGCATTTAGGTGATACTCAGTCTTTCTTTATTAAGTAGAAGCTGATATCGGTACTCGATTGTACCTAATACCTTAATACAAATTACCATTCGACTTTTGTTTAAAATACCATACAACTACAAGTTTTTTATTTAGAAATAAATATGGTCTGGAATAAATCATGAGCCATTGTTTTTCTGTGTGGCTATTTAAAGAATTTTCCTTCCATTTGAGCTATCCATCCATCTACTACACGCTTATATTTAAAAACGCACGTGGAGTGGAATGAGCTTCAAAATAGCATTCTTTATTATTAAACTATTTTCATAAAATTCTTTATATTTTTTACATGCCTAGGATAACACATATAACACGTTCTCATTTTAATATTCCAAATGGCTCATCACTTAGTCTCATTTGTCACAAATTTTCTCTATGAATTATTTTCAAAATGACTAACGTCACTTTTGGCTGCCTCCAAACTTCGCCAAGTCCATAAGCAGATTTGTTATCGGACATACTTTTCTCTATCGGATCGAGGCCCGCGCTTTCATTATTAGATTAAAGGCATCTTGATTAGATCAACTTCGTTGGAAAATCGTCCTTCCAATTACGCATTTGGACATCTCTGGATTTTGCATATCACAACAGGCACATTTGAAAGGTGGGGAAATTGAATTTCCAGTCGAATATAAATATTCTGTCGTTCTGACCTGTATGGAAAATGAGAGCCGAAATCTAATCAAGGATGTTAAATTTGTGAAATGTAGACTTGTTTTTTAATTAGAAAAGTGGCTATTTAAAGATGTGTGCCAAGCTTTATAATACAAATAGACCAGGCAAAGATGGAAAAAAATTGGATATTGGCATCGTTTTTCTGCACGTATATTTTTTGCATCGGATATATTTACTTCATATTTTTATGATCGTTTCATATGATTTTCAAAAGAATATATATGTTAATAAACAGACAAACTGTATTAATTGTATTCTACTCTAATGAAACAATATTCACATTGTTTTACCGAAATATAATTTGATACATTAGTTAGAAATGATAAGAATAATGAACACTTAACTTGAGAATCATTCCTTTTTTAACAAATGAAAACGATTTATAAAATTATTTATTGACTTGTTGAGTATGGGCAGTTATAAAGATGATTACTATAGAATTTTTTTATCCCATGTTGAAATTTAATCATTATTTAACTGCATAAACGTACCAAAATATTACTTAATGACATTTTATATGTCTAAAAAAATTAATTTTTATTCCATTTGCATGTGCTAGGAATTTACATGTCATTTGAGTTTAAATAGATATATTTGAATAGAAGCGAATACAGTTATTTATTGTATATAGCATCAAAACAAAAAAAAAAACATTGAAAAAAAGGCTTTTATTTTTTAAAAAGCTAATTAATACATGTTTATACTATGTTTTAGAATTTCATCATAGACATTTATTTAATTAATTAATTTTTTATTTTTTATGAATCGCTGGTATTATTTATAAATAACATGTAATTTGACCTAATAGAAAAATTCTTTTTCTTTTTTCCTACCCTAGAATTTCTGATTTATGTAATTTTTATTGATGATGATTACTATGATGTCGTGTCCCTGTTTCCACAGAAAGTGGGTGCAATAGCATTTGAGATCCCTGAGCAACCGGTGAGTAAAATTTGAACTTCTGGCGCATATGCAGATGACATGCATATTAGCTTGTACAACCTCTTTTTTACAACCCCTCACCGAAAGAACAAAAAAATTCACTCACCCACCCACCCAAACACACACACACACACACACACGCACACACACACACACGCACACACACACGCACACACACACACACGCACACACACACACACACACACACACATATATATATATATAAGTTGTATAGCCTATGAACCACACAGCAATGTTCACAACACCTCTGTGATGGAACAGGATTCTATTTTTTTATTGGTTAGTAAGTCAAATTTCTTGAAGTGCACAAAACTATTAAAATAGTAGGGCTGCATCTGTCACAATTTTTTCTTAAAATTATTACCTTGAGCATAAAATTCTGCGTAACTGTTTTAAATAGACCTTATGCAAAATATATTTCCTCTAGACCAATTGGTTGTCAAAGACGGATAGACTCAGAAATCATTCGGATTTTTTCTAAAACATCTAATAGACTTCATGCCAATTTTTTTTTTAATTTCATAAGTATTTTAACAGGCCTAATAGAAATTATTTTTCCAATACACTAGCTAGTTATGAAAGACGAATAAACTCAGAAATCAATTGTAATTTTTTAAAAAAACTCATACTCAAACCTAAATAAGAGACTTCAAGTCAAATCTTTTAAATTGCCTTAGTTTTTTTTAAATATATCTGATGAAAATTTCATTCTTAATAAGCCAAATGGTAATCAAAGGCGAATTGACGTTGAAATCACTTGGAATTTTAAAGAAAGCTCTTAATAAAAACTAAGTAATAGACTCCATCCCAAAATATTGAAATTGTATAAGCTTTTAAATATATCTAATGGAAACCTTTATTTCCAATAAATCAACTAGGTGTCAAAGACAGATAGAGTAAAAAATTAATCTCAGTAAAAAAATCCTCTTTAATTAATTCAAGATAAAATGGTTCTATCCATAATCAAATCTAAAAGTTAGCTTTTGTATTTTTTGTGAAAGATCGCTTTTCCCAGAATATTTGGAAATTCTAAAGCCTAAAATTTATATATTATTTTTTTCTGATTCGTTTACATATCTAAACATATGGTCGGCGCATCTGAAGGTTAAGGTTAGGACCCCTGTTTTTAATTCTTTTAATTCCCTTCTTTGACATTAATTTAAATTTCTAAGAATTAAACGGTGGCTGCTTTACTACAGTAGAAAATGTAGATTTATCTCATTACCAAGCAGTTGATTTTCAAGGAATCCTGCATCATCACACAAACCTAAGGCTTAGCAGAAGGGTATTGCGTGTTATGTTCCTTTATGAAATTGTTCCAACCTCGCACATCAATATTCATAAAATTAGAAACACTTCCACTTCATGAAATACCCTTTTATCTAACAGTAATTTCTCTTATAATTCTGATAGAGATAATGTCATATTTTATCGGTAAGTTACATGTTTTTCTTGAAATTATCGGAAGAAGCTTATGAAACCTTTGCATATATATTTCGTGTTACATCTCTCAAAGAAATATGGCAGAAAAAATAAATACATAAAACCACTCATGTTTTTTTTTTAAAATAAATAAACAAAATTAAGTTGCGAGCGTTTAGTTTAGTTTAGCTATATTAACGCCCCGTTGTAAAGCAACACTTGGGCTATTATTGGGCGGATATCTTCATTTTAAAACTCAGTCAGATGACGAGTACGACACCTGAGCTTGCACACCCGCGGGAGGACGTTTGTCCTGACAGATTTAACTCTCAAGAGATCTCCTTACAAGTCGGTTCTTCGCCTTAATAAAGTATCGAATCTAAAATTCGCCGGTTCCGAAACCGATACCTTAGCACCAGGCCACCGCGATCTAAACAAGACTTTTGCATTCAGTAGTTAAAAATGTTTGAACCAGCATTCATTTCTATAGCGGCTTTAAATATTTGTTGTTACTTTGAAATGATGCAGCTACTAAATAATTTAAACAACATAAATAACGCAAATGAGGAATTATTTCGTAAATAAAGAAATTCACCGTTTCCAACCTTCAAATGTGTTCCACTTAATTGAAGCAGCGACTTTTCGGAATTAATCCACTTTTCTCTTATCTGCATTTTCCAATTTGCCACTCAAGACAATCGTCTTAATTACAATCCTTCTTGATTGCATCCAGTATCTTAATTGTTTGAAAAGAGCTCCAATTCCTACAGTATGCACCAACTCTTATCTTTTAACATCTTTTGAAGATTACGAATTTATGGATGTCGTTTAAAAAAGTATTGTAAACTTAATAATAGGATTATAGAATTATATCTCGTGTTATCTTTTCTAACTCAGTTTTTTTCTTAGGGAGATTATCAAAAAAATATAATTTAATCTGAGTATTTATCCTTTTTTTTACAAAGATAGTGTGCATTTTTTCATGTATGTGTGTGTGTTGCTGATTGCATTAGGGGTTCTGCTCACGTATGTATTAGTATGAATGTGTTTGTCATTATGCCAGTATTTTTGTGTTCTGCAGGCTGGAATGTTCGAGTCAGAACTACTAAACTTAGCACTTAACTTTATACTTTAATGTTTTGGCTTGCTAGAGGGGTAATTGCACTTTATATTTGAATATTAATTATAAAATAAGCAAAAGTTTCGTCGCCTTTCCACAATAATTTCCAAAAATATTTATGAGTGTGGTTGAATTTATATCAAAAATGATGTTTTTAATATTAAAGCTATTTTAATACATACATAAATAAATAAGCATATGTTTCAAAAAGACACAGCAAATTCTAAACGAATATCAAACACATTTGGAAAGATATTAAAAAACACAAATATTCTATATTTATTTATTGATAAAATTCTTTTAAAACAGTGATTTCTTTTAAAGAAATGTAAGCATATTTCGAAATATTGGAATATCCCCTATTTAAATTAATAAAATATTGTCTTTTAACTTCCTCTTTATATATTCTTCTATAGCTTATATATTTTAAATGCAGTTTTTACTACAAGGGCATATTAAAAATGGTTGGGAAATGCAAAGCACATTTAATAGAACTGCGCAAGGATTCTAAAATAGTGTGACTTGAATGATTATCAAAAAAGTGAAGCTTAAAAATAATTTGATAAAGAAGTTATAAATACAAAAGTTACTTAAAAAATTAATTGAAAATTTTGCCCACTATTAATCCTGACGGATCAGCTAGTTTTCATTAAGCTTTGAAAAAAGTACAAGCACAATCGGAATTTGTTAATGTGTTTTGCTAATTAGATAATGATTAAATTATTTATTATTATCTGCACTTTTTATGGGAATCAGTGGTAATATAAGACGCAACTGCAATATAAATGTGATTTTTGCACGATATCACTTAATATTCTCAACAGTACTTATTTTTAGCGATAAAACCTTCTCCAAAGAAACATTCAACAACATTGAAGAAACATTTATGCCCCATTTCCGACTTCGTGAGTCCTTTGCACAATAGGAAATGCAATCTCATATTGTGAATAATGTTCCAAAGCTAGTCCAGCTCTCTGTAAACTTGATATTTCCTTCATATAATTGCATTTGTGTTTCACAAAAGTCAGGCGAAAGCCGCTTCAGACCTGGCGGAAAATGCAAATAAATTTCGCTGTCATGAAGACTGAGCTAGCACGCAAGCCACATCAAAAGAAATAGCTTGGCATAGGAGCAAGCTTGCGTGAGCAGAATCTTCAGAATAACGATGTGATTAGGAATGCTAATTCTATGCTCTGAAGTGGAAAAGTTTCTTCTCTATAAAACAGCTTTTAACTGATATTAATTGATTTTATAATGGTTATTTCAGTACTTACCTTGCTTAAAAGAAAGTTGCATGTTTATAGATAAGACGTGTCAAAGAAAATTTACATGATGTGTAAATATGTTTAAAATGATAGTTATGGTATTTTTTAAGGATATCGAACAGTTTTTAGATAATAGTTGACAGATGACAGTTTAGATGATGAATTTTTAATAAGAAAATATACATTGTAAATACTAGTAGTTATTGAATAAAATTCTTTCTGGAATATCAATTGATATGTACTATTCTGTTGTTGTACTATTTAGTGTTCCCTTTCTGTTTTATATATATATATTTTCTGACTGTCATCTTATATATATAGACTTGCAAAGAAGTGCAAAAAATTACAAGAAAAGAATTTCAAATACTTTTGGGGAACTATTAGTTTATAAAGGATATCCCAAAATTAAAATAATATCTGAATTCCCCATCATTCATGCAATAAAGTGCTGGCAACCAAATCAAAAACCCTTTGGCAGCTGATGCTTTAGGGTTAGGGAAAATTGAATGTTACAGGACTGTGTGTTCATTGCTTAAAATATTCCAAAAATAATGAAAATCTGGTGAGAATAGTTAGAAAATTTATGAATTGCCCCCCTAGATCGTGTGGTTTAGCACCATTGAATTTCCTTTTATTTGAATGTTTGAGTAGTTAAAGGTCTATGTCAAGAAGCACACAAGAAACCAGGTACTGAGGGAGGAAATTGAATGCTACATGAAAGAAATTCTGTCACGTTTATGCAAAATGGCTATATAACATTTAAAGGACAATTAGGAATGTACCTGCAAGAAAAAGTTATTTACCCTATGCTTTATTCCAAACATAACACTATCTTTTTTACTTTATAATTCAATAAAAATGTAACAAAAATATTTTTTTTATTTAATTTAAATATTGTGTTAACATGCTGTTCAATTGTGTAACATTCCATATTTGTTAACCCTAGCTATGGTTTTTGCCAAACGGTCTAACCCTGCAAGCGGTTTTCGTAAAGGGATTGCAAACAATTTACTCACTTCTATCATGTAACACTCCATGTTTGTCACGAATGGTGGCAAATTCAAATTTCACTAAAATTTCGGGACACCCTTTATTAGATGGAAAAAGAATAAGGGACATGTGCATCTATGGAATAAGTGTTACATATTTTAAGTTCACAGTTATTTGCCTAAATATTTTCCTGTTTAAACCTAAATTATTCACTGAGATATTAGAAACCAAATCACAATATTTTATCACAATTTATTTTACTAAATTACTCTCTTCATTTTGTGTGAAGAGAAACATTATTTTGACCCTAGAATGCATGACTTTATTTTTTACATAAGTAGATATGGATTTTGAATAACTGCATATAATTAAGGGGAGCTATTTTTTTTAAATTAATATAATTTCTTGTATAATGTTAACAAAACAAGTAAATTTAGTTAATTGACTTCATTATGAATTAAACATGCTCCCAGTGACACATTTTATATTATAACTATTCTGAATTAAAAATAAAAGTTTATTTTCAAATAAATATTCTAAGCAATAGAAAGTATTGTTTGATGCAGAAAAAATTCCTATAACAAGAGCATTCTTCAATGTATATATTTCGCAACAGACTACAAACAGCTCAAGCATAGAAACTATTATGCAAATTATGCCTTAAGACACAATTTCTGTCGGAATTATAGATTTGATACTTGGATACAATTCACTTTTCTTTTCTTCCTTGCTTAGGGCAGTAATTAATACCTTAGTTATAAAGATACTCAAACAATAATTTATATTCTTAAAAATGGCAAGGAAAAGCATTTTTCATCCATTTATAAACTGTGCTCTACGTTGAAGACATCTGTTCAAATAATTTGAATAATTAAATGAAAGAATCAATTATGAGTCAGTTTTCTTTAGAACAAAAGTTTAGAGCCTTTCAAAGCAGCAGGAAAGAGTCCATTTAAGAGCTTAAGGGTGAGATGGCTATCAAATTAATTTCCAAAGCACAGTTAATCACCTTTTGTTTGAAGATGAAAGCGGTCTTTAGCGTATAACATCTGGTTGTGAAGTGCTAGGAAAATACAGAGTGTTTTATACAGCGGGAATGATATTTTCTTTTGATAGCGAAGCCACATTCGATGGATGCCATTAAATATCGGAATACATTATATAGCATTAAATGTCCGATAGTATCACTCTATCTATTGTCTATTCATTTTTTTTTGTAAAATAGATGTTAGACAGGAAGATATAGTAGATTGAGATCCCATTCGATTAGCGATGTTAATTAGTTTATCGAATAAATAAAATGCAGATGGCAAATAAGTAATTACCCATAATTTTGGAATGATTATCAAAAAAGCAATCAGTTTGGGATAATTTGAATAGGTCTTATAAAGGGAAAGTTCTGCAAATAAATTTTACTTTTCCTCATTATACTACTGCATATAATTGTTATTTATATCAATTTTATCATACTGATTATTACTTATTAAAATGTTAACATGGATTCGTAGATCATAGAATACATAATTACTCTTGAGAGGATATGAAATAACGGAACTCATGTTTTGAAAAATTAAAAGAAAGGACCACTGTCATTTTCTTCCATTAATAAAAGAATATTTTGAAATTGCACCTTTCACCTAAACTAGCAAAATCCGCGATGATTTGCCAGTCACATGATGATTAATGTAAGATAAATAAAATAGCAATAAAACAAAGTAAATAGGTATTTTTCCGTTGTACGGAAGCAAGATGTTGCCAATGTGAACCAAACGCGAGTCAGGTCGCAAAGCGAAGAGAATGACAAAACAAATGTTGCCAATGTGAACAAAGTCACCAAGTGTAACAGATGAATTCGGAAGTAATTTTTATTTTTATTTTTGGTAACTTTTTGGCGATTCTTTCCTTATCCCCCTACAACAGGAAAGCATTAGTAAATATATTGATGCCAATGTAATAAGAGCAAGAATGGCTTTCCCAAAATTTTTAGGATTCTCTGCACAAAATGACTCCAATTACTTCATACGAAATTGTGGACCTTGACCAAAATTATTTAATAATGCCAACAGTTCAGATAATTTGAAAGTTGAGAAATCGATATATTTGGCATGAATTCGAAGATCTTTGGCGTGAATAATCATATCATTTATGAGCTATCTGAGTTTAAATACATGCAAAACCTTTTTGGAAAACGTTATCTATTTATTGTATTTAATACAAAATATAATTATCTGTATTTTAGATTTAAACTGGTATACCAAATTTTATTTACATATATTTTTATGTTTTGCAGCTATCGAGTTAAATTTTAATTGAGGAATCAGACAGAACTCATATCAATAAAATATTTTCAGAATGTAATAGAAATCTAAAACATTGGTTGTTATTTGATGTATCAAATTTCATCGGTCTAGTTTAAAGCGCTTTTGAACTATAGTGTTCCCATACAGATGAACATAGTATCAATAATTTATTTTTTGATCTTAAAGAAATCTAAGCCGATATTCACCAAAATCTGAATTTTTCCGAAAATTTCAATATTTTAACTATACTTCTTATGTTGAAAAATAATGAAGATAAATAACGAAAATGGAGCTTTGCTAGTTTATGTCAGCGAAATAAAATAATTGCATGAAACAAAACTACAGAACCGAAGCACAGCAAACCACATTGATTCAGTGTATTTATTTTTCTTCTTAGTAAGGACAGTAGTAAACTACAGTAAAAATCGAATCTAACAAATGATACTGGAGATGCACAAAATGTAAGGGAAAGGGAGAAAATGTATTAAAATCAGAAAGTTTGTTGCATAAGATGCCATTTTTATTTAAACTATATGATAATAATTTTCTTGGGTTTTGATTCCTTAACTTGGCTCCTTGTCACTTAAAGGAAAAAGTAAAAAATTCATCACGTGGATCAGTAAAGAAAGTTTTCGGGAGCTTGAAAAAGTAATTTAAATCTATGAAACTAATCATTCAAATCTTTCTTGTTTAAAATTTGGTACAATATGTCAAATATGCCCTGAAAATAATGAAAAGAATCAAGATTACTTTCTCAGTGCAGGAAAAAGTAAAATTATTTATTTATAATTTTGCATGTCATTTTTTATATTTCTTTGCAATAATTCTTTTTATAAAAAATTGCATAAATAATATCAAAGGTACAAAATCAAATTTCTTCGCAACTGCAATAATTTGTTCCTTTCTTCATTGGAAAGTTTTTTATCTACATTTATTGGAAGCCACAATTTGTGAATACATCAGAAAAATTATCCAAAACAATATTAAACATGAAGTAATAATTTTGCATTCACTGAATTTCAAAGTCCGGGAGAAGGTCAATTAAATTTCAAACCCATATACAGGAATAAGTAATTTATTTTTCATTTTTTAGGTCATTTTTATAGTTATTTGCAACAATTACATGTTACTCTTATATTCCTTTGCAAAAACTACTTTTTTAAAATTTTAATAAATAGTATCAGAGGCATAAAATTTAATTTCTTTACAAACGAAAGTAATTTGTCCCTTTCTTCATTGGAATATTTTTTATCTACATTTATAGGAAACCACAATTTGGGAAAGCTTATCTGAAAAACTATCCATAACAATACTAAACATGAAACAAAAATTTTGCCTTCACTAAATTTCAAAGTCAGGGAATGAAGTGCATGGATTTACCATTACGATTACGTATATGTATTTCCTTAGCTAAAGTGAGATATATTCGCCTGGGCACCGAAAGCACTCATACGGATGTAAACACTTCCCTTATATTTGTATATATCTAAAATATAAAGACTCTAAGCTATTAGAGTATTTTACAAATAAATATAAAACATCAAGTTTAAGTCTCCTCAAAATCTATAGTCACCATAAAAAGGTATGTAGAAAAAATATTCCCGTGCTCGCTCGAGTGATGCATCTATATCTCATATAAAGCCTAAATGTTGAATATTCAGTAAAGCGTTTTAAAGTACAGGAGAAAATGGATAGATAGGGTTCATTCAATATTCATGCCTCGTTGAACACACATAGAGTAGATTTACTTTGTTAGAATACTTTTACAACACATTTTTCTAAAAAGATTTGTAACGATTTAAGAATACATCTTCCAAAATTTCGTTTCTTGAACATTAAGAGGGAGATTTTCGGAGTAATAAGGAAGAAGGTATTTGTAATGCGAAAGTAAGGTTAGCTCAAGGGATTTCATAACATTTGGAAGATGTTTGATTTTAAATACTTTTATTATTTCGGTTTGTTTCATGTCTGTAACAAAGGAATTTTGTAATAGATTTTTTTTTTGACTCGCCTTCATATGAGATAATATTTTCGAAGTAGTTCAATTTAATGTTTTTTCCTGACAATATATTATATTAAGTGTAATAATCTGCACTATATTCGATATTATAGATTTAAGTGGGGAGATTGGAAATATCTAATCTACCTCCCACTTTACTATTTTTACTTTATTTATTTTAAGATTATAATTCTCTAATTTA
The DNA here is from genome assembly GCA_026543055.1 of Argiope trifasciata. Lineage (NCBI taxonomy): Eukaryota > Metazoa > Arthropoda > Arachnida > Araneae > Araneidae > Argiope > Argiope trifasciata. The sequence goes on from JAPMOQ010038814.1 coordinate 175,068, forward strand.
GTAAATTTAGAATTTTAAAATTACTAAAATTCAAAAATTTTGTATTTTTAAAAATTTAATTAGTGCAACATTTTTTTACATTTTTATGTTGTTCTACTAAAATTAATGACAGTTTAACGTTCCAGCAAAATTCTCAAGCCTTTGCTTCCCCAAGGAAACAAAGCCCTTATAATAAATTTATATTTTGTAATGCATAAATTATTATTATTAAATATATATTTCAAATGAATGTTTAAATAAGAATAAAAATCCATGTAATACATAGCTTTCTTCGTATAATAATTCCGATGTTTATTTTCCTTTTTATTTCGCACTTTAGACGAATCGTTATACACCGATATGCCTCGGATGATTGGAAGCCCAGAAGCATGTATTTCCTATCAGAGAGGAAAAGGAAATTAAAAGTATTAAGCCCACTAAAAGTTTTTTCAAAAAAATCTAACCAAGATATGCATTTTTTTAATACATGAACAGAGTGCATATGCGCAGTGCCATGCTGTCTCTACAGATCGAAGCTTTATCCCATGGGTTAAGTTTCTGTAAAATATGAAGGATCTACCCCCAGAGGTTCGAAAGATATTCTTCTGTACTGTTTAATTTACAGGCAAAGTAATTTGTATTAGATGAACTCATTTAATTTTTTGTGTTATCCAATAACAAAGGGAAATTTTAAATAAACACGTTATCACATTAATAATTCTGCAGCCATGAAAGTTAATATTCCAGCATATGAATCTGGTCAGGAACTACTGCTCATAAGTATGGATCATACTATCATTATCTACTCATAAATATGGAGCATACTATGGCTCTCTACCCATATGGAATATATTATGATTTTCTACTCATAAATATCGAACAAGTGCGCATCACTTAAGTTACCATACGTATGGAACAAATTGAAGAATCGCTTAAGTTATAAAATTAAAAAAAAGATTATGAAGATGGATGCATATTCAGGGGATCCATCTGCAGTGTCAGATATTAAGATCCTCTCCTCATTCAAAGATATAAATAAAACGATAGTCTCCTCATATATTTTTCATCGAATTATTTTCGTATTACAGCTTAAACCCTTTTTAATCTAATACTATAATATGAGGAATGGTTGCCAAGTCGAAAATCGCCCCAGAATTAATAAACTCCGGTAAACTTGGGGGTCTGGGGGTTTTGTTCACGAGGAATCGATTGGCGCTGGTTTTGAATCGCTACGGTCGAGCCACTCGGATTTACAGATGGGATATTTTCAAACTTTATTAGTTCGCCATAATGGCTACTTAAATTTTCAAGCGGTAACGTGCTGCCATCCATTGCCAATATGGCGAACTAATAAAGTTTTATGTTTATGCTGTTATAGGTTTATAATATGTTTCTTATGTATGTATATATGTTTGGTTTTTCTAAATAAATTTGTCAAAAATATTGAACTTCAACACACTTCAATCTTTACCTTTACTTTACCTTTGTATAGAATAGTTCCCTTTCCAAACTCTAACTTTGTTTAGAATAGTTTACAATGGTGCACTTTAACCGGTTATCTTTTCACCAATGGTTTCACAAATTTTCTTATGGCATGTATTGTTTTGATAAATCACAATTGAAAATTTAAATCTTCGAGTTAGCTTCGATACCTGTTTTCTCCGAGCGGAGCTCGGTCACCCGCTGGTGAAATAAAAATGCATTTAAATATGTAACGAAAACAGTTCCTGAATGCTCATAATTTTTGAGATTTATCTCAGACTGGGATCGAAAATAGAGGAAAATAATGTTGTGTCATTTTTTATTACTAACGCTCTTGGACTTTTTCTATTACTGTAAAAATATGTAAACACAGTTCTAAATGTTGAAATAACAGATGAAATCGTATTTTTCAAAACCAAGCTCTAATGCATGTTTAAAATTCAATTTTGTTTTATTGAAATTTTACAAGGGATTTTCAAAATTTTGTTAATATTGGTAGTACTTTTAAAAGACAAAGATAAATCAATATAATTGGAAAATAATAAAAGTAATTGACTGTAAGCAATTAAAAAAGAATAAAAGTAATTGATAATAAGTAATTAAAAATAATAAAAGTAATTGATAATAAGTAATTTAAAATAATAAAAGTAATTGATAATAAGCAATTAAAAAATAATAAAAGTAATTGGCAATAAGTAATTAAAAAGGAATAAAAGTAATTGGCAATAAGTAATTATAAAAGAATAAAGGAAATTGACAATAAGTAATTAAAAAAAGAATAAAAGTAATTTAGCATTATTTTTATTTATTATTCTGAAAATACATTGTGGATTAGGTAATCAAGGGACATTTGCTACGTTTGGCACTAATCATTGTCAGTGTACTTTGTATATGATTCAATTAAAATTTGAACCCCCAAAAAAATTATCTACGGGGAAATGTTTCATACAGTTAACAGATACACTACTGCCTACAGATAATAAACCAATATCCAAGAGTCATATTTATCTTTATAGAAATTTTATGATAATGACTTAAAAGTTTCAAGGTAGTTTTATTAGATCTGATTTCACTTCTAATTTCAAATGAGTTTGCGACCACAGAAATCCAACTCATGAAATGACAATTATTCTAGGAATACTTTTTTCTAAAATATGTAAATGATTTCTATTATTCAGAAGAAATCGCAGTGAACTTTGAAAATTTAAAATAATTGAAAGCATTTTCTCTCATTTGCCATTACTTGAACAACAAACAAATCAATTTATGGAAATACAATGTTATCCACTTCCAACTTAAGGAGAACTAATCCGGAGACATGACAAAAGAATGCAAATGCAAATAAAAGAATGCAAATTTTGCATTATTTGCATTCGATTTCGATTACGTCTTTCAGAAGGAAATTCGGAGTGAAAGTGAAAGTATTTGTCTCCCAGCTTCTAGTTTTAGAAGAGCTTTAGGAATTTCATGAATACCGATTTTGGAATATAATAGAAGTCAGTACAACTCGTATTTTATTGAAAATGTGTAATCAGTATTTTGCGATTCAATCGATAGATCATGTATTTGAATAAATGTATTGTGAAGCGATTCAAAGAATATGAAATGCCAAAAGATTGCAAATGATGCCAACATTTCTAATGAAACGAAGTTTGAAAATGATACCAAAATTTCCAGTGAAGCAAAAATTCCACATGATATCAAAATTACAGATAATACCAAATAGATTGCAAATGATACCAAAGATTGCAAAATTGAAACAGGCTAAAAATTGAATAATGTCAAAGATTGCTAAATTGAATGATGCCAAATATTGAAAAATTGGATGATGTCAAAGATATGAAGGATATACAAAGATATGATAATTGAATGATAAAAAATATCTACCATGTCTCTAACGACTGCGGTGGTGTTCCTGCCTTTGTAAAAAGGATGTGAAGTGAAGCATGGAAGGAAAGTTGCGCAGGGGTAGAAGCTTTGATAGATATTAAGGAGTCTGTACGTGATTGATTTTTAGGACTTCTGAGAAGAACTTTGAATATTCCTTTCTGGCATGTACAGTTATAACACTATAAAATATTGATAAGAGACAAAAGATTGCAAAAGAGAGTTCTTTTTATTAAAGAAAATTTCAATATTGGAAACAATGAAAACGGTTGACAAAAAAAAAAGTTGATTGGAATTTTCATGTGTGAAATAAAAGAGTTCGTTTTGTCAAAGAAAAATAAATTAATTTTAAACTGAAAATACTTTCATTAACAAAATTTAAATAATGCTTTTTCTTATAAACGTAAAATCTTTTTTAAGAAACTTACTGTTATTATTATCTATTATTTTTTTAACTTTATGCCACCGATTAATTGCCAGGAAAGTCACCAAAAATGTCATATTTATTGCAATCAGCTTTTAATTTTCAAATATGTAATGTAAATCAATTGAATATGTTTGACAGTTACATGCAGTTAAAGTCTAAAATAAGCCAGCAGATTAATCGAAGACTTCGCCAAGCGCTAGATGTTAATGTATGTGTACCTCTTTATTTAAAACTTTTTCTACCTGAGAAAGGAAGCACGTGTACCTCTTTATTTAAAACTTTTTCGACCTAAGAAAGGATGCACGTGTACCTCTTTACATAAGAATTTTTATGCCCAAAATAGGCAATCATTGTACATCTTTATTTATGAATCTTTGTATCCAAGAAAGGGAGCTGGTAAACCTATTATGACATTTGTGTCTAAGAAAGGAAGCATGCGTTCCTCTTAACGAAAGACTTTTTGTCTTTCAGAAACGTGTGCCATCTTACATATGACTTTTCATGCCTAAGAAGGGAGGCACTTGTACCTCCTTACTTACATGTCTAAGAAAGAACGCAATTAACATTTGTTTGTTTATTTGGCATAGAATTTAATCGAAAAGTTTTTTTTTAAATTAAACTGTTAATTTTTGAAATCTTTGATTATTTTTCAAAATAAGATATTGAAAATATTACTGTGATATTATTTCTTTCACTTTATTATAGTTCAATATGGAGCTTATACCACTTATTTGAATGAATAAAATTACTATTTTTAAATCAGGAATTCAGTTGGTACAAATTTTTCATCACAAACGAAATTTTTGTAAATCAAATAAGAATTAATATTAAGAAACATATTGCTCTAGGTGTTTTCCCAGATATGCTTGATTTAAATGAAATATCAATTTCATTTTAATAAAATGGCTAGTTATTAAACGTGACTAACTTGAAGTTGACTGAAACAATCCTAGAAATTTTATATTATTTAAAAATTATTATTAAAATGCTAAACTAAGAATATATAAAGAAGAGGAATTGACAAATTTTCCATCTGTTCAACTCAAAATAGAATATTATTTTTCATATTTAATTTAAAAACAATTAAATCTAAAGCAAAAGGGCAATAATTTTTAACTATCAAAATAATATTAATATTGTAAAAAATCAGTATTGCTAAAGATTAAATTAATAGTGAAATAGGTTTCCGAGATTATAAATAAATTCATGAAGTCATCAATCAAGCAAATTAAATCTGTACTGTAAAATTCCAGCCGTGAAGAATTCCTCTGCTTCTTGATTCTAAGAATAATCTTCTTTTCTGTATGCATAAATAAACTTTGATTAATTGCAAATGAAAGTGTTGAAAATAAATTACTTAAACTTGCAAAGCAAAATAACTTTGTCATGTTATCACATCAAAGTTACAATCTGAAGTTTAACTTTTTCATAAAATAAAAATTTGTCATACTGATAAGTAAAACAACTCCTCAAAACATCAAATGACAACAGTTTTATCTCAGAATACCTTACAAGCATTTAGCGTTTAATTTACTCTTATCTCATTAATATCCCATGCATATTTATCAGTTCAACATTTCTTTTATGTAGAAATATTTAAATACAACTAACATATTGCTTATTAGTTTACCTCATATCTTTTGCAACAAGTTAACAACAGGACAAGTTCTAAAGCAAGATAACACTCGCCATGTAAACTTCTCGCAAGGAAATATGCTCTTGATATCTGATGCAATAAAGCTCTCTTTTCCTTTCTTGCGCGGAACTCAAGCGAGGCATCTTAGTTGAAGGCTTGTTAAGCAAGTTCACTCACGTTTTCCACGAGCGGAGTAAGAAAGTAATTAATTTTTGCCATCCTCCCAGACGCCGCCCGCGGGTGAAGTCATCTTTAAGAATAACTTAGACAATTTATTGAAGACACGTTTGAGGAGTTTATTTCTCGAAGAAGAGTAAAGAAAACGTTAAAATATCATTACCATGGAATATTCAATTTTAAGCCTTTCAGGACAAAGAACTTATTGAATTAATCTGTGTATAACATTTTATTTCATAGAGAAATTCTATTTATCCGCTGCTTAACCTTAACAGTTTTCTTGTATAACAGAAGAATGTATCAATACTATTATAGTAATTATTTTCAAACTCGATAGAATATTTAATTTATAAAACTCACCTTAATCAATTGGCAACTTATGCTACTAAATTATTTATTTGTTGTAAAATGACATACCGCATTTGGTAACCTTAATAAATTGACAATTTATGCTACGAAATTCTTTATTTGTTGTAAAATAACATACCATGTTGATTACATTAATTAATTGGCAACTTATGCTACGAAATTATTTATTAGTTGTAAAATGACATACCAAATTTGTGATATCAATTATTGTTAGCAATTGATATAATATCAACTATTTGATTATCTTTATCATAGATAAAAAGTTATAGTTTTGATGGTTGTCGTTATTGACCAAAAACGGAAAATATGATATGAATCAATAACAAAATGTATCATTTTTAATCAAGATATGACGTTTCGGGGTTTCCACTTATTGTGAAATAAATTATGAAAAATATTTCGTTTATAAAAATTTGAATAAAAATATGTGTTGAATATTAAAAATAAAATAACCTAGAAATTATATTTGCTGCAAATGTAACTGGTAAAAAAAAATTCATTATTTTTCTATACAATTTTGCTCAATTAAAGTCTTATTTTGAAACTACACAAGGAATATTCTGATATGACTTCATAATTTTAAATTGATCGGTTAACGAGGATAATACTGAGATGGCATACAGCTGCCACCTCAGTATTGCCACTCAATTTGTCTTACTCTCTAGAGGGAAAAAGTTTATGTCGGTGGCTGTGAGAATTCTAATTTTTTATATACGGTAAGCCTAATGAATCTGTCCTCGAGCCTGACTGGAAAGATGAATGTCTTTCTCAAAGTATTTATGTGACCTATTTCATCTAGGAAGAACTACTGTATATTTTTGTGAATGCATCAATGGAGCAGTTTACAAATTTTTTAAGAATCGATTTTTTTTTAAAATAAATACTTGGTTGAAATTGCATATATCATTGTATACTTCAAAATACGAACTCCCTCGCAAAAGAATCTGCTGTTGAATTTTTTTAAAGAATGATTTAAAAAGATTCTTAATTAGATCAATTTAAGACATTAAAACTATATTTTTGAATCTTTTTTCCTTTAAATATAATAGTATCTAAAACATCTTATTATACAGCTTTGACTAAACAGTGAGACTATATAAAACATATAATTCTGTGACATTTAGAGAAATATATCTCTGATCAGAACGCAATAAAATACATTTCGCTCTGTCATTTTAAGTATTTTTGCACATATACTATACAGGGTGCACAGTATAAACCGAATAGATGCTAAACAACCAGATTTGCCAACTGGAATAATAAAAAAAATGACTAGAGAGCTTACCTCTGTGGTCCATAGTTTCCTAGAAAAATTCTAGACATCATATAAGGTTCACGATAAGAAACATTTACTCGAAACTTGGACATCTATATGTCTCCCTCGTGTTTGAAATGCCCCCGGGGCACCAGGAGGAGTGCATGCATGATTCGTGGAACGAATGGCTTTACACTTTCTAGCGGTGCATAGTCCAGAAAAACACAGACACCATGAAAACTAGTAATTAAGTGTATTTTTGAAGTAATTAGGACTCTATAAACCAAAATCTTTAAATGGTCCATTAGAAAAAAGTTCTGAGTTCTCAAAAATGGATCAGTTCTAAAGATCTTCATGCTAAAAAACAGGGTCGCATGCTCAATCCAGCAATCTTCGTATATATTATCCAGGCAATGATGCATACGAAAGATGTAAGGCATTGAAAGACTTTCATACTTTAATCGTAGGATGGATTAAAGCATGAAGGTATGGCTAATTGATCAAGGTGAAATATGAAGCACTAATATTCTTTGAGGCTTTCAGTCTTTCAGATAAAATACGTATCAAATTTACAAATTGCTTAATTTACCGGTCCATACATTTACAGACTAGCAGTCCTAATGCATCTGCAATCAGATTTCATGAGGATTGGAGTATGGATCATGAGGACAGTCACAACGGTTGTTGCGACTGTCAAAAACATCATGAAATGTAAATTATGTTTCGTATGTCCACAAGGTACGTGCAAAAACATTGTCGATTTCATATTGTTGTAGTAATCATTCACAAAAGTCACTACGTCACTAAAAATTATTTAGATGGAGAATTTGAAAGGCTGCGTTAACTATATATGCATAACCCTCCCCCTTAATAAAATGCGTGTAATCCTATAAGCCCCATTCATCTTTTTAACTCTTTCGTATGCACTAAACTCGGGAGAGTCTTTCACCCATCACAATGTTGCGACTTTCTTTTCTGGTGTAAGGCATATTACTGACTCTTCGCCCCATCCAAAGGCATTTGGAAATTTTAAAAAAATCCTCAATAGTAACACTGGCGAGAACTGTGATTGAGCCCTAAATACCCTCACTGGCCAAGGTGCAACCCTCTACGTAGAAGTACATCCCGTCATCGATGGGAGGAGTCAAATCTCACACGTTTAATGCACCTCGAATATCTTTGTGCTAATCTAATCCCACCGCGAATTCGTCCACCGATATTTTAGAAATTGTTTGTCAGGTAGATATTGCCAGTTTTTTGCAGTCTGTCATTCTACTTACAAATGGCTCTGGCATAAAAAGGATGATGTGTTGGATGGCTGTAAAAATATTCCATGTCAGTTCACAAGATTATAGAATAACGTGGGCCAAAAATAAAGTGCATATCGCAACACTGACGAGGCAAAATGCATTCTCATAATGTTAAGATTAATATCAGCTACCTGATGCTTCCTTTTAAATACAATTCATAGAATGGATTGAAGACATTTTAAGGGACTCAATACGAGAGATGGACATATTAAACATCTTCTAATGTAAACTTACAAAAATATTAAAATAAATTTGCATAAGTTTTTTTGACCAGCAAAAAAATATTAAAATTATTTAATGTCTAGTTACTAGTTACTTTCATCAACGATGTGCATTTTTCTAATAAAGGTTTTTTTTTCTATATATTCGATATTATGTCGTACATCTTTCCTAGCATTTATCTCGAATATTATGGATAGCAGAATTACAATTATTTGGTCATTTTTTATGCGCTCTGAACAACAAATATGCAAAGTTTAACCAGTCTTGATGGAACATCTTGTATGTATATTTCTAATGGTTTATAAAAAAGGCACATATTAGAAATGATCAGATAAGAAAATTTTAAATTCTGACAACACACAGAAGAAAAAAAAACATTTTTATGATTATAAATAAAAAAAGTAATAAATAAATTCTCATTTTTCAATGATATATATGTTTTCTATATTTATTAAAACTAATATTCTTTGACAATAATCAAATTTCAATTCAGCAATGATTTCAATTACATCAATGCTATATGCTTTAAAAAGTAAAATTTCTCATTTATATTCTAATCAAATGACAAAGAATTTGGCTAATATTTATAAGACCTGTCCTTTTTCTAATCACCATAAACACACCTTGATACTAAAAAGATTTATATATTATTAATTAATTAATCATTAATATATTATAAATTTGTAAATTCAAAGTGCACTATTGTTTAAGAAAGCATCGTTGCTTCATAACTATATATTTCGAATTTTCTAATTTTAACAGAAACCATCCCATAATAACTGGATTATAAATCGCCTCATAGTTTCAGATCTGACAATATTCCATGAAATAATCTACTTTATCCTTAATATACACCAAGAAATGTTACAAATTAAAGATGGCTTTCTCCTTGGAACAAAAAGACAAAATATGCCAGAGAGAAACTTAATACCAGACTTATCCCCGGGGACTTAAGAAGGAAAGTATCTGGTATATTTTGAAAGGTTTCGATAGAGAATAGATTGTTTAAATTATTTGAAAAGACGACTTTTCACATCTCCTGAGTCAGCGAGAAAGACAAAAAGTAATTAATCTCCTTTCTATCTGCAAGGAGAAGTGAGAGATTCATTTACAAAGTTGGCTACTAAAGAATTTAATTACAGAGTTTAGGGACAAAAGAAACCAAAAGAGTATTCTTCTTAAGCATATTATCAGCAATACTTGAAACAAATGTGTCTGACTTAGCAGATTGCAAAATTGCTCAATTGTTCCAGAACTGTTATTAAGCGATTATATCTATTGGAAGAAGCACTTATAATAAGTTACAATATAATAATAAAAAATATCTATATAATAATTATAAAAATGGTAATATATTAATAATTAATATTTAATTATTCATTTATTATATATTAAAAATATAATATATAATTTATTAAATACTAGCCGCCAGCTGGTACGCCATGAGAAATGCGTTCTAAAATTTTCAATTAAATCACATATTCATTAGCCTTGATGTAATTCCGGGCATTGATTGGCCTGAAATTAATATTTTCTTTAAGATGATGGACGGAAAGTTCTAAAAGAACACGTTTTACTAATAATATTCTTTAATTTTATAAATCAGTCAGTCTTAATTATCGATTATGCTTCCAAAATATTAAAAATGTTTTTTTAAAGAAAGCGAAAAACAGGGAAAATATTGAATTAATGATACAGATATTCAAACGATTATAGAAAAATGCCATTAGGTAGGGATTTCAATGCATATCCTATCTAAATACAATCAGGTTTACCGTAAATAAAGAAGACTTATTGAATTAATCATTCAGATATTGCAAACGATCATAGAATCCTTTGCCTTGCATTTATTTTTTTAGAAAATATCACTTTTTATATATATGTTATTTTATCCAGTCCCGTGGTGAAAGTTGTATTTCTTTAGATTTGATTTGCGATAATAATTTTTTTTTTAAATCTGAAATTCCGTCATTCTTTTCTTTTATTTTAACCGGTCACGTGCTAAAAAAACATGGTTAAAATATTGCTTTAAAAATTCGTTAAAAATAGAAGCTTAAGTTATACATTAAAACACTGATAGCATTTGAAAGCTAATTTTTTTAATCTTTAAATTGATATAAAAATCATGCTTATGCGATAATATTTTCGGAAGTTATAGCAGTAAAACGTCGAAATTTCGCTTAAATTTAACTATTAACTACTTAAATTAACTATTATTTTAATTATATTAATTGAAAAATATTTTTTAAAGATTTTTTTACTTTTATTGATGAAATCTTAGAATATAATATAATTTTTTTTCAGGATTTCATTATTTCAAATCACATCTAAAAGAAGCATGTACAAAGATCATGAAATGTTTCCATGTTCTATTTGTAGCAGAAATCAAACAGTTAAATGGAAATTTTGCAAATTTAATTTCTTTGTGTTATTTCGAATCAGGAATAACTTAATTTTCCTCTCTCCTTTTTAATTAAAAATGATTATCATAGAGAGAAAAATTACATTTTATAAGATGTAGAAAATTTGTTGCTCCTTTTGAAAATGATCACGGGAAGTTAAAATTACACTTGTAATATTTTTTTATGATTGCTATCACCGCTATAGATTTGGAGATTTTTCATTTTACAATAAATGAAGTCATTTAATTTCTACCTAGATATAAGATATTTTGAGTCTGTAAAATTAACAAATTCTTTAATTTTCAAAACATAATCCGCTCTAATTTATAGTTTTAAGAGCTACAATCCGGTAGCTTGGTTTAGGTAATAAATGCACATTTTATCGGCTACAATTCATTCAGAAGTCTTTAATCGAAGAATTTTACTGAATAACAAACTATCTTTGAATTTGATTTGCATGAAGAATGTCCCAAAAAGTTTTTAACCTTTTAAATTCTTCCCTCAAAAAGATAACATGCCTAGAAGAAATATTTTTACTAAAACAAATGTTTTACAAAAATGAATTTTGTTGGCTTAACCAAGTATTGTTATTTTGCGAAATAAACTAATAATGCTTTTTAATTAAACGGATACGTATTTAAAAATATTGTAATCGTCAAAAATTGAAATTCTCAATTTTCCCCGTTTTATATTCCCCAGAGTTCGGCAGAATGCTTTTTAAAATTTGCCCGTCTGTCTGTCAATTCTGTATAAAATAAAGAAATTTCAAACTTGCTTCGATCGTGATGAAAAACATTTAGTATACAGTATTTACAAAAAAATTGCAGATTTTTTTTCAAATGATGAGCTTTTAGGAAAGTTTGTCTGTCCACCTGCTTGCATAATTTAATATGATGACGAAAAAATGAAGACAATTAGATAAATAAAATTCTGAGCACAAATTAAACATTTTGAGCCAAATCCAGAAAATAATTGACCATCAATCTGTCTGCTCTTTCAGAAATATGCAAGTGCAGTGACTCAAAAACAGAATCCTTCAATTATATCAAATTTGGTAAATAATTATGCTAATACAAGTTTAGATATGTATCATATTTTTTGTTTGAAATGGTTTAAAACTAACCCAAAGCATAAATTTGATTTTGGATGCTATTATTTCTTTACCAAGGATTGAGCCGACATCCTGACATTGGGGTAGCGAGTCTTCCCGGTGATCTGGACGTCCCGGATTCAAGTCTCGGTTAGGGAGGGGTTGTTATTATGTGTTCTATCTGTGAATGGTGGGAATGTGCCACCCTGTAAAGAGGTGTTGGGCAAACGAAAGTGCAATGTGAAGTAGCTAAGTCGTATTCTTGACCTTAGTTGGAGCTACTGAAAAAACGCTGATTTGAGAATTTGGGAATTTGATCAAGAACGCTGATTCGGGCTTAAATCGCTGACAGCTTTCTGTCAGCGGGCTTGTAAAAAGTGCCAAAAGTAACAACTGCAACAGCCAAGGATAGAATGCCGAAATAGTTTTCAAGGGTTACTTGATATATTTAATAAAAATGCTGAATGCGGGTCAAAGATTAATATTTCGTATATACTGTACGCCTTTGCCATAAAATGCATTCTCTGCAACAGTACATTTGTTATTGTGGAAAAGTTTGGAGATACAACTCTTTGATGATTCTTTGATGATGATTTTGGGAGATGAATAAAACAAAACAACAAAGTTTAAATTCCTTATTTGAGTTGAAGTACTTTTTTTACTGGATGAGCCAAAGAAAACAAAACGAAGGCTTAAATATCTCTTTAAACCAAGAAGTGTGTTATAGTTGGATGAATCATACAAAGACAATTATAATTATCTCATAAAATGTAAATTCTTTTTCTTTCTATTTTATAAAGTTTTATCATTTAACGTTTATCTTCCGCTAGTTCAATGTCCCCAATTCTCTTGCCAATCTATTCACTGTCATTTACCTTTCTGTTATCAATCTGATTAGCAAAGATTAGAGCATGGAAACTGCTAGCTCATAGATCACATTCTTTGGCGAAACTAAACTGCTGGGATAATGGAAGGTTATCTCTAGTATGAAATACTAAACAACAAATAGTCTGCATTGAGAACCACATTAAACCAATCATTTTATTGTTGTTCCAAAATCAGTTAAAACAAGCCTTTTCCAGTTTCCGAAAACTTGTGAATAAGTAAAAATTTAAATGAATAAAGTATTGCAAAGTACAGAGAAAACACTGTTTTATTAACCCTTTTCTGAATACAGTAGTTAAAATGTCTCCATGTTGCTCTGTCATTAACTCTGATTCTCATGTAGTACTTTGTCTTAGAATACAATCATCTCTGTACAAACAAATAACAAACTGTGCTTGCAAACAGTGTATGCAAAAGTTTAGGTATGAACACGTGCGTATAACCGAGTTATTCTTTTTCAAAGTTTTTGTTAATACTTATGGAGTTACTGATTCCAAGTCTATAAATTTAAATAATGAAAAATAATAAGATGATATTCTTAAAATAATTATATTAAAATATTGTATTTTTCGGTTTTGCTTGTTAAATTTTAACAGTTATTAACCCTTAACTGTGGAGGTGAAAATTTAGAACGTAACTGGGGAGATGCGGTCTACGAGGACTTTCTTTTTCTTTACACTCGAATCAAATTTTCAAATGAAAGTATTCGATTGAAAATCAGCAAATATATTCTAAAGATATTTTTTTCTATGTAAATATGTTAAAAAAAATTTATCATTGAAAAAAGTAAATGCGTTGGAACATACATTTTTCATCTCAAATTACATGTAAGAATAAATAATACTCTTGGCAAAACATATTACTTTGTACTTTTGAAATCATATTTATTTTTCCAGTATATGAAAGTATATAGAAAACAATATAATGCAAAATTCAACAATTACATGACATCTTTTTTTAAAATTATAATGGGTAAAATTGGCCCTTTTTTTCGGCTTGTGTGACTGTCGCGGTACGGTTTATCTAGGGTATTTTAAACTTAAAAGTTAAGAACTATTATAAAAATCAACCAATATATTTTGTATATATATATATATCTCCTGGTGTATTAATGTATTTTGTAAATTTTTCAAAAACCATTATCACTAGAAAACTTAATTGTGTTTGTACATATCAGTTGCATGCGAACTTTCATTCAAAAACTCATCTTCACATTTATCCGTATCACTAAAATCCCTTTCTACTTCATTTAAAAGTGTCTGGAGCATTGCTTTATAATAAAATCAGTAAATTGGATGATATTTCTGGTCCTATGATATCACTAAGCCTTGTTTATCACTGGGACACTAACGGGGTGGAGCGGCCTGAATAACGCCGCTAAAAAAATAACTAAATTATTTTTAAAAGCTTCAGTCGAAATCGGTTGAAAAAGTGCAGATGTATTGAAAGCATTCAATACATCTGCAAAAATCCATTCAATTGATTTAAAAATAGAAAAAGGGTGAGCGGAAGTCCCGCACGTCCCCAGTTAAAGATTAACATTTGTGAAATTCTGTGATATCTAGTAGAAGTAAATAATCTTTAAAAGATTAGTTTTTTTTGATAATCTTTCCAACATCTAATGTTATAACATTTAATATTTTTAATGCTAATGTTTTAAATAGTTTTGGTAACTACCTCAGTTTTAGAAGTTATAGTGTTTCCAAAATAAATTTCAATTCTTTTTACAAAAGACAAAAAAGAAAAATATCAACGGAGTCATTTTATTTCCATGTCTTTGGACGAATCAAGAAATTCGTGTCTTCAATTACGGGTTAACATTTTCATCACTTCAAATGGCTTAAATATAAGAAATCCCTTATATTTACAAAGCTCTGAATACGTCTCAAATATTCTGCAGGGAGCTTTGAACAAATAAATGGTAATAAAAAAATTCAAAAGATTGTATTGTGCTTGATAATTTATGAAAACCTACCTTATATCGGCCACTCCAACCTATCCAAAAACTCACGGAAAAACCTGAATGATCGGACCGTGTGGCAATCAGATTGAATCCTAAACAACAATGACATTAAATCAAGTTGAATCCTAACCAACAATGACGGGAAATCAGGTTGAATCCAAGCAACAATGGCTTGAAATCAGGTTGAATCCAATTAATAATGACGGGAAATCAAGTTGAATCTAAAGCAACAATGACGGGAAATCAGGTTGAATCCTAAGCAACAATGACAGGAAATCAGGTTGAATCCTGATGGCCATCACCGATGATGGTACCCCTTCCTTTGGAAAGTATGTCCTGTCATCGATGGGAGAGGGCGACTCCAAGATTTTTATATACCTACAAGGGTGGTGAAGCCAACCACTATGCTAGAAGCTTCTTATCCAACTACATGGTGTTCTCCATTAGGAATGGTAATTCATGCAAAAAGAAACATATTTCAATATCTTTCGCAATGCTTATGGACCAGTACGGCATCTATAAACTATCGATGTACTAGAGTAAACATATTGCAAAGCAATCTGACTGATCGTGGTACTAGAGTCATAGAATTCGATCCGAAATTATTTCCTGAACAATAGGTTTCAATTTTAAAAAAACTTTTTTATCAATGAAAAATTCCATGAAATATACTAAAAATAATTGTTCTAAGTAGAATTAGATGAAATAAAACTATATTATTTTTACGAGTATTATTATTTTTATTTTAAAAATAAATCTGTTTATTTCGCTAACTACGAAAACGATACATTAACTACAAATATTTATTTATTTGGAAAAAAAATTATCATCTTTGAATTTTTTTAAAAAAAAAATCTAGTAGAATTCAGAAATTCCGGATATTTTTCTTCAAAAATAATTTTCTACTTAAACAAAAATAACCAAAATAAATAACCATATATATTCTTTACATCCTCTATATTAATGAACAAATAACCACTTGGGGATTAAAAGAATACTGATATAATTTTAAGCAGCCAATTTACATATAGTGACATTTATTTATTGAATTTATTTTCCAAACTATTTTAACGAATAATATTTACTACTGTAGTAACAAATTATTCTTACTTTCCCTATAATTCCAAGTATCTAGGCAATTAGAAAAAACTCTATTCTTTATACATTAGCAAGAAACATCTTCTTCAGTATAAAGCTTTCGATATTTATTCCGAAATGTAAACAAAAAAAAGAGAATTAAGTCTAATCAATGCATCTTATTCTCTTAGGAGGGCGAACAGAAATTCCAAAGACAACTTCACGGGCCCTGGTGACGATAATTGTATTCTTTTAAACTAATTAACTCTGCGTGTTTACGATTTGGGGAAAAAAAACTTCCGAACAAAACTGTTTGTTAATTGGAATGATAATTGAGCATTCTTCTTCGTTGCTACATTATAATTAGTGTCAGGCGACAAATTGATTAAGTCAACATCGTCTTCTAGATAAATTTCCTAGATTATAATAAAGCTATAAGAAGGGGAACATGAGAAACAAAATTAGAGTTGTAAATGATTTTAAAATAGATATGGTTTTGTGAAAATCATTAATCATGATATAAGAAATGAATGTATTGCCTTTCCTGAACATATTTTATAGTTAGCCAAGAAAAATTAAAAAAAAAATTTTTAAGGTGGGATATTTATAAAAATAATGTTTTTAAGGAACTTCATAGTTTAAAATTCAAAAACTCAGTGGCATGCAGAAGAGTTAACAATCCATAATTTTCGATAATTATACGTGCTCAAAACAGAATATCAGCAGAAACTTTCAATATAAATAATCAACATTTACCGTATTTTCTGGCCTATAATACGCAGCGGCGTATAATCCGCACACCTTTATTTTCAAGAGGAAAAATTGCAAAGTCAACGTATAATCCGCACTAGTTAGGCAACAGTGCAAGAACGCTCCCCCCACCCCCAAGATTAATGAAGCAGTAAGTTGGATGATATTTCTGGATTACATATGCACATAAAAGAAAATAATTATCAAATACTACAAATATAAATAAAAAATATTACAAATACTATCTGTCCATATCTGTTGGCTCTTCGTTTCTTTAGACATTGCAATAAATTATTTTTGTTTTTCCTCCACAATCTTACATTCGATTCATCGACGCAAAACATTCTTCCCGCTTCTCGATTTCCAACTTCTTCAGCTTTTGAAATAACGTTGAATTTGAATTCTGCCGTGTAACTAACACGCTGTCGTTTTGAAGCCGTTTTTTTTTCGCCCTCGGTTACAAATATTTCACACAAAAAAATCCCTATGCTGATTACGCTTGTTGCAAGAAAATAGGCGGGAAATATGTACGCCAAATCTACCAATACCGAGGATTCACACCTGGACGTCACGTGTCTCATTGCGTATTTTTGTGATTGAACGCCAACTGTTATTCTTCAGAAGAACTATCTTTTGCCTTTCAAATATTAAAATTCGGTAGATAATACGCACCGGAAGATAATCCGCAGACATGAAATCAGGATTTTTTATGCACATAATCCGCGGATCATAGGCCAGAAAATACGGTAATATAAATTACAGTATATGTTTTTTATTTTAAAATTGAATTTATTTATTGCATTAAAAACAAAAAAACAAAAAAATTATAAATGTTTGCAATTTTGTAGGAAATTATTGTTTGAGAAAAAATTCTTAGCATAATTAAAAATCATAGATATATATATATATATATATATATATATATATATATATATATATATAATTTTTTATTATGAAGTTTTATAAAGAAAGATAATGCAAATGCCTCAAGCTTTATGCATACCTTATAGAGTTTGCGTGCAAAATAAAAAAAGAGACAAGAAAATTCATAATTTATTCTTATCTAGGAAAAAAAGGATAATATTTAAAGAAACTGAGAACAAAAAGGAAACTAATGATTGTGTGTTGGTTTATGAAAGAAAATATTTATTTTAGCATTTTAAAATGAATAAATTTGGTGAGCTATTTGATAATTATCTTTTCTTATTAATGTTGAAGGGAAACATGCATCCCGCTATATTTCGCTTTAAATATGGGAGCAAACAATATATATATATTTCGTTTAAAGACTGGATTGTTCATTAAAACTTGTGTTGTAATCAATTTACCCCGCAATTTCATAAAAATAAGAGCTTAATATTTTTCTACCTTTCAGAATATTTTGTATTTTCTTTAAAAAACACATAATTAAGAAAAATATAACGAGTAAACTTGTTTCTAGCTAATAGAAAACATACTCCAAGTAATACTAAAGCTGATGGAGAATGTTTCATCGAAATTAAACGTTAGTTTTCTTTAAACAAGATTTCGCTCGTTTTTTTGCCATTTATATTTGAGCACTTAACTATGTTTATCACATGTTAATTTGATAGTTATGTTCTTCTTTCTGAATCTACTCTCTCTATAAAAATATATGCTCAATAATTAACTTACTTTTTCCCTTGCTTAAATGTAGACCAGAAGTATGATATTTGCACAATCATTTTCCCTTTCTGTATGACATTGTCCTTTTACATTAAAACATTATTTACTGCAAAAATTTCGACAACAAAAAATTACATTTATTTTCTCTCTGATATTTAAAATAAATCTTTTATATCTTTTACAATACTTCATTGAAAAATTAAATGAGGGATAATAAAAAAAAGCAGTGCGAATATTTGCTTATGAAGACAATGACGATATTTTAATTTTTCACTTTTGGATGTTATGTTTTAAAATTAGGGTAAAATTTTGATGTCATAGGAGAATAATCATTCTATGAATTATTCTGAAAGCACATTTTTGGTTATATACAAAATCATTTATAAAGAATTTGACATCATTGCCATAAACAACCTACATTAATTTGCTCAAGTTACAAAAAATATATTTTTCTTCATTTTATTCTTATCTAAAGGCAAGAATGAAAATTCCTATTTATCTCTGGTATTCTATAGGCTTTTTTAGTCAAAAATTTTGTGTATGCGAGAAAAACACGAAATTCCAACAGCTGTGTGTTAAAATCTGAAACTTGTACTTCAAGCTTCTATACGTATATTGCATTGGAAATATAATTCCAGATGCTATATTCTATATTCCGTAACAGACTATACCAGCTACTATATATTATATTCTGAAATTGTAATCTCAATTCCTGAGTTGGGTTTGGATGCTGGTATGTTATGCATAGCATTCTAAATCTGGTAAATTCAAATATTTTAGACTTTCTATTATTTTACTTTAAAACGTTATAAAAAATATTAAACATAATATAAAAATCATAGGAATAAATAAATATTACCAGCATATTTGCTATCAAATAATACCAAACTTTTGAAATAAAACATGGAAAAGGAAACAATGTTTACATGATAAATAAATTGAAAATTGTATAAATAACCAATATATATATTATATTTATAAATTTAAAAATATCCAGCGGTCTTTGAATATTGTTTATTTTTAATCTAATCCATAGTATTTAAATAATTTGTTATTAAATAAATAAATTATTAATTAATTAAATAATTTTAAAAAATTTCATATGTTTAGTATTAAAAATTTGAAAATTTTATAAAATTAAATTTATCCTTATTCTTTTATGAATTAATTTGTGTGTATAAACTGTAACCATAAACTTTCAGTAATGGGACAAATAATAGAGTTCCGTTTCAAATATCCAACGACTCTTTGTTTTCTCCTTTCTTTGGTAAACAAACGTTCGAAATCAAACTATTAAAAGAAGCAACTCGTAGAAATATTGACTATTCAAGGTCAGAGCATTAAGGGCATAATATCAACTTAATAGACTCTTAAGGGCCATCGAAATCAACCGATGGTGCACTATTCTTTAATTTTAACCTTTTCATCGACATCGACAAAATGTCAAGATTCAAATGTGTCAGTCGACTTTTATTGTTGGTCGTTTTATTGTTTTAAACTTTTGAGATTTATAAATTGCTTCATATGGATCAATATTTCTGGAGATTCGTATATGCCTAACGTTTTAGCAAGAAAAATAACTTTAATTCCTAATTAGCTCAATAACTCTTATCATAAATCAGTTTTCATGTACGTACTTTTCTCTAAGAATAAAGCATATAAATTTTTTTGACATTCTATTATATTTTTCCTCGTTTATTAAAAACTTCTACATTTTGACATAATTAATATACATTATTATCGCATAAATTAGCTACCAATTAATTTCTTAATGAGTTAAAACTACTACATAGGAAATATATATTCCTCTAAGTGCTAAATTTGGTCTTTAAATATAGTGAAAAGCATTAAACTATTGCTGAAATGCTTAAAAATGCATTGAAAGAAATAAAACAGAGGTTTCCTTGGTATTTTAATAATTCCATGGATCTAAAAGGCTGTTTGTTGTTAAAAAAATACTTCTGGCGATTGTATTATAAATGGTAGGACAGAATGACATAACCATTTTCTCAACTCCAAATTGTCAGGTTGCAATGTCTTGTATCAAATTATGTGAAATCCTAGAATTCTTGAATAAAGGATACGGTCTATAGAAAAAAAGAAAATTACAATTAGAAGGATAGTTATTTCTAATTTACACCTATTGTAACTCCTGCAATGGTACAGTGATTCCATACAGAAATTACCTATGGTCAGGTAAAGCAGGTAAGGCAGTTAAAGAAAATAATATATGTTAAATGTTCGTAAATATGCTTATCAAATATTGTTACATCCTGTCAGGTGTTATATTAATTATACTTAATAAATATCTATCACTCTTTTTTTAAGGTGAGAATATCCTAATAGAGAATTAATTGAAATCTCCGAGAAGAAGAGACTAGAAAATATGTCGGTTAAATAATGCCATTAATTTAATTTGAAATAAACATTTTTTATTGGAAATTTTCTAATTAGAATAATATTAACAGTTTGATAAGTATGATTTGACAGATTCTTATCAATTTTATTACTGTAACTATATTGTATTTAAACGTAAACGACGTGTAGCCATCTACATTTTCTATATTCCATTGTTTATAAGTCAATAGTCCATATATTCTCCTTTCGCAGGTCAATTGTGTTTATTATCAATTGTCAGGTTCTTAACTTAGGCTTTACTTATAGTCAATATCAAAAATAGGCCTAAATTAAACTGCTCTAACTGAAGGAAAAGTAAATTGAAAAGAAATCTGAACATGATCCATCTTGAATGGTATTTAAGAGACAGCATTTGAGTGCAAAGGGTTAAAAGCAAAATAATATGTGTAAACAAATAAATACAGTAACTGTCCGTATGTATATATATTTTATTTTTTAATAGCGCTGTTACCGAGCAATGGTTTCTATGTACATATATGCTTTGTCATCTTTAAATAGCACCATTGCCTAGAAATAGTGTCTATGTGTGTTATTTTTAAAATAAAATGAGCAACAGAGTCCATGTTGTCTTGTTATTTTTAAAATAAAATTATAGTGTACTGTTTTTTAACAAGAGGTGCGTTTTTCTTTTTGAATCGACAGCCATAAAAGCATGGGTAGATACAAAGAGCCCCATTAAAGATAATACTATTTATTTTGATAAATTTTGATTTGATTTGAAGAAATATTTTCACTTAAAAATATAAATACCAAAGGAAAATTTCTCAATAAAACATCGTAAAAAATTGTAAGCATTTCTAGTGTCTTCGTCCAATGTTTTTTCTGATTTTTTTATCCCTTATTTTAGTGAAATAAGCAAAAGGAACAAAAGATGAAAGTGAAAAGTTTTTATTCACATATTTTACGAGGAGGCTGTCTACTCAATTAAATTTATCGATGCAGTTTTGCTTTCTGTTACACAACCAAGTCCCATACTCTTTCTTGAACTACCTGATTTTTATGGCATATTTAAATCTCATTGGGGCTTGTCAGTACAAACAGAGTAATACACCTGTTATCAACTCATTCACGAGGATTCAAGTGTGAAAAGCATTCTGAAGAACATTAACCCTCAGAGCGCCCAATTACTCTTAGTATGCCTTCAGAAAACTTTACCTCTATCCGGCAAAATATAACTTCAAAAAAAATATCAGCTTCACACGAGTGTGTGTCTGAAAAAGAAACAAGCATTTTTCACTGCCCCATCTTCCCAGCCACGGTGCAATAGGTAGTTTCAAACTAAACGACGATCCGTATTCACATCTCGGAAAGGAAAAAAAAATATTTTCCATTAGAGTTCTTAAATTTTTAAACTAAAATTTTTGTATAATTAAATTGGCTATCACATATCTATATTTATCCCGACATTTTTACAAAATACACTATGCTATAAATTGTCTTTTTGTTTTAAAAAATATATAAAAACGAAGAAACGTATTTTGAAATATGAACGGGCTAAAATCCTGCAACAATTTACACTTTTTCTGAAAATAATATAAGTAATATTTAATGCAAATAATTTTTTTTTCTGAACGCATAATATTTTCAAAATCTGTGCCTCCTACACTTTATTTTTGGAAATGTTTTTAAGATATTTTTTATACTGAGAAACGAAAAATTTACATCTTAATTATGACGTCTCACCAATTAATGTCTGTTTTTTTATAGAGGAGCATATGCTTCGATAATTCTTTGACAAACTTTTCAAAGCTGCATAGTCAAGCTTGTGGGATTAATATTTGAAAATATCACTTAAGGGCGTTCTCACATTTCATAATAATGGGATCTTTCCATTTTTAACTCAAAAATGAAAGCCAATTTTCAAAGGAAATTTAAATTGAAAAAAGAAATAAATTGTTAACTGCTTTTTTGAAAATTTCAAACTGAGGAAATCAATTTTTAGTGGGATATGAAGCGATATTAATTGCATTTCACCCACAGTAGTTTTCGTTATTTGTTTTATATGTGAAAGTCTTATAACCTTAATTACATAAATATCTGCATGAAATAAACCAAAAAGCTTTTGTAAAAATGATCAATCGTTATTTTTTTAAAATTTCTATCATAATATATTTCTGCATGTTTTGAATGAAGAGTTATTTGTCAGTTTTAATTGAGTTTTGTTTTTAAATCAGTTGTCACTTATAGCAAGAAAACACTTTTCAGTTTTTCAACACAATCTATCTTAGAATTTACCACCACCTGTTATAAATTTTTTCAAGAGGATTCACGAGTGATAAGCTAAAGAGCATCAAGGAACATCAAACGTAGTGCCACCACTTGTTATAAATCCATCCATGAGGATTCACGTGCGATAGGCATTCTGATGAACATTAAGGACCGCGTCCCAATTATAATCGAATCACATCACATGAAAGACCGATGAGTGGACCTTTCTGTTTCGCGTGTGATGGATTATGATCAATATCTCTTACTTCGGATGGAAATCTTACCATTTGACTAAACTGTTTAGTCGAATGGTAAGATTTTTTAAACACATTTAAACACATTTTAATTTTAAAATTCATTTTAAAACAATTTTATGGCATCAGTAACGTAATAGATTCTTCATGCTTTTTAATAATGATTCCGGGTAACGAAAAGACTGGTAAATTAAATGCGTTTAAATATACAGAGTATTTCAAAAGATAATTTACAAAATTTATAGTGATAGTTTTACAAGCCAATATAGAAAGTAGCTGTATAAATTTCTTATTACTGACCGGGCTCTTTGCGAGTGAATTAATTAAGAAACCACATTAACCTACCGATGTCTAAACGCATGTGAGAAATGATCAAGATAAAGCTTTTATCCCATACTCTGCGGAAGCATGAATATGTCTATTCTTGCTAATTATTTCACCAAGCTGTTGGTTAAAATATGAAGTTAGAGACATTAATAGAACTCTGCAAATCAGATACTTATATTTCAGATATTCATATACCACAGGTATATTATTAATTTAACAAACAATAAAGAATTGATACTTGGAAGTAAATATCTGCAAGATATGAAAAAATTTCAAATTAAATTACATGTAGGAAGAAGTGTCATTTCCTTTTCACAAAAAGAGTTAAAAATAAATAAAAAAAAATATAGCGAAGGCAAGAAGAATTAAGTTTCCAAGTATTGAACGTTTGGCATCAGGTAAAAAAGAGGCCAATATGATATAGTACCAAGCATAATAGAATCACAAAGACTGGCTGTGAGATTTATTTGAAATTTATTTATTTAGATTATTCGAATTACATCGGTTTTGGATATCTGCAATAAAGTTAATATGCCATTGATTCCTTTCTTTTAAGATTTAAATTCCGACCCGATTTTATTTTTTCATTGTTTCTATGGTTTTGTATAACAAAATATAAACAATCAAAAATGGCAATTATTTTATTTCACACCATTTGACTATATTTTTGCTTATATATATATATGAGAATGCCTTATAAATATTAGAATTTATTAAATCAGAGTGAATTTTATGTGAAATTTATTATTACTAAACTTAATTACTGAGGTAATTATAAATTCCATTGTGGTACAATAAAACAAACATAAAGGTCAATTTTTGAAATGTTTATCATGACTGACTGATATTTTTGTCGAAATACAGGGTATAGGAATCTAGTAACTTTAATTGAAGTGGAACTTTCTAAAATTAGTAAGTTATGGTTAAGGTTTAATCAAAATTACCCATAATGGGAAAAGCCTTTTTAGAAATTTTAGTATTAAATTTCATGTTTTGAAACCACACATTTGGCAACACAAACTACTAACAGGCAAAATAAAAATTCCTTATGTATCAAATTTGCTATATAGCAGCTTAAAATTGGTGTAAACAAAATTTTATGTCACTTGTTATTAATTAATAATTAATTTAGGAAAATATATAAATAATATGTTGTCATCGTTTATATGGAAATAATCAAAGTTTTTATCTTTAAAGCAAGTAGAAAAAAAGAAAAAAAAAGAAATGATGACAAATTTTTATCATTCTTACGAAATTTGAAAAAAAAATCGTTTTAAATCAAAATGTTTAACCACTTGTGATAAAAAAGAAAAAACGAATTCATATTTACAAATTATCTATCTCCATCCTACAAGCGAAATTTTTCTAAATATTTCGTATTTCCTCATAACGTATGACTTTCAATATCAATACTTATTCCTGTGAAAGTTAGAAGCATAAAATATTATCATAAAATATCTAGCAACATGTTTATACTATAGCAATTATACCCCTAGAAATATCAATATCATCATCATTGATAAGACATCGACAAAAGTGCTACTCCATTTCGATGCCTGTTTCCATAAAATAATAAGTTTTTTATGACTTCAGGAATAATTCAAAAATGTTCCTTCAAATGTTCATTCTTGTTAAAAACGAGAGAGAAAATAGAGAGGTAGCAATGGAGGTTACAATAATGATGATGTTACCTAGTTCACGAGCAATTGCCTACAACGAGAATTGGTAGCATTTAATGCTCGTAATTGGGTACATTATGGTTAAGTCACAGAACCGAATTTACAATTCTCTGTGACTGAGTCATTTCGACTTCCTGGATTTCAGATAGATATGGGCATAACTTATTGATCCTTCCTTAGGTCGATAGTTATTGAAATAGATAAGGTATTTTTAGTATTTTTTTTAAATTATAATATAGATTTTTTATATTTATTTTTATTTAAGAGATGTCTCTTTATAAAAAATTTGTCTCTTTATTTAATGAAAAAGATTAATAAGTGTGTATATGTATATGTGCGTGTCTGCATGTATGAGTGTTTCTGCGTGATTGAATGTATGTGTATGCATGTAGTAGTGTATATGCCTGTCTGTCTATCTGCTTAAGTGTGTAATTGCTTGCTTGCTAGTATGAAAGAATAAATTGAATATATAGAATAGAATTTATTGAAATAGATCAGGTATTTTTAATATTTTTTTATTCTAATGCAGATTTTACCTTTGTCTCTTTATTTATTTTTAGATTATTGTGAGTATGTATGTATATATATGTTACCGTGAAAGTCCGAAATCTGGAGAATGTCGACATTCGCTGGTGAATGTCAACATTCACGTAGTCGCTTGGTGTAGGTCCGAAATATTTGCTAGCTATCCTCATTTCTCACTTACACCGGCAAATGTCGACATCCACAATGCACTAATGGTAAATCTTGAATATGCGTTTCATCTCTCCGTATCCGGAGAGGAGAAATGCAGACTTGCATTTTTGCCTCTCTGTTGACCTTGTGTTCAAGCAAAACACAACGTGCTCTAGGCCGCACCTCTTTGTTGACGTTGCCTTCTGTTATCTCCTTTTCGAGCTCTTTAATCATCTTTTCAAATTCCACCAAAGCTTGTCTGTGATTGTCGACATATACCGGCGATGGTCCGAAAGTGCAAGAAATGTAATCAATTGTACGGTCTTTCACCAACGTTTTTGGTATGTGTTGACATTCACCAGCGAATGTCGACATTCTCCAATTTCGGTCTCTCACAGTAACATATACACTGATGGGAAAAAAATCCCAACATTAGGAAGGAGCTGTGCTAGATAAACGAAATTTGGTAGGCGTGTTTATACATCTGAAAGATGACATTGATTCAAATTTCGAGCTACGCGCGTAAGTGTGGCGCTAATAGCGACACTATGAACATGCAAATGAGGTTTGCTTTAAATAAGCGCTGTAAGGTGATCGTTATTTACAGTTGAGATTTGACTTAGTGGGTTAATGTTAGTCAAGGATGCCTCTGAGAAGACGAAGAAGCCATTATCAACAGCTCACTGAGTTTGAACGAGGTCGTGTTGTAGGGCTACGAGAAGGTGAATTTTCTTTCCGCGATATTGCTGAAAGACTTGGCAGAAATGTATCCACTGTGCAGGAGTATTGGCAGCAGTGGTCAAGGGAAGGTACTGCCTCAAGAAGACCAGGTTCCGGGCGGCCAGGTGGTACTACTGAGAGGGAAGACCGTCGTATTCGGCGTATGGCTGGGGCTAATCGTACTACGTCTGCAGCTGAAATTCGAGCTGCAGTTGGCACCACAGTGACACAACAAACTGTTACAAATCGGTTACTTCAAGGACAGCTCCGAGCCAGACAACCTGTACAGTGCATTCCACTGACGTCAAACCACTGTCGTTTGCGACTTGAGTGGTGTCAAGCTAGAGCTCATTGGAGGACGGAGTGGAGATCTGTTGTGTTTTCTGATGAAAGGCATTTCTGCCTTGGTCGCAGTGATAGCCGTTTGTTGGTTAGAAGGAGGCCAGGTGAACGCCTGCTAGTGACCTATCTGCGGCCTAGACACACAGGGCCTACTCCTGGAGTTATGGTTTGGAGAGCAATTTCGTATGACAGCAGGAGCACTCTCGTGGTTATCCCACGCACCCTGACTGCAAATTTGTACGTCAGTCTAGTGATACAACCTGCGGTGCTGCCATTCATGAACAGCATTCAAGGGGGTGTTTTCCAACAGGATAACGCTCGCCCTCATACCGCTGTTGTAACCCAACATGCTCTACAGAGTGTCAACATGTTGCCTTGGCCTGCTAGATCACCACATCTTTCTCCAATCGAGCACGTATGGGACATCATTGGACGACAACTCCAGCGTCATCTAAAACCAGCATTAACCGTCCTGTTTTGACTGCCCAAGTGCAACAGGCATGGAACTCCATCCCACAAACTGATATCCGACACCTGTACGACACAATGCATGCACGTTTGCATGCTTGCATTCAAAATTCTGGCGCTTACACCGGTTACTAATGTACCAACATTTCACATTTGAAATGGCTCTTCTCGCCAATGGCTCTACCTGTGATCTTGAAACTTTAATCAATTAAATATGTTACCTAGACAAATGTATTCCTAAAATTTCATTACTGTACAATAATTTTTTTTGTCGTTGGGATTTTTTTTGTCGTTGGGTATGTTTGTATGTATATGAGTTTGCCTCTGAATGTGAGTGTGTGTATGATTATCTGCATGTTGTGTTTGTATGTCTGTAAGTACAGTGTATGCGTATAACTTAAAACAGAATTGAGTTGCAAAAAAATTGCTGTGGTAAAAAAAAATAATGTGTCAAAACATATAGGAACATAATCGAGTCTTAAGAAACTTCACAACATTACACTTTTTATACTTCATTACCCTTTTTATAGATGGCTCGTTCCGACATCCTAAAAGTGTTTGCAAATCCTACACCATTTCTATGCCCATCAGGAATGCGAGAATCAACCGCCACATAAAAAGTTTACCTTAGAAATATAGTAGAGGGGATATTAAATATAATTCTAATCAATGTCAGAATACAAGTCCTCCTTCAGAGATATAAAGGAGTGCAAGAGAGTATTATTTTGGATAGAATTCTAAAACGCAATGCCAAACACTCAATACCATTTAAAATGCAAACATAGAGTCAATCTTACTTATTGGAATTTAGTTGTACCAAAATGGCTCTGGTGCAAGAAAAAAATGTGTAGTAAATGTATAAAAATAAACGGCATGTGACATAGCATGCAAATATACAATCAAAATATAATAGAGCATTTAAATGATGAAGAAAAAACTCAAATTTTAGGACAATAAAGATTTTATACTCGTTAAGTATTTCCTATTTATATCAACTGTAAGATTACTGTGTGAATTAAATGGTTATGCGTATTATCTATTACGTGAATATAACAACTCAATTCATTGCTTAAGATAAATCACCATAAAATCATCCTGCTTTGGAATCTCAGATGAAATTCAATTTTACTTATTCAGTTTTATTTCCTAAATTATAACGAGGTACTTGAAATCACAAAATGTAGCAATTAATTTTAAAACCCCATTTTATTAGCAACCTATTTCAATGGAAGAGCAAATAACATTTATCAGTTCAACGTATTCTAGATGTCAAAGACATTTAAATCAGAGAATCAAAATGCTTCTTTAAAATGCAATTAATTATTCGGAATTTAGAAACTCTTATTCTATTCTACTGTATCGGCAATTAAAAACCGTAATGAATCTTCGTAATACGAAAATCAACTCTTCAATTATAGCTACAATTACTAATTTTATCGTCACTGTAACTTAAATTCTTCGAATAAAGACTATTATTTTAATTCATTGGCAATGTGAAAAATTTAATATTTATTTTCTGAGGATTTTCTTGAAGTAACAGAAAGGTGTTTAAATGAGAATTTCTAAAACGTTCTGGGAACTTGAATTATAATTATAAATAAATGAAACCCTTCACTTTTCCTTAATCTCTTTCGAGAAATGTATTCTCAAATTCCAGGTACTTTTAAAATTTAATAATTACAACTCGTTTTAAATTATTTTTCTTTTGAATTTATTTGGAAATTGAAATTGGATACGTACAGATTATTTCCAAGGAAATTCTCTCTTTTCCCCAAAAGAGTTTTGTTATTTTATCCAACGGTTTCCGTGAAATATCTAAAATTAGGAATTATGAACTGGGTAGAGAAAGATATTATTTTAAAATCAGTGCATTTTGATGATATCTTTGTAATAATATATTAGATATTTCTTGGTATTAAATAGATGGAAATGTTAATAGTAAATAATGAATAAATCGGCTAGATGATTCCTCATACATTTATAACTGATTTTTGATATGTTATTTTTCTTTTCTTTACAAAATGTGGCATTAACATTTGCTGCATGCTTTCTTCTGAAAACTAGGACATTTTTTTGCTCATTTTTCCCTTTTGAAGTACGAAAATGTATATTGTTAATATAGAAAACTTGGTATGATGTTAAGAGATGTAACTCTGGAATAATAATGCATATCTCCAGTAATAAATGTTAAAACGCATTCATATAGGATACTTATATTTGTATAAGCAAACATCTAGAAAACAAATAGAAAACATGATTTTTCATTTACCATAATAACAGTAGATTATGGAAAATTAAAAAAAAAGATATTTTAAAGATTATGATTTAGGGAAATCAGATTCAAAATTACTTCATGGATCATTAAAGAGTAATTTATAAAAGTGATTCGGTGGTTGGGTATTTTTCTTGTATTACCAAATAATCATCTTAATCATCAATAATAATCTAGCATACTATCAAGAATCAACTTAGCATATTAGCTAGAACTTAGTGATCTTGGCATAATCAGAAAATCTCCATGTAAACACGGAAATTCAATCACTTTGGCTAAATTTTGAAATCGTTTGCATAATGTATTTTCTAGAAATTCTGGTATTTTATGAATGATGAAACTTGAAAATAATATAAAAACGAATCTAAAACGCTTTATTAATCTAAAAATCTTAAAGTGAATCCATTATTCCCGAAATAATATTGTAATTTGCAAAATATCAATTAAACACATGGTGACATTAATATAAACGAGTACCAACATGTCCTTTGAAACTTATCAATGTATGATCTTTTGCATGAAAGGATCTCAAAAAGTTTTATTACTAACATGTCTACCCAAATTTATCAGAATGAGATCTTTTCATGTAAGGAACTCAGAAAAGGGGATATTTTTGGAGAAATATAATTTTTCCAATACATAATTTTCTAATTGTTTTATTTCAACAGATATTTCCTTATAAATTAACAACATTTAACTACTCATTAAAATTTAAAAAAAATCATTTTTTATTTTTTGAGAATTTGAATTATTTTACAATCCTTTTGAGATAATTAGATTCGAATCTTAACATATGACACTATTCCATTCTAATGTTCCTTGAAGTCAAGGATTCTAAATAACCATATAAATTATTCGTCTGAATATTAAAACAATTTAAACAAATATTTTTAAAGTTCATAGGAATTTAGATGCCTAAAATTATTTCAGAATACAAAATTGCAGAACCATCTGTGAAATAAAGATATTCGATTTATTAACGAGAATACCATCATTAATAACTTCGCCAAACTAATTTTTCCTAATACAAACTTTCAAATTCAATTGATGAGATTTCATTAAAGGCTATAAAAATATTTTCCATAATTGTGATAAAATAACTTTGTCTTAGCTTTCACTTTTTCTTGAGGAAAAATTCAGCACAATTTCGAGATTATCCTGGAATTGAATATCTAAATTCTGAAATATGCCCTCAAGATTTCAAAATAGGAGAAATGACCGAAATATATTACAAACTTCGAAGTGAATAAAATATTTTGATAAAAGATGAATAAAATATTTTGATATAAAAGAGTTTTGAATAGTTCAGAAAAATAACATACACACTATTTGGTATTGAAATAAAACAATATCATTTTCAGTGTTATTTTGTGTTTTACGCAGCATAACTACGAATTGGTTTTTATAAATGTAAATCTCCTGAAAATAAATCTAATATTTAATCTCTGTTCAGTTTTTTTATAATATGATATTTTATGTTCTTAAATCTGCTTTTTTCAATATTCATGCAATCTTTTTTTTTCATATAGTAGGGAATGTAACGAATATCATTGTTTCTGTTTTGTGATGCAGGACAAATAATTATTGAAATGGAGATATGTGTGTATTTCATTTTCATGTAAAATCAATTTATTTCATCTAATCCACTTCGAAAACTGAAGAGCAAATATTCATTTTCCTTCTGTTCTGGACCTGAATTACAATGAAGAGAGCAACAACAGACTTTTTTACATATGAAAGAAATTGAGTTTACTCACAGGAACATTATCTACATTCTGAAACCTTTACCAAAAAGGACATCGTCTGTAAAGATCGCTGTTTACATTCTTAAACCTTTTCCACAAATGCATCCGCTTAAAATGTCGAACTTGTTTCATAGATGAATACCTCTTTACTTCCCACTCAGAAGTATTTTAAATGTTGTATATAATTCAATGATTGAAGAAATAACACTTCACTGAAAGCTGTGGCAATCTATTACAAAACTTCTTTTGATATTTGTCATTGAATAATTACTGATAATATTTGAATCCTAAAAATAATTCGTTTACCAGCCCCATTTTCCAATCTCTCGAACTAGTTTTAGAAAAGTAGAGGGATAAATAATTCTTCACCTGTTCCTAAGAACAGAGTTCTAGACTGTAACAACTGTTCATCACGTCCCCTTAACAGATTTACGATCGTCTTTTGGAGAATACTTCCCTAGCCCACCGCCAATCCTCATTTACTTCCTGTGTTTGGAACCAACCCGATATTTATTAAGTGAAGTCTATTGGTTTTCCACGT
Source organism: Argiope trifasciata (assembly GCA_026543055.1). Lineage (NCBI taxonomy): Eukaryota > Metazoa > Arthropoda > Arachnida > Araneae > Araneidae > Argiope > Argiope trifasciata. The sequence continues at coordinate 207,272 of JAPMOQ010038814.1, forward strand.
TGTTTGCGATAGCCCTAATCTCTTCCCCTCCAGGATTAACTGGAGGCGCAAGTTACTGAGGCGACGAAAATAAAGTCTTCAGCTGGTGGTAATAAAAATAGCTGAGGATAATTCCGAGTTCTGAGCATCTGAGATTAGGAGTTTCTGTTTTCTTCCAAGAAGAACATATTTTGTACAATTGCACAATGTTAAGTAATATTCTCCATATTGTAAACAAATTTTCAACGATATTATGTAGTATTTCACAATATTATATAGTACAGTGCTGATTAATATTCAAAAGCAGATTAACGTAAAAATTAAAAAAAAATTCAACCTTGAAATTTCGGTATTATTCTCCTTTTAGATTTTTTTGGAATCCGATTTGTTTAATCAGTTTACCTAAAAGCAAGATAGTTCATAAATAGTACAGCTAGCAGGAGGAAATTCGGTATACAGTATTTACGTCATTGTAAATTGCAACCAGATTTTTCTGTAACCACTTGAAGGAAAGCATAATCATGTATCCATGGGCATTTAAGCACGATATTTCAATAACGGGATTGTTTTTTCTTTAAAATTTTGTAAAGACTTCTTTGAAGGTAAAGGTTTTTTCCACTCCCCCCTTAAATGAAATTGTGGTCCTTCGGTAATTACAGGGTTGTGTTCTTCGATATTTATTTTTTTAAGTTTGGTATATGAGATAATAGGCTTCATAGTTTAGAAAAAAAGCCCCGTTACTTGTAAATTAATTGCATGGTACAGATTAACAGTAGATATGAAATATGGATATTTAGTATGAATATGACGTTTTTAGTCTAACCTATACTTGCTCTTCGATATTTTTTTATGATTTATCTCTGACATGCCGTAAATACGCAAATTTCAGAAAACTGAATATATATTATGGGCAATTTCCTTACGAATAATTGACGCAGAACTACAATTATAATCGCAAAATTTTATACCGAATGACATGTATATTTCGGTCATTGCATTTATAAATTATTGGGTCTACAAGCATGTAAAAATACATCCCAATAGAATGTTCAATATCTTATGATTAGACATCAAATTTCATTCATATCTTATTTTTAGGTGCTGAACAGCAAAAAAAAAAAAAAAAAAAAAAAATCAGCACTAAATTTTATTTAAGTAGCTCTTTAAAATTTGTATAATCATGCTCTTTTGCATTCGAATATCTAGATAAATATATTTCCTTCGAATGGAATTCGTTCAAACTTTTACAGACTGTCAAGTTCCCGTTCTATTCTCGATTAGCGGCATTTCTCGTCAGTTGCCCCACCAGGTGACGCGTTCCATTGTTAAAGCCGCCAGCATTCGAGATGCTGAATATCCTTATATTCGAATGTTCATATCTGGTCAATAGAAAACACGTGAAGTCAATTGTAGGAATCTGTCGCTTCTTCAAAGGAAAAGTATCCAACAGCTGGATTCCGAGGTGTCCCTTTGTGATGGAATCACTTACACGTGTTCCAGAGAGGAATAGCTAGGATCCATCATTGGTGGACAGTCCGACGCTATGGAAGACAGAGGCGACAATTGATGAAAAATTTTGCTGAATGATTGGCCGATGTAAAGCTGACGTGGGCGAATAAATTTTGAGGAGGTGGACTTTGAAGAGCTTAAATTGTCGGTTGGGATGAAGAGGAGAAAGAGACCTTCTAGATTGTGGACTGTGATTTCGACTCTCCACCATGATAGCGGCTCTGGGTAACACCCTGTTAGCTTGTCGAGGTGATTTTTCTTGGAATGAATGGAGTATTCTTTTACTGGACTGTTTCATGAAAAACCTTTAACCTACAAATAATGTGTAAATAGCGAATATTTAACCAAGAGTCAAACAAATAGCTTTTCTGTGAAAATATAAGGCTGTAAAAAAGTATTTATCTGAAATTTATCTTCTCATTTGTTCGGTAGCAATCAAGTCATTACACGATACATACAAATTTGGTATAAACTACATTTAATAACCATTTTTCTTCCGCCTATGCCAAATTCCCATTGTTAGTCAATCATAGTAACAAGGGTGGGTTTTTTTTTTCAGGTTTGAATTATTTTAAAAATTATAGATTTCAAACATCAAAATCTCATGCTCGAATGATTAACATGTTTCTTCCTCTTATATACTTTGCATTCAAGAAAATAAAAGATACAAGGAGTTAGATAGATTGAATTTAGCATGTGACTTAAAGTGAAAATTGTAAAATTTCGATGTCCAAATTTTGCAGCAAATCAATTAGCAATTTAAAAATCTGGTGGCTGCTAAAGTCTCATACAAAAAGAATACGATAATTAAAAAAAATATAGCAATTTAGATAAATAACATTTATAATACAGACTTGGTATCAACAATCGTAGATATATAATCGTGTATAAAATGTATGCATTCTATTCATATGAAAAGAAATGCATGCATGCGAACATACTGACTGACCTAACTCAATAAGTTGATTAGATTAAATAGTATAAGAAATTTTATTCAGGAAGCATAATAAAGAGGAAATATAGGCAAATCCAGAGGCTGGCGAAAATGTTAATTCCAATATATTTTAATGTAATGCAAGAAAATATTAATTTCAATGGGATGAAATTTAACTTGTGTTTTAAACTGCTGACAATTTTTCGTCTATAGCTGCATCGTTAATCACGTTTACCAAAAGCTTGATAAATTATTTTGTAAATGATAGACAACCATTTATAAATGAGGAAATATTAGTTTTGAAATAGTAAAATTCATATTTGAAAACGGTAAAATTCATATTTGAATTTTACTCTCAGAATTTAAAGAAAAAGGTGTTGTTATGACTTAGCAATCATATACCATTTCTTAAAATTATCTTTTCAATTTTGATAAAATAATATTTGGAAGGAATGGAATTTTAATGTCAAAGTTAAATTAATGTGATTTTAAGTAATTTAGAAAATTCAACAAATAATAAGTAATTCAGAAGCAAAACGTGTAAGGAAATTTAATAATTAAATACAGACATTCAAATTATTTAAACTATTAAAATCAATATTCAAAGACATATTGTCACAAGTCACTTATGAAATATACACTGAAGTGACAAAAGTCATGGGATAGTAATCTGCAAATATACAGATGGCAGTAGTATCGCAGCAAAAAAGTATAAATACGCAGTTCGTTTTCCAGAGCTTACACTTGTGTTCAAGTTATTCATGTGAACAGGGTTTTCGTGATTTATGGTGGCACGACGAGAATTAACAGACTTTGAACGAGGAATGTTAGTTGGAGCTAGACGCATGGGTCATTCCATTGCGGATATCGTTAGTGAATTCAACATTCCGAGATCAACAATATCAAGAGTTTGCCGAGAGTATAAAATTTCAGGCATCACATCCCATTATGAAAAGCGCAGTGGGCGACCACCTGCACTTAACGACCGAGACCGCCGACGTCTGTGTAGAATGGTCAGTGTTAATAGACACGCAACATTTCGTCAAATAACTGCAGGGATCAATGTGGGACGTACGAGGGACGTGTCCGATAGAACTGTGCGGCAAAATTTGTCTTCCTTGGACTATGACAGCAGAAGACCGACTCGAGTGCCTTTACTGACAGCACGACATTGCCTGCAGCGACTCTCCTGGCCTCGTGAGCATATCGACTGGTCCCTAGACCAGTGGAAAACCGTGGCGTGGTCAGATGAGTCACGATTTCAGTTGTTACGAGCTGATGGTAGAGTTCGAGTGTGGCGCAGACCCCACGAAGCCATGGACCCAAACTGTCAGCAAGGCACTGTTCAAGCTGGTGGTGGCTGCATAATGGTGTGGGCTGTTTTTACATGGCATGGACTCGGTCCTCTGGTGCAACTGAACCGATCATTGACTGGAAATGGTTATGTTCAGCTGCTTGCAGATCACTTGCAGCCATTCATGGACTTCACGTACCCACACAATGATGGGATTTTTATGGATGACAATGCGCCATGTCACCGGGCTAGACCTGTTCGCGATTGGTTTGAAGAACATTCCGGACAATTCCAGCGCATGATCTGGCCACCTAGATCGCCCGATATGAATCCCATCGAGCATTTATGGGACATCATCGAAAGGTCCGTTCGTGCCCAAACTCCTGCACCATCCACACTTTCACAATTATGGACGTTTATACAGACAGCATGGCTCAATATTCCTGCAGAGGTCTTCCAACGACTTGTGGACTCCATGAGACGTAGAGTTGTTGCACTTCGCCGGGCAAAAGAAGGACCGACACGATATTAACTGTCATCCCATGACTTTTGTCACTTCAGTGTAATTATTTTAGTAAAATAAAAGTATTTTTCAAAACTATTTTAATATTAAATGTGTCTAACATTTTTACAAATGTTATGAAATCTTGAAACAACACTTTCTAATTTGTTGCAATTTATTGTCAATCGCATGAATACAAATTTTAATTAGATTCATGAATAAACAATTAATGTAGCTCTAAAAGCGCTGAAATAACCAACTGTTTTAAAAAGCACATAATTATAGATAAATTCAAAATTCTCACGAATCAAGAACTTTCCAAAGGTTTTAAGAGATAAAAATTTAGAACAACGAGGAAAAAAATATAAATAAACATATATATTTAAAATTCCTGCTTCTACTTGAATAACTTGAAATTATGTTGCAGGTATATTTAATTATATCAAAACACATCAACCAAAAATTTAATATTTTAAATTAATATTAAATAAATTAAAACTTAAATTAATATAAAGAATTAAATGAAATTTGAACCATTTAATGAGACACATATTTACTGTTAAATATTGCCCTATTACGATCAAATTTCAAAAACCCTTCCCTCAATTTCAGCCTTAGTCATCATTTATATTTCAAATGCAAATAAATAATTGAAAAGAAAAATTTTAAAATATTTTTTAATGCAACAAAAAAGTTTTTAAAATTAAGCACTTGTTCATTATTTATTTTTTATTTTTGAATTCTAAATATTATAATGTTTCAAAATGGACTATTTTCTAAAATTCTCAACCAGATGACACCACTGGATAGAAATTAAAATTTAATTGGATCAATTGATTGAATGACAATAGTATTATGAAAATTTAAAAATGCGTCTTTTTATTGAAAACATTTAAATTTGAGGATTTCTGAAATTCTAGCGTTTTGAATAGTGAATGGAAAATTCATATTTAAAAAAATCATATTTAGAAATATGAAAAATGCAGAGTAAAAATTTGTATAAAAATCTATCAGTTTTGAAAGTAAATGAAACTTAATGTAAGAAATAGTTGAATACAGCAATCCTTTTTAAAAATTTGTTGAAATTGCTCTGAATATATGATGTTGGAAATTGCTCTAAAAATATGATGTTGATTCTGATGTTAAAAAGTCATTCAATAAGAAACCGTTTAGATCATCTAGAATAGATCGAAAAATAATAAATAAAAAACGTGCAAGAAACTCTCTAAAATTTATATTTTAATCAAAACCGTTTTAAAAGAACAGGAAATAATTTTTAACCAAAAGAAAAACTCTCATATTATTCACTTGAATGAAAATTCAAGTATAAGCAATTCTTAACAGGCAAACTCCTTTCCTTTCTTGTTTATTTTTAATATTCAAAACAAAACCGAATTAGCAAGCAAAGACCATTTTTTTCTCCTTTGGAAAAAAAATGTGATTTTTTTCCCCCAAGTATTTTTTTTTTGTTAGTTTACTGAACTGTTTGTGAAATAGAAGAAAAAACAAGAATAAAGAATATTTTTTAATGAAATTTATTTATTTTCAATACATAATTTAATATAAATAATAAATTGTACTTCTTTTTTAATATACTGTTGCAATGTACAACATATTTTTTTAAAAGGAAATTTTAATAATTCATAAATAAAATGTGAATAAAAGACACAAATCTTTTATAAAATGTTAATAAAAGATACGAATCTTTTATAAAATGTTAATAAAAGATTACGAATGATGACAGAATTTCAATCTATTTTGAAAATAATGTAACAGAAAAATTCGGCATTATGAAAAATAAAAATAAGAATAGTATGGTAATGAATTCATATGTGGATAAAGAACAAACTGTCAAATATTAGAATAAGTACTACATTTCAATTTAACCTTATAAATAAATAAGTAAATGTGAAATTTTTACGGTAAACTCAATTATACTTTTACCTTTAAAATATTTTTCTGAAATATTTAAGACCTACATCTAAACTCGTCAAAATGACATATAGATTGTATACTCCAACCTAAACAGACGCCATGCTGGACCATAAAAGAACAACACCAGCTAGCATGGAAAAATAAACTCAATGTCTTTGGACTTAGGCAAAAAATAACGAACTGTCTTACGCATACTGATACAGAAAAAAAAACACGTAATATGAAGAAAAAAATTCAATTCCTTCTTAAGACAACCAGAAAATGTTTTATTTTAATTTACTTTTTACCAAACAATTATGAAAAAAATGATTAAGTATTTAAAAAAATTGATTTTTGCACGAATTTGACTCGCATTCTTCACCTTCAAGTGAAAACTACAGAAATTCGTGCATTTTACCGGATGAGCTACTGCTTGTCTTATCTTCAAAGGAATGTCAAATATATGGATGACAGGTAGCCCCATTGTGAAGGAATGTCACTGAATGCCTTCCTGAACGGTTGTTTCCGAGTCCGCATCATGAATGGTCACTTCACGGGGCAGACAGAGCCACAAATGTTGGAAATATTTTCTGTATGATTGACCGATAAAGAAATCACATGGACGAATGAGAGATGAGAAGGCGAAATTCAGACAGAGATAAAGAACAATTTTTTCTTTGAAGAAAAGATGATTTTTTTTGGATTGCTGAGTGCGGGATTATCTACGCTTCCCCCTGGAGTAGCTGTGTCAGCGTCATGTGGAGTTTTTCTGTGAATTGAGTGAGAACTCTTTCCACGATAAATTTCAATCTTCGACTATTTTGAAAATTTTAAATATTTAACCTGGATTAGAACAAATTGCTATGTATATATATGCTGTAAATAAAAGAATTATCTGAAATTCTACACTTTTATTTGATCAGTAAGGATATTAAATTGTGAGTAAAATGAGTAGTATAAAATCTTATTCAATCCCATAAACAGATTTTTTAAGCTATAACTTTTACAAAAAATCATTTTGGCTTTATAACCAATTAGTTACTATCTTCTAAATGCCAGCAAAGTTACATCTGCTCATTTCAAGAACCTTGATTTATGGTAAATTTTCTAACAGAATTATTACGTAGGGAACCTTGAATTAGAATACAGCCTTATCGTCAAAACTTATTTTTATCAAGAAGGAACGAAATTACTAAAGCGTAATAAATAAACTCCCCTAATTACCAAATGGAAAGATAAAAACTTCCGACTCCTTGCTATTAATTACTACAATTTCCTGAAACTTCCGGTAAATCACTTTGCACCGATAATAAATCTAAATATGTGCGGTAATGAAATTATGAGATACAAAACACCGTTAATTGATGCAGTGCAATCATATATCAAATTGTTGTTTTTAGTTCCCATGCTTACGTTGGCGATATATTATTATTTATTGCTTTGAAGCGAGCAAACAGGTTTATCATTTCCGGAGTGCATGTCAGATTCCTCTCTCCGATTATATTTAGAAGTTACAAATTATATTTTTCTTATGGAACCGTTCTAGAAAACATAAGAAAAAGTATCTGAAAAAAATTCGAATGAATTATACATTTCCTAGAGTCGACAACTTATTAACTGAAATAAACATAATAATTTTTTTTAAATTTGAAGAATGTTGTGAACTTAGTAAATATTAAAAAATATATATTAATTTCTAGGAGTTTTATAAAATGAATATTACATTTCAGTTGGCTTTGATAGGATTCAAAGATTGAATTTTTATTGATCAAAATTTTAAATCAGAAGTCTTATCTAAGAAAGCTTAAGTACTTTTTAAATTAAGGCCTCATAGAATTTATTGAAAAAATAAAGAAAAAATAAAAAAGTAATAAATAAATAAGTGGAATAAAAAAAAGTAAAATTTTAATAAGCTAGTAACTGAAACTTAATATAGGAATGTCACTAAGATAATCAAAACCGGTGCCCTGGTTTAACTCCCCAAAACGCTTGAAGCTAGGCCGTGGAGCCTGGTTGGTAGAGTGTCAGTCTAGAAACCGAGAGGTGGTGAGTTCTGTTCTCGTCTAGCCAAAGATCACGGTGTTTTGGGCACGGCATTTGGGGCACGTTAAATAGGTCGTGACTGCAAAGTGCTCCAAGTTCCCATAACAAATTATACCTCTGTGGGTACTGAATCAGGAATGAGTCAATCTCTGGTTTGGATATAAATTCTGACTTTGCAGATGGATGAATGAGTTCGATCTTCCCCCTAAAAAGGATTGTGTCGTGTGAGTTCGAGCAAAGTCGTACTTTCACTTGAACAGTACTCGTTAACAACGAAAGGCCTCAACACCTCTACCATAATTTGAAAGATCTCCGGTTTGGTATGACCAAGTGGCATTAGATCCACCACCACCAAGATGGAAGCAGCAGAAAACCCATTCCTCGTTTGCCAAACAAAATGGGTAAAGCGCATTTGACTCGCTAGTCATTCAACAGCCACAAATATCACTACTCAACAGCACTGGAGGGAGAGTTTGTGGTGATAATAAGCCAGTAACAAACTTCCGGACACGAGTAATTACTTTTGTTTAATTGTTATGTTACTCGGCTTCTTACCAAAAGGTCCAGCGTTCTATTCTGAGCCAATTTCACTTTCTACGAAAGTTACCAAACGGTGACTGCAAGGAAATTGACTGAATAATATAAGGGTTTTGATTGGTACTAATCATGCTAATATAAATTTTAATATCCTCATTTAGATAAAGACGGGACTGCCCAAAAGATGTTCTAAAACAATTACTCCACAACGTTGCATACTTCGCCGTTATTTGCAAGAGCTCACTTTCTGTTTTTTTTTTTTCAGTAAAACGAAAGCTTATTCACTCACAACACATTTAAAGATTCATGATTTATTTTATAATTTCTAATAAAGTTATATCGTAAGCACCTTATGTTAGAATACAACCTCACCGTTAAAATATTTTTATTTAGAAGGAGCGAAATGCCGACGCGTAAAAAATAAATTCTATTAATTACAAAAAGGAAAGATAAAAAAGTTCAACTGCATTCTAT